>SRSM01000138.1:4110000-4710000 GCA_019593545.1 Apocynum venetum
AACCCTGACCCAGTAGTATTCTTTTCTTCTTGTTTAATTAAGAAGCCCAAATATCAGTCCATGAAAATAGGCCATCATCATTGAGTGTGCCTGCTGGTTGAGGGCAAAGTCCAACAAACTCCACTTTGAACTCAACATCAGCAAGCAAGTATAATTAATAGAGAGAGAATAGCTTCAATTGGCTTCTCGGCACATTTCTTAGCCAATTCTAGCCTCAATCAATGTGTAGCAAATCCCTGCACATATAGAACTTATCAGTTGTCATAACTTGGTACCAAAATCAGCAGGATTTTCATGAGTGCTGATTTTTCTGACAACAACAATACCATCAATAACTTTCTCTCTGATAAAATGAAATTTGACATAAATGTTTTTAGTTCTTTCATGATAGACAGGATTTTTACATAAGTGTAAAGAACTCTGGCTATTAGTATAGATGGCAGCCTTAGATTTTAGGAACTTTAGTTCATTCAACAGGACTTCGAGCCAAATGGCTTCTGTAATAGCCTCAATAGCAGCAATGTACTCAGTTTCAGTGGTTGACAAGGCAACAGTGGACTAAAGCTAAGTTTTCCAAAAAACACAATTTCCAGCAATAGTAAAGAAATAAGAGGAAGTAGATTTCCTTCCATTCTTATCACTGGCATAATTAGAACTCTAAGCCATCATCAGTTCTAAGAAACTTTACCTTCTTGTTTGTTTGATTTTCAACAAGGGTTTTCCATTCCTTAAATTTCTCAAAGGTTTGATCCTTTGACTTAAGCAGATAAACCCATACATTCCTAGAAAAATCATCAACAATAGATAAGAAATACATATTGCCACCAAGTGAACAAACTCTTTCAAGACCCCACAAATCAGAGTGAATATATTCTAGAATATTAGTGGATTTGTGTGTGCCAGGTGAGAAACTGAGTTTATGTTGTTTCCCTAAAATGCAGCAATTACATAAATCAATTGGCTCAATAGTATCACCATTTAAAAGATTTTGTTTACTTAAAAATTGTAAACCTTTCTCACTAATATGGCCTATTCTCTTATGCCATAACATAGAGTTATCACTATCATGCTTACCAAACAGAGCAAAGTTGTTGCAAACAGCATAACCAATTAAAACATACAGGCCATTCACTTTCTTACCTTTCAGAGTGATTAATGAGCCTTTACACACTTTAAGGCAACCATTTTCAGCCTTATAAGAGTAACCAACAGTATCAAACATGCCAAGAGATATCAGGTTTCTTCTCAAACCAGGAACATATCTAACATTAGTCAGTTTTCTAATTATGCCATCATGCATTTTTATGCAAATAGACCCAATGCCCTCAATAGAGTAGTGTTCATTGTTTCCCATATATACCTTATCATCAGAGATAGTTTCAAGAGAATCAAACCAGTCCTTATTTGGACTCATATGAAATGTGCAACTAGAATCAATCAACCATTCATCAGAAATGCATGAATTTGAATAAAAAACACATAACACCTCAGCATACATAGTATTTGCAACAATATCAGATTCAGACATATTGTTATTATCATTGGAATTAATAAAGTGGTTCCCTTTTCTACCCTTTTCATATTTGATTCTTTTGAAACACTTGTTTTTCAAGTGGCCTTCTTTGCCACAGTAAAAACATTTCCTCATTTCCTTATCTCTGGATTTTGATCTACCCTTACTTCTAGATTTGTTCCTGTTATAAGTAAAATCTTCATTTCCTGTCTACCCCTGACATACAAATTCTCTCAATTCCCTTTGTTTTCTATCTTAAGATCCAATTCCTTAGATTGCAAGGCAGATTTAACATCTGGTAAAGTCAAATATTCTCTACCATACTTAATAGCATATTTAACATCTTTGAAAGAATCAGGCAAGGAATTCAATAAAATAACAGCTTGGTTTTCATCAGAAACTTCCTCACCAATATTAGACAAATCAACCACAATCATGTTAAAATCATCTAGGTTATCATCAAGAGACTTTGAATAAATCATTTTAAAACCAAAAAGTTTTTCCTTCAGATAAATTTTGTTAGATAAAGATTTTCTCAAATAAATCTTATCAAGTTTATTTCAAATCTTGAAAGCAATATCAAGACCAGTCAATTGCCTCAGCATATTGTCAGATAAATGCAATATAATAGTACTGTGTGCTAAATCAAGTTTTTCAGATAACACTTTATCTTTCCAAGATTCAGGGAAAAATTTAGAATCACATATTACAGGTCCTATCTTGTGTTGAATGAGAACAACTCTCATTTTCATCTTTCAAATACCAAAATCACGTTGGCCATTAAAGGCTTCCATGTCAGTTTTTGCAGTACCCATATAAATCTCAGACAAGGTTCAAATATTGTATGTAATAAATAACAAATATACTAACAGTGTGCAGTGTTCAGAAAAATTAGGTCAACTAATGATCATAGCTTCCAACAATATGAAACACAAAGTCTCAGAGAAATAGATTATCAAACCTAAGTGAACACAAATCAGTATATCGATGTTAAGATACAAAGAGTGTTGTGAATAAATGTTCAAATTTGGACAGACAACAGTTGAAGTTTCTAGGTAATAAGACAAAAATCTCAGAGAAACATGTGTGTCATATCAATTTAACACTAGACAGCAATTAGAAACAAGTCAGAGATATTAACCAACAGGTATTACAATTCCAGTACGAATAAGTAAAGCCTCTCAAGTAACAGAGAAAAAAGTAATTCATAATAGAAACACAGTTTCCCTCAATAGTGAATAGCAAAACTCAACGCACTCCATGTAATTAATCAATAACTACAAAATCTCCAGGACACAGATACGTCATGCCTCGACAGGGCACACGCCAGGTCTGGGTTTTTGTGATTTTGAAAAAGGATTAGACCTGTTCTGGTCTATTTCGAAGTACAATGGAAGAAAAATCCCTAATATTGAAGAGGGATCAGAATTAGGGTTTCCAGAAAACTCTTACCTGATGGCTCGATTTAGAATTCAAAAGGCACGAAAATGGTTTACCGACTCAAACTTTTGTTGTGGTCGAGATGCAAAATCAAATACCTTTATTTTTCTCGACCCCGGCACAAATCAGTAAGCAAACCAAATTGCTCTGATGCCACTGTTGGGGTTATAGACCCAACAATCAGAATATTGTAACGTAAGAGAAAAACTGTAAGAACACCAGTATTTACGTGGTTCGGAAATAACCTAATCCACGGTGCTCAGTCAAGAGCACTCTCTCTCTATTATAGCGATATTACACCCTCAGGAACAACCTTTATTAGCTTCTCTCAAGCTTTCTTGTACAGGTTAACTGTGATAGAGATACAAGTGCGATGAAACAAGGTTTCATAGAAGAGAGTTCAAGAGACGAGGGACAGAGAAGGGAAGAAGAACGGAAAAAAAACCTAAGTTTGCTACGCACAGAAGAGAAGAAATATAACAATATATATGGCAGCTATCCGGGTGCGGGTCATCACTGACCCGCACGGTTGACCCATCACAATAACAGAATAAACCCTGACCCAGTAGTATTCTTTTCTTCTTGTTTAATTAAGAAGCCCAAATATCAGTCCATGAAAATAGACCATCATCATTGAGTATGCCTGGTGGTTGAGGGCAAAGTCCATCAGATATTAAGAAATTCATTAATGAATAGCATTTTTTCGTTCAATTATATAAGAAAATGTTCTTATTATAAATCTTTGTATTTGCATCAAGGTCATAATGAAATGGAATCATTCACTGATCGTATATGCGCTTTCACTTAACAAATAATGTTCTAAATTGTACTCTTTTATTGAGCACAGACTAATCAAAATTGAAACAAAGTTTACCAAGAAATGAAAATATTAAATTCTGCACGTCTAGGACTGCTCGACCACCAAATCTTTAGTCTAAGTAATGTCACCTCATTAGTAGGGGTGCCAATTTTTCTTTTCTTTTTTTTATTATATGAGAGCTATATTAGTTACACTAACAACGTAATTAGTTACAACCCCTTTTAACAAGGATGGAATTTTGAAGATTGATATATTGTATATTTAAGTCTGTTAATGTGGGCTTTTCAAAAGGAAGTTTTCGTCCCTCTCATCAGGTTTCGTATTCGGCATTCCAAACAGAGACACGATAAAAGTTAAATGCATTTGGTATTCTGTACTCTAAATTCTAGAATTGGAAGACATTGCATTTCAAAAATTTGATGTGGATTTACTAAGCGAATGTGAATGTATACCTTTTTAGAATCAAGGGTTGCACAATTTCACAACGAATATTTTTCGATAATCTGACTCACAATCCTAACAATTTTATTAAAAGAAAATGTTCATGATGTTGTTTTGTTTATTAGTAAATTTTTACGTGTTATAATATACTTTGTCTTCCCCTATAAGTAGTTTTAGAAGTTTTATATTTTGTCTTTAATTATAAGTTGTTTTGTAATTTTTAAAAATATTTTACTAATTATATATTTTCAATATTACATTTATTTATGAATATCTATCATCACCTATTTCTTATTTTTGATGAGAGACTTTACTTTTCTATTAATCTCTTTCTAGATAAAAACTTTATTCTATTTCATCTATTTCTTCTTGCTTTCTTATTCCTAAGACAAAAAGTATAATCTTTATTTCATATATTTCTTCTCTTTTTATTATTCTTAATGCAAATAAATAAAGATATTGTTAGAACTAAAATACTACTTTTATATGTTTGAAATTGTTTATAACAACTTTAAAAAAGGAATGGTGAGGGCATATTTAATCACTCAAATTTTTATTTTTATGATTAAATAATTGTATAATTTGAAAACTCAAAATCTATGGTTCCTTTGAATGCTATCCAAGCTTCTTTACATTTGAGTAATGATACTACTCTCAAGGATAATACTTCTCCCATTTCCTAAAATAAATATATTTGTCATCTAAAGTTTCACTAATAATATTCTTAATATAGGTGTTTTAGATCTTACTCACTAATACAGTTTCATAAATAACTATATTAATAGCAAGAAAATTATAATAAGTTATTTAAAGTTAAAGTCTATTATTAATTTTGGTATTCAAATATGAACATTAAAATTTATATGAATGGAGGGAAGATCTTACTTGACCTAAAAAGGCATGTAAATTATCAAATAAATAAGCAAGAAGGCATGTAAATTATCAATACTAAGAAATCAAAGTGTATTGTCATATTCTCGACTTAGATCTCATATGTATATATAAAACAGCCTCCAATCTTTGTCAAACCAAGGACAGGGAAGAAAAGAAAGTATGACAAGTTAAAGAAGAAAAATCAATAATTTACCTTTAAATTTATTCAACAGTTTTTTCCAAAATCTTATCGTATATCTTGTAGAAAATTTTCTAATTAATCTTGAAGCCGCTTTTCCTCTGGATCATTTCTACACATTATCTCTGATTGTGACGACCAGGTACTGCGAGAATAGTGAAACAAATGCAAGAAAATTGGAAGTGCATGTGTGTGTGTATATATATATATATATATATATATTCAAAATCTAATTGAAAAAATAAAAATATAATTAGTCTTTTACACTAGTAACATTCAAAATTTCCTTTGTTGTTTCAAAATTATTCTTTATTAAATTTAAGCTTTTCAGGTAGAAAAGACAAAAAAAAAACGGCTAAAATAATCTCCTTTAATTATTAATTGGATCAATGTTTCTTGATATGTGAGTAGTAAGTTACCATGTTACAAACACTTTCTATTTATTAATCCATGTTGGAAAAGGTAAAATAAAAAATATATTTCCATTTTCCAATGTTAGTACTTGATCAGAACGACATTCCAAAAAGTCAATGTCGTGAGACATATCAAAGATATATTAGATTGTTTTGTGTGCTTGTATATATTTTCTGTATCTTAATTAAATAAAAAAAAGGATAAGAAATCAGCAAAGATAAACCAAAATGATAGAGGAATGTAAAAGTTTCTAACTTTCTAACTCTGATGCACAAAATGTAGAGAGAAGCAGGAGAGAAAATTCCAGAATGAAGATATTTTCATTCGAAGATGAGTAAAGTAAAGTGTTCAGTACAAAAAAAAAACTTATACTCAAGTATATATCTAACTAAATACAACTGGAAAGTTAACTTAACTAATTGAAAGGAAAATATCCTAACTAAGTCCAGCTCAGCTCAGCATTTGACTCACAGAAGAATAAAAATCCACCACAGCTTCAATCAACTTCTTCTTTACTTCTACAACTGTTGACTCACCATGATCTGCAATACCCCTCCTCAAGCTGGACGAAGAATAGATAGTCTGCAAAGGTAAAGAACTGAAAAGAAAATGAAAAGGCCTGCGATGTAATGCCTTAGTAAATATATATGCAAGTTGAAATTGAGAAGAAATAGGAAGAGATTTGATGAGGCCAGCTTGGTACTTCTTTAAGATAAAATGGCAATCAATCTCTATGTGCTTGGTCCTCTCATGGAAAATTGGATTCTCTACTATATAGATAGCAGCATCATTGTCACAAAAGAGAGGAACTGAACTATGTTGAGGATGGTGAAGATCTCGAAGAAGATAAATGATCCATAATATTTCACAACATGTCATTGCCATAGATCTATATTCAGCTTCAGCAGAGCTCCAAGAAGTCAAAGAATCTCCAAGGAGAATGCAATAATCAGTAACAGATCTTGTAAGATCACAACCAGCCCAGTCAGAATATGAAAAAGCCTACAATTGAAGTGAAGACTTTGCTGCATAGAAAAGGCTCAAAGCTGGAGAATATTTCAAATATCTGAGAAGGTGATGAGTAGCCTTAAGATGTTGATCAATAGGACAATCAAGAAATTGACTTAATTGTTGGACAGCAAAACTTATGTCAGGTCGTGTGTTGGTAAGGTAAAATAACTTGCCAATCAACTTTCTATAATTTGTAACATCTCCAATAAGACGAGAATCTTTCTTGTATAAATCAATACTAGAATCCATAAGAGTAAGAACAGGTTTGGCATTTGTAAAGCCAAAATCTGCAAGCAAATCAAGGACATATTTCCTTTGACACAAATTTAGACCATGTTTACTCTTTGCCACTTCAAAACCAAGAAAATATTTCAACTCACCCAAATCCTTAATCTGAAATTGTTTATGCAAGGAAACTTTGATCCTGTTTATTTCAGATTGATCATTCCCTGCAATAATCACATCATCCACATATACCAAGAGAGCAAGAAAATAACCAGAAGAAGTCTTGATAAAAAGACTATGATCACTGCTGGACTGAACAAAACCATTATCCAATAAAGCTTGAGTAAGTTTAGCATTCCATTGTCTACTAGCTTGTTTAAGTCCATATAAAGACTTCTTAAGCAAACACACTTTATCATAAACAATGGCAGAATATCCCTATGGCAACTCCATATAAACTTCCTCAAATAAATCACTATGGAGAAATGCATTATTTATATCTAATTGCTGCAAATACCAACCTGAAGATACAACAATAGCCAACAGGGTTCTGATTGTCACCATTTTAGCAACAGGGGAAAAAGTTTCAAGAAAATCAACTTCAGCTTGCTGAGTATAACCGTTTGCCACTAGCCTTGCCTTATGTCTTTCAAGGCTGCCATCATAATGAAATTTAAGTTTATAAACTCATTTACAGCCTATAGCAACTTTACTTGGTGGCAAATCAACCAATTCCCAAGTCTGATTGGTCTCAAGTGCATCAATCTCCTTTTTCATTGCTTCACACCATGCAGCATCAGTCACAGCTTCTTTATAGTATATTGGTTCTGATTTAGCTCCAACACTTAAAACAAAGGATTTATGATTTCTTCCCAATTGATCATATGTAATTACTTTGTTGATACAATGAGGTGAAGTATAAGCAGAAACCAGATACTGAGAAGAAGATTTATGAAATTTTGGAAGAATTGTAGAACAAACAAAATCTTTAAGATGTGCTGGAGGATTAGCAACCCTAGTTGATTTCCTAAGAAAAATAGGTTCCTCATTTGTATTATGAGGTAGATTAATAGGATTAGAGGAAAATGAATGTATATGATCAGGAATAACTATGGAATCATGAACCATATCATAAGCAGAATCAATGGGTTCATTGTCAAAAGAATGTTCATGATTGGAAGAAATATGTGGATCAAAATCAGAATGGAAAAGTATATCAGAATTATTATGTAAAGGTGAAGTATCATGAATTTGTTTTGCAGAAAATATATCATCATATGAAGTATGAACAGAGACTAGGAAGAGGCAAAAAATCAGAATTATTATCAGTAGCAGTAGAGATAAATGGATCAGAAAAGGATGGCAAAATAGTTTCATGAAAAATACAATCTCTTGAAACTAAAATTTGTTTTGTTTTGAAATTAAGCAATATAAAACCTTTTGTAGTTTCAGAAAAACCTAAAAAGACACATGGCTGACTTCTTGGTGCAAATTTATGTCTATCATGAGCAAGAGTACAAGCAAACACAAGACAACAAAAAACCTTGAAAGGAATATAAACAGGTTGTTTGCCATACAAAAGCTCAAATGGAGTTTTTTGTTGCAATAATAGAGTTGGGATCACATTTATAAGTTTGACAGCATGTTGGATAAAATAATTCCACTGTAAAGCCCTAGCAATATTCAAAATATATTGATGTTTTCTCTCAACAATACCATTTTGTTGGGGAGTATAAACACAAGTAGTTTGATGAACAATACATTTCTTAGCATAAAAATCAGGACATACTAAACTCTAAACCATTGTCTGTCCTAATGACTTTAATTTTGAGTGAAAACTGAGTTTTAACATAATGATAAAAATTATGAATTAAGGTTTTGACTTCAGTTTTTGATTTCATCATATAAATCCAAGTATATCTGCTATGATCATCAACAATAGTAAGAAAATATTTATGTCCATGTATAGTAGCTGTCCTAAATGGACCCCAAATATCCATATGCACAAGATCAAAATTAAATTTGCTAAAAGAAGTACTCAATGGAAATACAGATTTTTTATGCTTTGCAAGAGGACAAATCTTACAACAAGTATTTTTTGAAAAACTAATGTCCTTATTGTACTGTTGAATCATTTTCAACACATTAGTAGACAAATGACCTAATCTATAATGTCAAATCTGATCCATAGAGATAATGTTCTCAGAATGAACAGAAGAGAAAATATTGGAAGCAATGGAAGCTGCAACCATGTTCAAATGATAGAGACCATTGTGCTTTTCAGCTGACCCAATCATCTTCAAAGTGGCAATATCCTGAATGAGACACAAATCATTCAGGAAATGAATATGACAACTGGAAGAATGAGAACAAAAAGCACATTTACAAGATGTAGAAGATCATTAAGAACAATTTTCCCTTTGTAATGCACATGAATCTTGGAACCATCAGGTAGTTGGATAACAAGATTATAAACAGGTTCTAAGAATTGAAACAAAGTCAAAGAAGTGCATATATGATCTGAAGCTCCAAAATATATAATCCAAGGTTTAAAGTTTAAAAGTTGAATCTTACCATTTCCCTGTGAAGTCCCTGCAACATTTGCTGCATGAATGGTAAGGGCAGTAGGCTACAAAATATCTTTATTTCCTTTATCATTTCCTCCAACATTCTGTGCAGGTACAGAAATCTTGAGTAGATTCATCAGTGTATTATACTGATCATTGGTTAATACATTTCCAACATTACCATTATGATTTTCAGATGAATATGCCTTTGCTTCTGAACAATTTTCCTTATCATTCCCTAAGTTCCTATTAGTTGAATCTGATACTTGCACATGATTTACATTGGACTGCTGTCTAAATTTGAAATGAACTGGATAACCACGTTTCTTGTAACATCTGTCCACAGTATGTCATGTCATTTCACAAAATGTACATTACCACTTTCTATTCTGCCCACTTGTGGCCTTCTTAAAGCCCTTATTACCACCATTTCAATCACCAAAAACATTTATAAGTCTATTGTTGTTTTGTTGAACACTGTTAGTATTCAATACATGAGTATTTTTCTCTCCAGTTTCATACTTCATTTGTCGTTCAGATGTTATAGCCATGTTAAACACTATATTCATTGAAGGAAAAGGAATCATACAGAGAACTTGATTATTCAATTGAGAATAACACTCATTCAATCCTTTCAGAAACCTAATGACATGATCATAATCACTTTGATCCCTTACTCTTTGCACCATACCACAAGAATATTGAGGATCACAAGAGCAGGTTGCTAATGGTCTTAAACTAAGCATTTCTTCCCACAGAATTCGCAGATTAGTGTGATAATATATAACACTCAAGTCTCCTTGCCTTAAATAATGAATTTCTTCAAGTAAATCAGTGTACTTGTAAGCATCATTAGAAGAGAATCTCTGCTCCAGATCCTTCCACATTCCATGCGAAGTTCTTATGTAGATCAAACTTTGTGTAATAGAAGCACTCACATAATTCATTATCCAAGATCGAATCATAGTATCAACTTGTTCCCAGACATCATATAAGGAATCCTTTGCCGAAGGCCTTTTCAGTGTTCCTTCAATGAATTCAAGCTTGTTCTTAATCACCAATGCCATCTTGACTGACCTTAACAAGGTATGATAATTTTCTCCAATTAATGGAGTTTTGACCAGAGATTAACTCGATGATTCATTCAGATGAAGATAGTAAGGACTATTGAGACTAATTTCAACAAGCGGCATTATGAATCTATTCAACTCAAGAGAAGATGAACAAAAATAAATTGGATTTGAAGAAGAATTTGGATTACAAAATCCTAGATACGATGACCAACAAAAGATCAACAATCGCAGGTAAGAAACCAAAACAATCAGATCTGATTGAAGAAGGAAATATCAATCAAATACTGAAAACAATTATCAATCTAAATGAGGAAGCAGATCAGAATTGCTCTGATACCATGTAAAAGTTTCTAATTCTCTAACTCAGATGCACAAAATGTAGAGAGAAGTAGGAGAGAAAATTCCATAATGAATATCTTTTCATTCGAAGAAGAGTAAAGTGAAGTGTTCAGTACAAAAAAAAACTTATACTCAAGTATACATCTAACTAAATACACCTGGAAAGTTAACTTAACTAACTGAAAGGAAAATATTATAACTAAATCCTAACTAAGTCCAGCTCAGCTCAGCATTTGACTCACAGAAGAATAAGAATCCACCTCAGCTTCAATCAACTTCTTTACTTCTGCAACTGTTGACTCACCATGATCTGCAATAAGGAAAGTAACATATACCATTGTTTGTCAACCCATAGGTTGTCGTGCTCAGTGCAGATATAGTTGATACTGCAGTTACGCATTTTTCATCTGCGTCATTATTGACTTCTTGGGCCTCTGCATAATTTTACAAATAAATATTTTTATTTTAAAAATGAGTAGAAGTAGGAAAATGTCAAAAAAAGAAAAGAAAAAGAATTCAAATTGAACCCGTAGTTCTTGCAGCAGCAAGAACAGTTGAAGGAGTTGCTCGAAATCCAGTAAAATCATTGACACCATTTCCATATGAACTTGAGGAAACTCGATCATCTATTCGATGTATTTACCTTCTTTTGACTGGGATACCAAATCATGTCTGCAAATTCATGCTGCTGGCCTAAGGGTTCTGCTTGATCTCCTAATTCTGAATCGTTCATCTCTAAGAAAGTGATCGAACGTTTGAACATTCTTTGAAGTTTCAAAGTTACCTGCAATAATATTGTACATTGAAATAATCATAATCAATTTAGTTTTCACATTTAAATTTGTACTTCTATATGCGGTTAAAGATTCAGTATTTAATGGTAAATATATAACATAGATAAGAAACTTTTAAATTTTTAATATATTAGCCTAAGACGTGAAAAATAACTATTTGAATATGAGACTTTTCGGTCTAATGCCACGTTAAACTTTTACTATATGGTCTAAACGTTTAAATCATTAAAAAGTGTACAATATATACATTTATTAGAAACAATGATGTCTTGCAAAAATTTACTGAGGCATATGGGAATTTCTTCATTTCCTTTGTGCTCTAAATTTCTACAACAAAGGAAGAAATTATATGCGACGATACTATATTTAAGAGTCAAAAAATATGAATCATTCACCTGTGAAATCACTCCAAGAACTCCAAGGGAGACCCTAGCTGCATCAATGTCAGGGTCACCAACTTCAAGTATCCTCAGTTTTGCATAGTTCTCCTCTGCCGTCGCCGGTATAACGATCCGAATCCGTATAAAATAATCATGTACTGCGCTCCCCAAACCCCACAATGTGCTACCATGAGCTCCGGTACTAAGAAGTCCACCTATAGTCACACCTCACCAATATGGTGCATAAGGTATGGCTAACCCTGACTTGGCTGCCCAGTCGATCAATTGCCTTAAGGTCATCCCACTTTCGACAGTAATTGTCACAGCTGATTCTTCAACATTCACCATGTGATTAAGGTACTTTGTGCTTATTAGAAGTCCATTATCGCCATCAGGACAAACCAGTTTGGGGATGCTGTGAGATGAACTTGTTACTGCTTTCATTTTTCTCTTGTTCATAGTTGCATCTGCTACTAGTGAAATCAGTTCAGCTTCTGTGGTGGGATATAACACAGCACCTCCACGGCAAATGCTACGATCAGGGAATGTGCCATAGGCGTTTTTTATCGTGAAGTTGAGATTATTGAACAAACATTTTACAGGATCATCTGGATGGCTACAATGTACATTACTAATCAGTGAAAATAATGTATAGAAGAATATGACAACATGGATGAGTATGAACTTGCTGGAGAAAAGTTCAGACATTGTTTGAAGTAAAGGTAAGAAAGGAGGACTCAGAATTGGAGATCAATAATTTACTACGTACTAACAAATAAGTGAAATTGGGATCGATATATAGAGAATTCATCCATATCAGGTAAGGCAATACTTCATGTTTTTAATGACTTGGAGCTCTAAAATTAAGTACATGTTTGTCCTGAATTAGAATAATACATTAATTAATTAAAGGTGACACGGCGCAGCTTCCTTCCTTTGGTGAGATTCAGACTTTAACTATTTATAAAGAATGATATGCTTGATGCAATTTGCACTGTGATTCATAGGTTACGAGTTCGATTTATACCGTTGTATTTTTTAAAAAAGATGCAAAATAATATTACTATAGTCTAATGTCACACCTTCAGTTAATAATTTAATAATTGATCTTATTATGCAAAACATAAATATTTTAAACTGATAATTGAATTTTTAGGCAAATTGTTATTTAATTAAATATGAGGTATGGGATATATATCATAATCCCCATCTTGCAATGATTTAGTCCGTGCAACCTTATGCTCTGAAATACCTAGTTAGCGTTATCACTTTTGTGAAAATTACACTAAGTTATTTATAATAAATTTAATTTTTAATTTTTGATTATTACATATTCCAATTACAATTAGACTACTAATCGTGAACTAGTTAATTTTCAAACAAGAAGCATGTGGCCCGATGCAGAAAAAGTTGCAAAGAAATGGAAAACAGATGGATAATCGGTGACATATGGCAATATGAGGGTAATGGAGGAAAGAAGTGGAGGAAAGAAGTGAGAGAGAATAGGAGGGGAAATCTTTTTTTTTTTTCTTTTTTTGGAATAGTAGTGGACCTTTAAAAAAACAAAAGAAACTAGGACAGTGTATCTATATATATATATATATATATATTTAATTGAAGTTCTAAAAATGTTTTTTTATTTTTATAAATGAGAAGAGTAAAATAATTTGCAATTATCAAATAATTGGACAATCTACTTATTACTTTTGAAAGTTGAAATTTTAGCCAAAGGCAAAACTTATATGGAAATTCTTAACTAACAAAGAGATGAAAGAATTTCTCTTTGGATGAGATCAAATGAAGAAATCCTCTCTATTTATAGAGAAGAAGAACGAAGCTTCAACCATCTAAATAGAATTAGTGCCACATGTTTTAGTCATACTTAAAAGAAAACAAATGGCAATTGGCAATTAGATTTTGTTATCAAAGTCCATTCAAGAGTTAACCAATTTGCTATCAACTCCACGTGAAAGGCAACCTAATTGTTGTACATTATTGGTGTAAAACAACAAAGTCGCTTGTTAATTATTCCATACTATTGTCCCAAGAAATGACTTTACCATCAACACTTATGACAGACTCTCTTTTAATACTTTTCGTAAATTTCCATCTTTGCTTCATTTATGCCATGTTGTTGTTCTTTTGCTTCAAATTTTAGTTTTAAAAGTTAGAAGTGAATTTGTCTCCACCCCTCTTAGAAGTATTTATTCTCTATTTTTTTCTCAATAAAGTACAAGTAAATTTAGAAATAGCATACACAATAAACATAAAAAGTAACAAAAAACAGGCATGATCACAGTTCATAAACTGCGATTCATGGTTCATGAAAATAATAAATCGAAATCTTAAAGGAAGGGTTCATGATGGTTCATGATTCCGACACAATTACGGTTTTAATATGATTCAATTTTGAATCCAGTAAATTTGTTTTCAAAAAATTTAAACTAAAAAAATTACAAAGTAAATTTTAAAATTTTACAAAAGAAATAAGTAGTTTCATAAAAATAGATTTGGACTTAATTTTTGTTTCAAAGACTTAAGTTACATAGGTATCCTTTAAAAGTATAAATGAATTAAAGCTTTGACCTTATAATTCATTTACTTATAAACCATCTCTTATGATAAATTAATTAAACGTAAATACTTTATTTAATTTTTAACCAAAGTTAAAAGTGAATATTCAATTATGGAGGTAGGGAGTTTTCCAAAGTGGTCATTTTGTTCATGGTGGCAGTTGGTTTTTATGGCCATTTAGAAGTGTATTTGTTTCCAGCCACTTATGTATAACTGTCTATCAATAAATCAGTAGGGATCATGGCCACTCTTACCCATCAACAATGGTAATGTTCTCAAAAAAAAAAAATCTTATTTTTCTTGTGGTAGGAGAATTCATTTAAATCTAAATGTCAAATCCTTTTTGTCGCCCAAGTAATAATAAGAGAGTTGTTATTCAAAATGATACCAAATTGACACATTTTTTTTCTTAATCCTTCGTTTTTTTTCAAATTCTTTACATAGCTTCAAATAAAATTGGAAGGAACAGTTAACTAAGTCATTGGAAGAAATGTCTCAACCAAACAAAATTGAATATGAATATTATTAGTAAGTTATTAATGTGAGATATTTAAATTTTCATAGAAAACATGAGATGTTTAAATAAGGATAAATTAAAAAGATCATAAATAATTATGTACTCTAATTACAAATATAATAAATAATTTAAAATAAAATGTGGATAAATAATTTTAAGATGGGATTAATTAATTAATAAGAACTATTAGCAGATATAAATTGATACATGATACAGAAAAATTCCGTACGTAGCGTTAATTTGAACGACAATTATTTTATTGATTTTAATTTCCAAAATGGTCATAAGCAAAAATGTGCATTTAGCACTTCTCAACAAAAGGAAAACGCGTAAAGTTGCGAAGTAACAGAATTCAAAGATAATAGAGATGCAATCATTTAATCATTTAAGAGAAAAACTTTGTATGTAGTGACGATTATTTTGTTAGCATTGTCAACAAAAGGACAATACATAAAATTGCGAACCAAGTTATAGTAACCGAATTCAAAGGTACCGAATTTAAATTTTTAAAGCATTTGAAAATGAAATAATTAAAAAAATGAATTTCAAGTGTCCATAATTTAAAAAATGAATTACTAAATTTCACGCTCCATCCCACAGTTTAATTAAAGTTGGATAATAATATTCTTTTGTTTCTAAATTTCATATTTCACACTTTTACCCGCATATTACTATTGTTGGTAGCGATTAAAGTAGGAATTTCATATGAATTATGACAGATAAATCCACAAAAGATAGCGTTGCAGATCTATAATCTTTACTTCTGTCTTCTAATTACGGCATCTTTAAATATATAATCTACTGTTTTATTGTAACTTCTGTTTGTTATTCTGAGGGTTTGTTTTGATTTTACTGTTGAGACATTTTTCAATTTGTTCTGTACTCAGCCATGTAATTCCGGTGACTTTTGTACTCGTTCCTATTTTGCAATAAATGCAACAACTGCCTTTCGTCAAAAATCTTTACAAGTGATTGATGATGGGGTTCCGTGAAACAAGATGAGGATATGGGGTGGTATTCGAAAAAAGAATGGGGGTACTTTGGTCAAAGAAAATGCAGAATTTAGTAATTTCAGGTGAGATGTGAGATTTAACAATTAAGTTTAAAAATTACTCAACTGAAACTTTCAAAAAGTAAAAATTATAAATTTATCAAAAAATGACATTTTGATAATTGTAGATTTGTGAAAGTTTTATAAATATGACAATAACAGTTTAAAAAATAAAGAGATTATTCATCCCGTTTCAATAGTGAAATATGAAAAAAAAAAATATTTAAGTGATTTTTTAATTCAAAAAAGATAATTAGTTAATTTAGTCATTGACATAGGGTACTTTGATAGTTTTTTTAACCACATTGGTTGTCCTTATCCTTTTTTTTATTAGACATACAGTCATTTTGACTAAAATTAGATAAAATGTTAGATGAGACACGAATTCATTCAACGATCCAGTCATTTTTTAGGGCTAAAAAAGAAAATACACTTTTCACTGTCACATTTGTTAGGGGTAGAAATGAAGATTGTTAGGTTGAAACGACTAACACAGAGATTAAAAACAGCGAAAGCAACGAGAAACATCAGGATTTTACGTGGTTCGGAATATCCTAATCCACGGTGCTCAGTCGGAGCACACCCTCACTATAATCAGTATATTACACTCTCAGTACAAAGTACAAAAGCCTTAAGACAGTTCTCTACGCTCAAGCAGTACAAAGGAACGGATTAATCCGTGATACAGAGAGCAAGAAACCAAGGATTTCAGAGAGAAACAGAGATAAGTACTTGAGAGGATAAAAACACAGAGAGAGACGGAAAACCCTCAGTCTATCTGGCTAGGTTTCAGAATGAAGAAAAGAACAATATATACTAGGACATCCGGGTGTGGATCGGTTTTGCCTGATCCACACGGTTGACCCGCGAGCCAAAGCTGGGTATGATCCGATCCGGTTCCTTTCTTCAGCCCAGACCAGAAGTAAACAAAGCAGAAGCCCAATTAACAATAATAACAAACACAAGATTATTGTTCAGATAATATGGGCTCATCATTGGGTGTATGCCATTCTTGATTTTGAGGACAGAATCCAACAAACTCCACCTTGAGCTCAAAATCAAATAAAAATACAACTATAGTGAGGGAGTTAGCTCCAATGACATCATTGCACTTCCTTTCTCGGCCAATTTCCAGTTTGATCAATGTGAAGTAAGTCCCTGCATTTAAAGAATTTATCAGTAGGCAAAATCTTAGTTCCAAAATCAGCAGGATTATCATGAGTGCTAATTTTCTCAACATCAACAACACCATTAGTAACCTTTTCTCTGATAAAATGGTATTTGACATCTATATGCTTGGTTTTTTCATGATAGACAGGGTTCTTACACAGATACAAAGAACTTTGGCTATCAGTTAAAATAATAGCCTTAGTTTTTATGAATTTCAATTCTTTCAGTAAACCTTGAAGCCAAATGGCTTCTTTAATGGCCTCAGTAGTAGCAATATATTCTGCCTCAGTGGTAGATAAAGCAACAACATATTGTAACTGAGATTTCCAAGAAATACAGTTTCCAGCAATAGTGAAATAATAAGAAGTAGTAGATTTCCTACCATCTTTATCACCAGTAAAGTCAGAATCCACATAACCTACTAGATCAAGGTCATCAGACCATTTGGAATAATGTAGACCAAAATTCCAAGTGCCATTTAAATACCTCAACAACCATTTCAAAGCAGACCAGTGTTCTTTACCTGGGTTAGCCATGAATCTGCTCAACAAACTTGTAGAATAAGCAAGGTCAGGTCTAGTAGAAACCAAAGAAAACATTACAGAACCTATAGCCATCCTATAAGGCACATTTTTCATTTCAGATTTCTCATTTTCAGTTGTAGGACAAAATTTAGTGGACAACTGGAAATGAGCAGCTAAAGGCATGTTAACAGGCTTGCAAGAGCTCATAGAAAATCTAGAAACAACCTTTTTCAGAAAAGATTTTTGAGAAATAAATAAGGAATTTTTATTTCTGTTTCTATGAATATTCATACCAAGAATCCTAGATGCAGGACCTAAATCTTTCATATCAAACTCAGACTTAGCATTTCAGATTGTTCAATTTTTCTTTCTGTTTGCATGCAATTAGCATATCATCAACATACAACAGCAGATACAAAGCAGAGTCAATAGAGTTTCCAGAAAAATATAATCAACTGTCATAATGACTCCTCTCAAAGCCATTATTTATCATAAATGAGTCAAATATCTTATACCATTGTCTAGGAGATTGTTTCAAGCCATAGAGGGATTTTTTCAGTAAGCATACAACATTTTCTTTTCCTTTTGTTTCAAAACCAGGTGGTTGCCTCATGAAGATGGTTTCTTCAAGTTCACCATGTAAGAATGCAGTTTTAACATCTAATTGTTCCAACTCAAGATCATAAAAGGAAATCAGACATAACATAATTCTGATTGTTTTATACTTAACTACAGGAGAAAATATTTCAGTGTAGTCAATGCCTTCTACCTGTGTAAAACCCTTGGCAACCAACCTAGCTTTGAATCTAGGTTGTTCTGTTGAATCATCACATTCTTTTACCTTAAAGATCCATTTGCAGTCAACAACCTTTTTCTTTGTAGGTTTTGGTACAAGGATCCAGGTCTTGTTCCTGTGCAAAGAGTCCATTTCCTCTTGCATTGCAACTAGCCATAGCTTAAGGTTAGGGCTCCTCAGGACCTCTTCATAGTTGACTGGTTCCCTTTCTTCTACCAACTTTCCAGCAGCCAGTGCATAGTGAGTAAGATAAGAGTATCCATACATTTCAGGAGCTTTCACATTTCTCCTGGTTCTGTCTCTTGCAAGTTGATAAACTTGCAGAGCCAGATCATGAGCTTCAAAATGTTCATCACCATCATCATCAGAATTGATTTCTGATTCATGTTCCACAACTTCAGGTATCTGACCTGAAGATTCTGCAGTAGGGGCAGTATTTTGTTCATCTAATACCTCATTCCCACCACCTATTGTGGGTTGAATTTGTGTTTCAGAAGTGTCCTCCACCTCAATAGGAAATTCCCTACTTGAGGGAAGATCAGTTGTATCAGTATTTAAAACAGTTTTAAGACAAGGCATGTCACTCTCATTGAAGATGACATCTCTATTAATGACAACCTTCACTCCTGATTCACCTTTCAACTAGATTTTATACCCCTTAACTCCATTATGATAGCCTAAAAAGACTCCCTTTTTAGATTTGGGGTCTAATTTACCTTCCCTTTGGTGTGCAAAGGCTGCACACCCAAAGACCCTGAGATTGCTTAGGTCTGGTGAAGTACTAGATCATAATTCTTCAGGAGTTTTAAAATTAATAGCACTGGAAGGAGATCTGTTTATTAAATAGACTGCAGTGCTGACTGCCTCTCCCCAGAAAGGTTTGGGAAGACCAGAGCCAATCATGAGACATCTTACCTTGTCCATAATGGTCCTGTTCATTCTTTCAGCAACTCCATTCTGTTGGGGGTTGTATTTAACAGTCTTATGTTTAACAATGCCACTAGATGCACATAAGTTGTTAAAGTTCTGATTACAAAACTCTAAACCATTATCAGTTCTAAGAAATTTCACTTTCTTATTAGTTTGATTCTCAACAAGAGTTTTCCATTCTTTGAACTTTTCAAAGGTTTGATCCTTAGACTTCAACAGATAGATCCAAACCTTTCTAGAGAAGTCATCTACAATTGATAGAAAGTACATATCCCCCCCATAAGTGCAAACCCTTTCAGGACCCCAAAGATCAGAATGAATATATTCTAAAACTTCAGTGGTTTTGTGTGTGCCAGTTGAAAAACTTAATTTACGTTGTTTTCCTAAGATGCAGTGATCACAAAATTCAATAAACTCAACATGGTCACCATTCAACAAATTCTGTTTACTAAGAATTTGTAAACCTTTCTCACTAATATGACCTATCCTTCTATGCCATAACATAGATTTGTCAGATACGTGCTTACCAAAGAAAGCAGTATTCCTGTTTTCAGTAGAGCCAATCAAGACATAAAGACCATTCTTTTTCTCACCTTTCAGAATGACTAAAGAACCCTTACAAACTTTAAGACAGCCATTCTCAGCTTTATAAGAGTAACCACTAGTATCAAACATGCCAAGAGAAATCAGATTTCTCCTCAAATCAGGAACATACCTTACATTAGTCAATTTCCTGATCACACCATCATGCATTTTTATGCACACAGAACCTATTCCTTCAATTTGGCAATGTTCATTATTGCCCATATAAACCTTATCTTCATAAGTATTTTCAAAATCAATAAACCAGTCCTTATTAGGACTCATATGAAAAGTACACCCAGAATCAAGTAGCCATTCATCAGAAACACAATTAGTAGAAGTAGAAGCACATAAGACCTCAGCATACATAGTATTGGCAGCAATGTCAGATTCATTTAAGCTGTTACTATCATGATGCATGCTAGAGTGATTCCCTTTCCTATTGAGTTTTTCATCCTTAATTCGTTTGAAACACTTGTTTTTCAGATGGCCTTCTCTGCCACAGTAAAAACATTTCCTTCTTTCTTTATCTCTAGATTTGGATCTACCCTTACTCCTAGATTTAATTCTGTTAATATTAAATTCCTTTTTCTCTGGTCTACCTCTGGCATAAAGGTTCTCACCATTCCCCTTATTTTCCATCCTAAGGTCTAACTCTTTTGATTGCAGAGCAGATTTAACATCAGTAAGGGTAAGATCTTCTCTGCCATATTTAATAGCAGATTTCACATCTTTGAAGGATTCAGGCAAAGAATTTAACAGAATAACACCTTGATTCTCATCAGAAATAACTTCACCAATATTAGACAGATCAACAATAATTTTATTAAAATCATCAAGATTGTCATCAAGAGACTTTGAAGCAGACATTTTAAATCCAAATAATTTTTCTTTAAGATAAATCTTGTTTGAAAGAGACTTTCTCAAGTACAGTTCATCAAGTTTATTCCATATCTTATATGCAGTATCAAGATCAGTTAACTGTCTAAGCACATTGTCAGATAGATGCAAAATAAGTGTACTGTGTGCCAAATCAAGTTTTTCAGTCAGCACCTCATCTTTCCATGACTCAGGAAAGGACTTAGGATCACAGATAGCAGGGCCTACCTTGTTCTGTATCAATATGGCTTTCATTTTCATTTTCCAGATACCAAAGTCACCTTGGCCGTTGAAGGCCTCAATATCAATTTTTGCAGTGCCCATTAGTGTTCACAATAGGGGTGCAGAAGACACAAACAGATTAACAGAAATGACTGAAAATATACTGCACAGTTAACAGTAGAAATGACTAGGGATATACTGCACAGTTTATACCAATTAAGCAGATAGCAAAAAAAAAAAAAAAATATATATATATATATATATATATATACCTAATTTATCACAGAATGATCAGTCACATTCAGCCAACGTAAATTGTTAAACCAGAACACTTCAGATATAAATAAGCAGTAATCTTCTTACAAGGAGAACTCACTCACACCCACAACTGAATTTGTAAAAAAAATAGGAAAACCACCAGGACACAGATACGCAGTGCCTCTATGGGGCACCCGCCAGGCCTGGGTTTTGTCAGATTTTAAAGGGATGAGACTTGTCAAGGTCTCTTCCGAGTTTAAAAACAAAAGCCCTAAAATTTAGGGTAGGGTAAAATTAGGGTTTCAAGGTACCTACCTTAATCCGCCTCGGATTTATAGAATACGTTTAGAACCTGGTGTTAGCCGGTCTTGGCTTGGCACAGATCGAACTGCAACCCTAAGCTCTGATACCACTGTTAGGTTGAAACGACTAACACATCAGAGAGATTAAAAACAGCGAAAGCAACGAGAAACATCAGGATTCTGTCTAACACAAAAGATAGCGTTGCAGATCTATAATCTTTACTTCTGTCTTCTAATTACGGCATCTTTACGTTATTTATGAATATATAATCTACTGTTTTTATTGTAAATTCTATTTGTTATTCTGAGGGCTTGTTTTGATTTTACTATTGAGACATTTTTCAATTTGTTCTGTACTCAGCCATGTAATTCCGGTGACTTTTGTACTCCTCGTTCCTATTTTGCAATAAATGCAACTGCCTTTCGTCAAAAATCTTTACAAGTGATTGATGATGGGGTTCCGTGAAACAAGATGAGGATATGGGGTGGTATTCGAAAAAAGAATGGGGGTACTTTGGTCAAAGAAAATGCAGAATTTAGTAATTTCACGTGAGATTTAACAATTATGTTTAAAAATTACTCAACTGAAACTTTCAAAAAGTAAAAATTATAAATTTATCAAAAAATGACATTTTGATAATTATAAATTTGTGAAATTTTTATAAATATGACAATAACAGTTAAAAAAATAAAGAGATTATTCATCCCGTTTCAATAGTGAAATATGAAAAAAAAACATATTTAAGTGATTTTTGAATTCAAAAAAGATAATTAGTTAATTTAGTCATTGACATGGGTACTTTGACAGTTTTTTTAACCACATTGGTTGTCCTTATCCTTTTTTTTATTAGACACACGGTCATTTTGACTAAAATTAGACAAAATGTTAGATAAACACGACTTCATTCAAGCGATTGAGTCATTTTTTAGGGCTAGAAAAGAAAATACACTTTCCACGGTCACATTTGTTAGGGGTAGAAATGAAGATACATTTTTTGCTCAATTTTTATCAAAAATGACTAATGTGACTAATAAAAAAAATAAAAAAAATAAAAACGGTCATGATGCCAAAGGCCAGAGACTAAATTAGCTAATTATCCATTCAAAATTTGAAAGCTCTAAAAATCTTGTTTAAAGTAAAAAAGAAAATTTGACATTTCAAAACCTGGATTAAAAATAGAAAAACCTCCTGGATTAACATGAATAACAATGGTAAACATCATCACTATAATAATACTCCCTCATTAATTTTTATAAGTTGGTTAGAAGACTTTTTTTTGTATCCCTAATTATCAATTCATGACTTTTTTAGGAATATTTTTTTCATTTGTGTCAATATTACTCTTATTTAATCTTATCTATTCTTTCATCTACTTTTTATATCCCAAACAAAAAATTTTCTTGTCAATTTCTTATCTCTCTTTATTATTATCTCATATCTTTGATCTTCCTCATTCTAATGATAAAATAACTAAAAGTTATGATAGGAAACGAGTACAACTCTCTTGTTAGAATAGTCTTTCAACAATTTATAAAAACATCGATGGAGTGCCATACATAAAACAAAAATTTATTAAAATAATAAAATAAAATAAACTGCAAGAAGGAAGGAGACATATTTAGTGGTTAAATTCATTTTTTAATCAGTTTTTTATTCATTTTCCCATTTGCTTGGCACGCACTTTGCTCGGCATTGGTATTTCCGAAAGAAGAAAACAATGGCATATTAGTCGTTCCAAACATGGTTCTTAGTCCCCTTACTGCTGAAATTCAATTCGATCCCTAGAGATTATAGGCAATTTTGGCATTTTCCAAGCTATGCTAGGGGCATTGTTTTTCTGTCTTCAAGATTAACGTTTCCAGCACTGATGCTTTTTTGTTCTTAATATAGAGAAGGAATTAAAGAGAAATGTGTATAATTTGAAGAAAAAGTAAAAAGAGGAACATGTTGACCAACACTTCAATCCAAACCAAGAAATTGCAGTCAAGTTCTCTTCTATTTATTATGGACCCTGGAAGATCAAATCGCGTCCTCAAGGAGATTTCAGTAGACCATCAATTCATAACTGAAGCTCATAGAGTTGTTGAATTCGAATTGGAGGACCTGGAGCTGTTGCTAAATCATGAATCCATTAAGTTTAGTGAAAGAGCTGAAATACTACTTAATCTTGTCCGAGATCTCCAGTTCATTAAAAATTTCTTCAGAAATGTGCAAGAAACTCCCACTGTTCAAACATCTAAGATTTCAAGATTAGTTCTTTCAACGAAATCAGTGGTTGATGAACTCTTGGAAGACACTGATTCGTTTCTCCACAATAACATCTTTATTGATCATCAGATTTTTGACATGGGTTGTTTCCTTCGCCATTCTCCCAAGATATCAGATTTGATAAATACGATCAAATCCGTCATGGAACAGAATTTTGATGTTCAGGGAGATGGAAGTTCATCCGCTGACGGCGGTTCATCTAATCAGAACGTTTGTTTCAGTTCTGTGATGGAGGAAAAGGTTGTGATTGGCTTTGAAGACCAGCAAAAGGAACTCCTAGACAGACTAATTGGAGGGCGGAAACAACTGGAAGTGATTCCAATCATTGGGATGGCTGGAATTGGTAAGACTACTTTGGCTAATACCTTGTATAATCATTCCTCCATTTTATATCAATTCCACGTTCGTGCTTGGACTTCTTTGTCTCAGTCTTACCAGAAGAAAAACTTATTGCATAATATTTTGAGCTCTATTGTTAATGAAAACGATCTAGCTTTTCTCATGAGTGAAGATGATATGGGCGAGAAGCTGTATAAGTGTTTGATAGGGAAAAGATATTTTATCGTCATAGACGATATATGGGATATCCAAGCTTGGAATGAATTGGAAATTTTCTTCCCAAAGAATGAAAACGGCAGTAGAATTTTGATGACTAGTAGAATTGAGGATGTGGCTTTCAATATTAGGCCAAAATGTAGTCCTTACTATTTGCCCTTTCTAACTGAAGATAAAAGTTGGGATTTATTTCAAAGTAAAGTATTTGCCAATAGAAACATTCCCGAAGAATTCAGGGAAATAGGGAAGAAAATAGTTGCAAGATGTAAAGGTTTGCCTCTGGCAATTGTTGTTATAGCTGGACTTCTCTCAAAGGAAGAGAAAACAGAGCAATGCTGGAGAGAAGTTGCGGAAAACATAGGTTCATCTATCAATAATGATTTGAAGCAACTCATGGAAACACTAGCTCTAAGTTACAAACACTTGCCTTCCTCCTTGAAATCTTGCTTCCTTTATCTTGGATCATTTCCTGAAGATTATGAGATCCCTGCAAGCACGTTGATAAGGTCATGGATTGCCGAGGGGTTCATTCAGCAGACTGAAGAAAAGAGATTGGAGGAGGTAGCAGAGGAGTATTTATTGAATCTTGTTAATCGAAACCTTGTTATGATTGCAAGAAGACGCTCAGATGGTGGAATCAAATCTTTTTATGTTCATGATCTATTGAGAGATCTTTGTCTACAGAAGGGTAAGGAAAGAAAATTTGTGCAGCTTGTTTGCCAGTGTGGATCAAAAATGCATGCCAGTTTTTCTCATTGTCAGTATTTCCATTTTTATAAGTCACATTACGCTTGGGAACGTGAGGTTACTAGTGAAAACGTTTTGTCAGTTTACAAATTTCTTCAAGTATTGGAGTTAAGGCACATGAGGCTAGACATTGTTCCTGAGAAAATATTGAAACTCCTTCATTTGAAATTCTTGGCACTGCAGGTTGATCGTATCAAGGAGTTACCAGCTTCAGTATTTTACCTCTGGAACCTCGAAACCTTCATCCTTGATGGAGAGAAAGGGGGAAGAATTGAATTAACACCTGATATTTTGAAGATGAAGAAGTTGAGGCATTTTCGAATTTCACAGGAAATGTATTGTGATCCAGAGAAGTGGATAAGTGCTCTTCGCCGAAAATGGATGGTTGAGCTTTGGATAAGGACCAATCGATCCCCTATAACGATCTTGGGCAATTTGCAGACCTTTTCCCAGTTGTGTCCTTCAGTTTTTGTTGTTGTCAGTTTATTACCAAGAATTCATAGCCTTAGAACGTTGGGACTACATTTGACTTTGTCTGAGACTGCCCAAGTTGATATCTTCCCAAATCTTGCCTTTTTCTCTCATCTTGAAAAATTAAAATTTGAATATCAGACCTTAGGTATGGTGAATTTCAGCATTCCTCATCCTAATTTGTTCCCTCAAAGCTTGAAGAAGCTTACTTTGATTGGTAGCTATGCCAGATGGGGAGAAATATCAATTCTTGGTATGTTACCAAATCTTGAGGTGCTAAAGTTGAAAGAAAATTTTTTCAGCGGACCATGTTGGGAAACATTTGATGACGGGTTTCCTCGACTGAAATTCTTGAAACTTTCGCATATGGATCTTCAACATTGGATTTCCTCCAGCAGCCACTTTCCTGAACTTCAACAGCTATTGCTAAATGGATGTCTTGAATTGGAACAAATACCTCTGGACTTTGGGGATATTTCGACACTGCAAACTATTAAGGTATATCGATCTTCAGACTCGGTTGTGGAATCGACCAAGGAAATTCTGGAAATGCAGAAATCCATAGGAAATGACGATCTGAAGGTCTTTATTTATCAGCAATTTCAAGAGTTCTAGAGAAAGCCCTCCCATCCATGCTGTTGAAACCAATACAGAAGCAACCCTACGTGATGTCTATTTTATTGCTACATTGGATATATTTTGACTTTGCTAATTATCAAGGTGCTTTAATATCAAATTCTTCCGTGGAAGCAAGCTTCCAAATCAGTGCTGTCAAAATATAATTAATTCTTTTCAGCATTTTATTGTTCTGATGACAGTTCTGACATTTTTAGTCATTTAGTTGATATTTCAAGGATCATGATTGTTCTTCCTGCAATATTAGTAACTAGCTAGTCTGCTCCAAGAAGCTGGCAAAGGCAGATCAATTTTTTCTAAATTAACTAAAATATTTCAGATAATAAATTGGAAGAATAAATATGGATGTTGATGCTGTTATTTGGAATCACGTGATGAAATGGCACCGTTCCATTGCCCTTGAAACGATTGCCTCATTTTATTATATGACATATGGAGATCTTCAACTATACAAAGATTTATTTATTCCTTTATAAGCTTCAAATAATCACTGCATTAAAAACACAAGTACTACATGATATGCTAAAAAGTAGACATTGTATGTTTTTGAGAGTTGCTCAATTACAAGAATAAGGTCTTGAGAAGCAACATTACACACAGTCACACAATCTCAATTTGTTCATTCTTATGATTCATAGTCCATGCTCTCCTTTCCTGAAAAAAAATAATAAAAATAAAAAAATACTCGGATGAATTTCTCTCTTTCCGATGTTCCATGACTTTTCCCTCCACCATGACATCATTAAGTCTCAGAAGTCTGCCTACAGCTGCTCTTAACTCTAAAGCCATCTCCAATGGCGTTATTTGGGAATTGATGCAACCATTGGCCGGTTCTTAATTGAGGCCAAAGAGCCAACCGTCTCAGGCCAAAGGATGTCCGGCCTCATGTTTTCGGTTATATTATCTCCATGTTAATTGCTTCTTTTTTAAAAAATATTCATAACCCAAAATATTATTATTAAGATTCATTCTTAAAGTCTAAATGGTTAGCAAAGTTATAGAATTAAAAATAAATAGTTGAATTATTAGATTGTTAGTATTTAATTAATTCCTTCCTCCTAATTTGATAAACTTTATTTGATATTTCACACCCATTAAGTAAACATAATTAATATTATTAAAAACGAATATAACTCCTAACAACAATGAGGACAGAACCAATACATTTGAGGATATTATTCATATTGTTGGGAGTCCTAATCTTCTCGTATGTGTCTATGGTAACTCATGTGGCTAAGGTGAAAGAGGAAAATATAGGGGTTGCTTCAATTAGGCTGCTATTTTTGGGGAATATAATGATTGTTTTGGGTTAAAAAGAGTTGTCACACAATTAAAATAAATTTGAGAATAATAAAAATAAATTGGACACAAATAATTTATGTGAAAAACTCCAAAACAAATTAGGATAAAAACTACGAGCAAGACAAATAGTTTATTATTCTTGACAATAATTGAGACAAGTATAACTTTCTTTCTCTTGGATTTAGCTACAAAAGCTAACAAATAAATGAAAGATTTTCTCTTGGGATGGGATGATGAGAATGAAACATTTCTTCTCTCTTCCGCCAACAAGAAAAAGTAAACAAATGGCAAGAGTAATTGGTTTCTACTATCAAAACCAATTGAAGGAATAACCAATTTGTTGTCCAAGTATTTCGCTAATGTAATGCTCCAATACCAAACTCATTTCCTTAACCATTTGACAAAACAATTGGACTAGTCATCTATTTCCTACACTTGTCCATAGGAAAATGACTTTACTGTGAACTTTCTCCCACTTAAAGTCACTTTCATAATTCTTTCATCCTTACCAAACATTGCTTGCTTACATTTATGCTAGGCCGCACGAGGATCTACACCATTATAACTTGTCATTATTAATTGGTTTAGTCATAACATCTGCTAGGTTCTCATTACTGTGAATTTTCTGCATATTCACACTACCTTCTTCTACTACTTCTCGAACAAAGTGATACTGTACCATTATGTGCTTTGTTCGTGAATGAAAAGTCGCATTTTTTGCAATGTGCAAAGCATTTTGATTGTCACATTATAGATCAATCTTCTCTTGCTTATGTCCAAGTTCCTCTAATAACTTTTGCATCCAGACTGCTTCCTTGCATGCTTCTATATCCGCCATGTACTTTGCTTCTGTTGCGGATAAAGCCACAACTTACTGTAGTCTAAAGGCCCAACTTCCAGCTCTTCTTACAAGTGTAAACACATAACCCGTAGTAGACTTACTTTTATTGATATCTCCTGCAAAATTTGAATCAATATAGCCCCTGACAGTTAAATCTAATCCTTCGTAACATAATGCAGCAGTTAAAGTTCCTCTGATGTATCTCAGAATTCTCTTCACAACACTCCAATGCTCTTTACCAGGATTTATTATGAAACGACTAACAACTCCAACTACATGTGCAATGTCTGGTCTTGTACATGTCATGGCATATATTAAACTTCCCACTGCTAATGCATATGGTACTCGAGACATTTTTCTCCTCTCTACTTCACTGCTAGGACACATCCTTGAGGTTAACTTGAAATTAACAGGAAGTGGGGTAGAAATTGACTTACTGTCTTGCATATTGAAGCAATGCAAGATTCTTTTAAAGTAGTTCTTCTGCAAAAGCCAAATCTTCTTGTTATTTCTGTCTTAGTGAATTTGCATCCCTAAAATCTTGTTTCCTGGTCCCAAATCTTTCATTTTAAGCTCCCTAACCAACCGTGTCTTCAATTCTTGAATTTGAACTTTGTTGGGACTTGTTACCAATATGTCATCCACATACAACAATAAGATAATAAAGTTATCTTCGTCAAACCTTTTGTAGTATGTACATTGGTCTGAACTGAGTCTGTTGTATTTAAGGCTAATAACGAAGAAATCAAATCTGCTGTACCAACATCTCGGCACCTGTTTGAGACCATACAGAGATTTGTTCAACCTGCAAACCAAGTTCTTCTTGTCTGTTTCAGTAAAATCTTCTGGTTGAAGCTTATAGATTTCTTCTTCAAGCTCTCCATGAAGAAATGCAGTTTTCACATCCAACTGCTTCAGGTGTAAGTCAAACGTAGCACACATAGCTATGACTATTATGATTGTTGTAAGTCGAACAATAGGAGAAAATATCTCGTTGAAGTCAATACATTCTTTCTAAGAAAATCCCTTAACTACCAATCTAGCACGATACCGTTCTACCTGGTTATTGCTATCTTTCTTGATCTTGTACACTCATTTGTTCCAGATAGATTTCCTCCCTTGTGGTAGTGAAATAAGATTCCACGTCTTATTTTTATGAAAGGCTTCAATTTCTTCTTGCATTGCCGTCATCCACAGAGAAGAATTTTGGACTTTTATAACTTCGTGAAAAGTTGAAGTCTCTACATCCTCCGTTAGTAGACAATATATAACATTACGTTCTATAATGTAGTCTGAGCGCCAAGCTGGTGTGTGTCTCTCCCGAATTGACTCTCGAACTTGTAGAAGTGCAGACTCAACTTGCTCTGGTGCAGCTTCAGAAGAATCTGAAACTTCTTCTTGTTTATTTTCAACTCGAACTGCAATAGTCTTTAGCTTTTCCTTTAAAGTGCTATCATTTTATACTTTATCTTCTACAAATGCAACGCCTCTGTTGATAATTACCTTGTGGGTAGTGGGATCCCACAAGCGATACCCCTTAACTCCATCAGCATACTCTAAGAACAAACACTTCTTGGATTTTGGATCCAACTTTGATGTTTCTCGTGTGTTGTACATAACATAAACATAACTCCCCAAATGTATGTAAGTGAGAATAACTAGTTGGGTTAACAGTCCACATTTCTATTGGCGTGTTTAGATCAATTGCAGTTGATGGTGATCGATTGATCACATAACATACAATTTTGATTGCTTCAACCCAAAATGATTTAGCCAACCTTGCAATTCTTAACATTGCTCTAGTTTGTTCTAATAAAGTTCTGTTCATCCACTCTAACACTCCATTTTGTTATGGAGTGTATGTCACCGTGAATTGTCTTTTGATTCCTTCTCGTTGACAAAAGTTATCAAATTCATCACTAGTATATTATCTTCCATTGTCTGTCCTTAAATACTTTATCTTTTTTTCAGATTCAAATTCTTTCCGCGTTTTGAAATTTTTGAAAACTTCAAACACGTCTGACTTCTTAATTGGATACACCCAACATTTCCTGGAGTGGTCATCAATAAAAGATATAAAATATCTTGCACCTCCTTGGGACATAATCGGTGCTTGCCAAATATTAGAGTGAATCATTTCTAATATAGCTTTACTTCTAGCATTTGTACTGCTAAACTTAAATCTATGTTGCTAATAACACAATGCTCACAAAAGGATAATGAAACCTTTTTGAGACCTAAAATAATAATGATACTGCAAATCGATTTGCAGTATCATTATTTTATCAGCTATATTAACCAAATTTGATACATTCAACATATAAAATATCTAATCAAGAACCATAATGGAAAAATGAAAAAGACAAAATCAGTCATTAATATGTTGATATAGTTATAACGACTAATAATACCTCTTGAAATGCTACGAATATATATATATATATATATATCATTTTGGAGAGAATTAAATATATTATTTTAGAAAAAATGAAAAATAGAGTGTCTTTCTCTAAATAAATATGTAAAAATGTTAATGAAAATGATATAAATACATAAAGTTCAATTCGTAAACACACACATTTGTAAAATACGTAATCACAAATTACCTCATGAAATATTGTGAATCAACCAGAAGTGAAGTCTATCGAGATATAATTTTGTATAACAGATAAATTTAACGATTAAAATTTTGTATAAACAGGTTCGTAATGATGAAACCATTCTCTCCGTGGGGTCATGTGTCAAGTAGCTCATGAGTCTATAAGCCAGACATCATTGAAACTTTTCCTGCTTTCAGCAACTATGGTTGCCTCAATGTATAGAATTTTGTCATTTTTCAGAGTATTTGCAATATCCCCTTAAGCATTTGATGACTCAGAGACCCTACTCTTCATTTTACTCCAACAATCTTTCTTGATGTGCCCTTTCTTGCCACAATTGTGGCACTTGATATTCTTCCTACTTTTTTTATTTTGATCTACCATAATTGTGACTCCCACTAGGACCACGTTCCATTGATCTTCCTCTTGTCATCGTCAAAGCTTCAACTTCATGCGAACTTACTTATATGTTTTCCTTATTTTTGCGTCTGGTTTATTCTTCCAAAACATAGGACGCAACATCATCGAAGACTAGAAGATCCGTAAGGATATTGTTCGTCAAATTGATAACAAGTTGATCATATGAATCGGGTAGACTTTGTAGTAGAATCTCCACACGTTTAGATGTCTCTATTTTGTAACCCATAGATGTAAGTTGTGAAAATAGAATATTCAAAGTGTTGATATGGTTAGTTACCGGATTCCGCCATTCGAATAGTATAAAGTCTTATCTTTAAGAAGATTTTGTTTTGTGGTGATTTGGCCTCGTGCAATTTTGTTAGAGTATCCCAAATTTCTTTTGAAGTTTTCTTTTTCATCACACTAGATAATACTCCGTCAGTCAGTGCTAAATGTAGATCAGCAATTGCGTCACCATCCATTTGGTTCCACTTGTTGTCGTCAGTGATTTTTGCGGGTCTATGTCCAATTATAGCTAGACAATTATCTTTTCTCAAAAGTGTCTGTATCTTCATTTTCTATAACGAGAAATTATTCTCGTTAAATTTCTCAACGTCGAACTTTGTTGTTGACATGATCCTCTTTTAACACTAGAAGCTCGGATACCACTGTTGGGGAATATAATGATCGTTTTGGGTTAAAAAGAGTTATCACACAACTAAAGTAAATTTGATAATAATGACAATAAATTGGAAACAAATAATTTACGTGGAAAACCTCCAAACAAATTAGGTTAAAAACCACGGGCAAGGGAAATAATTTATTACTCTTGACAAAAATTGAGATATAAGAAAAAAAAGTATAACTTTCTTTCTCTTAGATTTAGCTACAAAAGCTAACAAAAAAATAAGAGATTTTCTTTTGGGATGGGATAATGAGAATGAAACATTTCTTCTCTATTTATAGAGAAGGAAAGTAAGTTTCAACCATTTGGTTTGCAAAATTCTGTCAACAAGAAAAAGAAAACAAATTGCAAGAGTAATTGGTTTTTACTAACAAAACCAATTGAAGGAATAACCAATTTGCTGTCCAAATATTTCACTAATGTAATGCTCCAATACCAAACTCATTTCCTTAACCATTTGACAAGCAATTGGACTAGCCATCTATCTCCTACACTTGTCCATAGAAAAATTACTTTACTGTGAACAGCTACGTCTGTTTTATCTGATTTTATTAATACTCTGCACCTAATAGGCCTTCCTCTCTCGGGTGACAAGTTTACTTGCTGCAATCTTACGGAAGCTCCTGTGTTTTGGAGGTTAGACAGATTCCTCTTTTCCTATGGCTTTCTTGATAACTACCGTTTGATCTCTCAGAAAGCTTTTCCTAGGTCCATCTAGGATCATAATCCAGTTCTTGTTGTTGTGGATAATGTTAGCTGGGGCCCTATGCCTTTCAAATTTTTTAATCACTGATTGGTTACTAAAGGCTCTGAGGAGGTGGTGAATAATAATTAGGCTCTAGCAAATGAGATGAATGCTGATCGGAGTCTGTGGTGGAAGTTGAGGAGCTTGAAGTCTCGTATTAAGGATTGGTCTCATTCTAAGTTCAATAACAAACAAGACTGCATGACAGGGCTGGAAGCAGATATTCATAAATGGAGTCCTTTTGGCAAGCAAATACTGGTGATTTGCGATTTTCAAGAAGTTATTGGAGTTATGGAAACAATTATGGACTTCTTAAAGGGAGGAGGAATCAGAGTGGCTGCAAAAATCTCGTTTGAATTGAGCAACAAATGGTGATAAAAACACCAAGTTTAAAAATATAATTTTAAAAAAATTAAAAAGAACATAATTTATTTTTTTAAGAATTAAAAATATAATCTATTTTTTAAAAACTATTTTAAAAAATCTTGATCAAACAATACATATGTAATAATAAAATTTAAATAATAACTTATCAATATTCCGACTATGAAAAATTTAAAGTGAAAAAATATGGACAAAGCCACAAAGCTTTTTTTTGGGCACAAATAATTATGTTTAATCTCAAGTAGATTTAAGTCTTCAACTTGTGCATACATGAATGAAGTGAAAGACTTTCTATGCAAATTGACTTTTTCCAACACTTGGTTTTACTACTTAAAATAATTCTCTTGAGACTTGTACAAATATGTAATTTTTTTTTAAAAAATTAATGCAAATTGTGAATCCTCCACAAGTCCATCAATGCCAAGGACAAACTTCGGACTGTCTTTTGTCCGTTAGTAGTATTCATTTGAGCTATGTCTTTTTCAATGATCGACATGTGCTATAAGGGAGTTCCATGCTTGGCAATAACGGAGGATATATATCAAATTATATCTCATGTTGGCATATATGACAAATCACAATTAAAAAAACTCCAATGTATTAACTCTTTAATGATTCAATGTATTTTTCTTTCCAAAACTATCCTTGTAAACTATTATATATATATATATATATATATATATATATATATTCTTCAACCTTTCTTCTCTGATGTTTGATTCTTTTACTCATTTTTTTACAATTTTGTGCAAAATCAAACCGCACCAAATTTTTTTATAAACTAAAATAGAACTGAATTTTACTCCCATGTCCCTTTTTATAAAGTTTAGAAGGCTTTTTCTTTATTCCTAATTATAAGTCATTTATGAATATTTAGAGATGTTTTATCTTTTTTTTATCAATATTACCCTTATTAATTTTCTCATATCTTTTTTATTTCCAAGAAAACAATTATTTCTCTCCTTTTTATCTCTTTTATCCTTTCAAAATAAATATGGGGTATGTTAGGAAAAAAATGTAATTGGTTTGTATAATATCTTTCTAATGACTCATAAAAAGGAATGAATGGGGTAATTGATTCAAATTGAATATTTAAAAATTAAACGAAAATAATATAATTTCTTATTTTTATAGAAAGTAGATTTGACCCCAAATCCAAGTCTTTTTTTTTTATTTATTGTCGCTCAAATACAATTACTTGTAATTATTTGACCCTAAATACAATTCTCGCTTAAATACAATATTGATAAAGTTGAAACAAATATAACTTTAGTAAGATCAAATCAAAAACAAAAGTTTTATGAAATTTGGAGACAGCTGGAAGAATAAACACTTTTTAAAATAACAGTTAAATGGTTTACAAGGGAATTTTTAAAGAAAACATTTAAATGATTAAAAAATTAGATATTTTAAATTTGATCATCAATTGTTAATTTTCGTAATACATAAATAAAATTGTTTAACTTTAGGGTAATACTTTTCCATAAAGGAAGGGAGAAAAGGGAGCTTTTACACAAAATTGACTCTTTCTCCAAAATTTCATCTGTCATGGCCTCCATTGAAAAAGATGGCCTGACTGACGAGGACCCTTCTGCTTTTATTAAGAACGGATGTCCACTGCGCCCATTGCGTTACTGCGAAGAACAGATTAAATCTTAGCTGAAACGGGATGTGGGAAGACGATGCAAATGGGCAATGGGAATGACCGAACAAGTTGTAGGAACGGCATATCGTGATGAGGTGATATCTCGGTATGAGTTGATAAGACATTGTGATAATGTAGGAAAAAATATTTTGGTAACATATATTCGAATATCGTATGAAGTAAATTTTTACTAAAATATTATGAAGATTTATCGTGAAGTTTGAATCCTGTTAATTTTTTTTCAACATGTATATGTCAATCGGATATATTTATCGATTTTACAATTCGTCAAAAGTTGTAGGAAATGCATCCTTTAACAATTGCGATCCACTTTATTTGTAATTTTTTTTAATATAAAATTAACTCAATGGAGTAATTTTTAAAATAAAAAAGATCAAATCAAAGGTTGGTCTTGTTACGAGCGAATCTCTTTTTTTATATTTTTTAAAATAAAATAATAATACTATTTTTTTATTATGATAAAGTGTTTAGCTTTATTAAAACCCAAAAGAAAGTTATATATAACAAAAATAAATGTTTTCGTTTGTCATACCTTTCGGTCGCCATTCAATGGCAAACCAACTTTGATTTGATTTTTTTTTTAGATTAATTTCTTTTTTAAAAAATTACAAATAAAATGGACCGCAATTGTCAAGGGCGGTGCCCTTTTCTACAAGTTGCTCCGCCATTCTTGGCGTCGTCTTCTCACATCCCGTTTCAGCTAATTTCTTGTCTCGTTTTTCACAGTAACGTAATGGGCATCAAAAGTGAAAGGATCTCGTCGGGCCATCGGGACGGATCAAACTTTATAGAAGGGATCCATTTTATGTAAAAGTTCCAGAAAAGGAGCAAGAAAAGTTTTCTCATCTTTATTTCAAACTATATTAAATCACATTGTGAAAGGAAGAATTGATCTGAAACGAAAGTAGGTGGACCAACAGCCTTTTATCAATTCTTTGTGAATATAATAATGGCAGCAAGTAAAATGAGGTTATTACATAAAGTAAATATAAAAATAATTTATTCCATTTCTCATATATCAGATCACATGGAGAAATCAATTTATTTTTTTCTTTTTCCCGAGGGGATCAATTCTTTATCATCATTCTAGAACTAACACCACCATCAACAGATAAATTATGGGCACTGATATAGGCGTCTTTATTTCAAACTATACACCAATGACATTGTGACAGGTATTATTCAATTTCACTTGTAACACAAAGTTATTTATTTATTTTATAACTCTCTTGTACTTTGTCATCAACTCCTCAATAAATAAAATGTAATTCGATGCGCATTTAATCATTTCTGAATACCTAATATCGAATATCGACCACTCATGAAATAATTATCTTTATCGAATATTGACCGTATTCGAATTTTCCCTTACCAAAAGATAAAGTGCATTTACCTCTCCCCAACCTGGCCTGCCAGCTTGTGTATGCCATGGAGGGACGGGACCTGTCAACTTCTTTGTGAATGTAATAATGACAGTAACTAAAATGTAAATCTGTATAAATTCTCAAATGGCCATCAATCTGATTATTACAAAAGTAAAGCATAAGACTTAATCTCATAAGAAAATAATTATTCCATTTCTCATCGGATGTACCGAAACATCAATTCTTTATCATCATTCTAGAACTAACACCGCCATCAACCGACAAATTATGGGCACTGATGTAAGCCGATTCATTGGAGGCAAGAAACAAAGCAGCATCAGCAATATGTTTTGTGCTTAACAATTCCCCTTTCAAATTATGATTGGCTTCTATGAGGCTATCCATTTGTTCCCTATCCATTCTGAACCCATTCAACGTAAGTGGAGTAGAAATCCCATATGGGGAAATACAATTCACCCTGATTCCATGGCGTCCAAGCTCAATAGCAGCTGCCTTGACTAGGCCAACTACAGCAGCCTTAGACGTCGTATACGGAAGCGGAGCACCACCGGCAAGTGTGGCTTCAACGCTGGCCGTACATATAATTGAGCCACGGATTTTCCTAGCCACCATGGCTCGGCCAGCATGTTTGATGGTTAGTGCCGGTCCACGAACGTTGATCGCCATGGTTTTATCAAATTCTTCCACATTCATATCTAGAACGTTTTCTATGGGACCGAGTATTCCAGCGTTGCTAAACATGATGTCAAGAGATCCATATTTTTCTATGGCGAAGTTCACTGTTTCCTCTACCTGTTTTTCATCCTTGACATCACAGTGCCTGTAAGAGGCCTTTTCTGATCCGATTTGTGAAGCAACTTTTGAACCCAATTCATCTTGAACATCAGCAAGAACCACAAATGCACCCTGCTCCACAAATAATTTGGCCGTTTCTTCTCCAATCCCACTTGCTGCTCCAGTTATAATGGCTACTTTACCTTCCAACCTGCAAAAATAACACAGAGAAAGTCCAAAATTCACTAAGTGGTTGGTAAAATCATCAATAATAATAATAATAATAATAATGAATCTTAGATAGAGAAACAGCAAGTGGGATTAGGGAAAAAACCTTCGGGGAGACATTGCTTCACTTCTTTGTGTGGTTTGTGTAGTAAGGCAGTGATGGATGGTTGTCTAGCAAAACACAACGAGGTATATATAATATAAAGATTTCCTAATCTAAGTAATGCTTGACTGGTGGCCGCCGGTGGACTTTGAAAAAGGTTACTGATCAAATTTGTCCAACCACGTGCGTACTGTCATTTTCTTAGGAGAAAACAAAATGTGTAAAATGTTAAAATCATTTTTTCATTTTAATAATATTTTTAACGGGTAAAAACCACGTACTGTTCTTATTAAATGTTGCACTTTGCCCATTATTCAAAAAAAATTACCTTTAGTATTTGTCTCTATAAAATTACCCTCAGCATAGACAAGAAAGCATCCCAACAACCATCCATTATCAATGCTCGATTATAAAATTACCGCGATTTTAATTTTCCAATGCGCTGAACACGGCAGGGAACGGTTTGTTTGTTGAAGAGGAAAGTTGGACGAATTCTGGAAAGAAAAAGTAGGGGTATTTTTGGTCCAATAGAATGCAGTATTTAGTAAAAATATATTTATATTTTAATTTTGTATGGTACTGAAAATTAAGGAAAGTATCACTCCATGTGTCATTCTCAAAGTCTGAACTAGCTGTTTAATAGTCATTCCATCCCTTTTTATAATATTTAATCAAATAATATTTCTTATTTCTAATTATAAGATATTTTAGTACTTTGTAAAATTATTGTGTACATTATTTTCATATTCATCTTTACTTTATAGAGAAAGAGAAAATAAATATTCTTTTTTTCAAGAATCAATAAAATAAATAAAAGTATAATAATATTTAAAAAGTTTTTAAAAAGTTTCACTAAAAATATCTCGTTAAAAGTGACCTAAACAATAATTCAACACATGAATATAGTCCTGATTACGGTTTATTAATCGACAGTTCATCGTTTATCAAATAAAAAATTTAAATCGAAATCTTAAAGTAACGGTTTTGAATGGTTCAAGATTCCTCCTGGTTCCGATAATCTTACGGTTTCGAATGATTACGATTCCGATTTTAATACGATTTTTATTTTGATTTTTTAAAAAAAAAATTAAAATTTCAAGCTAATTTATTTTAATTTAAAAATGAATTTTGTTATTAAAATGAGATTAAATTTTATTTTATTTTTCAAAAATTAAAATATCTACGTATCTTCCAAGAGTATAGATGAATCAAAACCCTAGTAATTCTCTTACATTTAGATTATCTCTTACCCCAATCGATATTTATGGGCTTCCGACTTCAATGTGAGTAGAAGTATCATCTTCTTATTAACATTTTTTAGCTTTAACTTAATTATCAAGACAAGATTAAACATCTGCATTTTTTTCTTTATCAAATTTATTTCCTTCATTCCATAAAAATAATGAAAAATAAAATGCGTATTTAACACCAAACAAAGATTGTTTAAAACTTATAAAAAGAGTTTTGTAAATTGTAAAATATTTCTAAAGTTTGAAATATGAAAAGATAAAAATTAATTTTTGTATATATAATTATGATGAAATAGTGAGATAGAGATAAGACTAATACATAAAATATAAATATAACTTATTAAATAAAATTATATATATATAAGGTTTGAATCGTCAGTTCAGCGATTCATGAATCGTCATTTCACGGTTTATCAAAATAAAAACTTAAATTCAAAATTGTCGGTTCATGAATCTTAATAAACCGTAAACCTAGTCAACGTTTTTTAAATCATTGACCACAGTTCGATTCACTGATTTAGATTCAACATTGGTCATGTGTACATGAATAGAAGTCTAAGGATGGATAGGTTATTTTATCAACTGAGGGGATTCTTGTTATTTTTCGGAAGCCAAAACAGAAGAATAACTTCTGGTGGCTTTTATTATAAGTTCCTATTTTCCTACCCCTGCGTCCAACTAATTTAACTACTGAAGGACTGAAAGTTCTAAGGGTGCTTCATTGAAGGTTTGATTGTTCATCTCTACAAAGTCGTTCTTGTTTAAAGCTGTTAGTGATCAAGAATTCTCCTTTGGGAATAATTGTACATCCAATATTTTAAGTTTGCAAAACAATAACAAATAAGTGACAAATAAAGATATCTATTAATTTAGGAGGAAAGGGATTTACATATCTTTGGAGAATATCTCCAATTTGCAAGAAAGACGCTCTGAGTCAATGCCAATGTGATGGGAAATTATTAATTTTTCGATCAAATGGACTTTGGAAACAATAATTGGATTGCCAAAACTTAAGGATTCCTCAGCTTTATTGATGAAAAACGCATTGAATAATTTGATGAATTAAGGTTAATTTTTTCAAAGTCTTTGAATTTGGGAAATTAAGTTTGAATTTATGAAAGCTTAAATCTCCCAGAGTTTTGAATTTTTGCCTTAGGGAAGTGTATGACTTGTTTTAATTTAGGGAATTAGCGAAAGAGTTTTAGACACCTTTGCCAAATCCAAATAATTACCTAAAGTTTTTTAATAGATTTATTAATTTTCAAAAATCCATTTATGTAATTAATTAGACTATTCATATATTTAGTATCTAGTTTATAAATTTTCAAAAATGAGTTGGCTCAATATCAATAGCCCACATTAATTGAACTTCTTCAAGGATTTAATCTAAATAACCAATAAGACAAACACACACACACAGAGAGAGATATATATATATATATATATATATATATATATAAGCTTTGAATTTATCCAAAATTGGCTTGTTCACATTAATTTTTGCATGATCAAGACAGAGGGAGTGCCGACTTCAGTCAACAGTCAGTTACGTGATGTACGAGTATTCAATTTGATTAAAAGAAGGAAAAGAAAAAAACTAAGCCAGAGTCAGTTTTGGTGGGAAGTTGCAGTAATCCAAAGTTGAACATTCAGTTAAATTCTCTGAGTAACTATGACTTTCAAGAGAACCGACAGAATATTAATAATTTCTGCTGTCGATGCAAACATCAGAAATAAATAATTTTTGACTCTTCTCAATAAAATGAGTTATTTTTATAATAGGCGAACAGAGATTATTTTTCTTTCTTTTTTTTTTTTTTTGAATTATATATGAAGAACATTATTATATTCAAGTATCTTTCTCTAATCCTTTTTTCTGTAGACCAAGAAAAAGCTCCTGCTATCGATTATAGATAATTTTGGCTATAATTTCTTGATTTATGTAATTTCCATAGCACATCATATCCTTAATTTTCAGCACATTCCATCAGTTTTGTCTCTAAAACTTGTGTTTTTCAGTCTTCAACTATTGTTATTCAAAGTAGTTAATTGGTCCAGCCACGGCTCTTTCCGGTTCATCCTGAAAAAAGAAAAAACCACTCACTCATGTGGCTACGACTAAATTGAGAAATGCAGCCCATATAACCGAATAAAAAAATGGAAATGAATTTTTGTTAAAAAAAATTAAAAAAAAGAAAGAAAAAAGGGATCAATCTAACTTGATTAATCATTACTAAAGAAACTGAGTTCTTGGATACAAAACCTTTTCAAAGTTGTAGATTATATTGGCCGACTCCTTCGGGTTTATATTATCTTGGCTTGCTTCTTTAGGCTAAATATATAAGTCTGCCTTTCAAAATGCATATTAAGTCCAATACTTTATCTCATAACAAAAGCGTAAAGGGAAAATCAGTCTAAATACTCATTTAATTTGATATATCCATTTTTCTGTAAAAAAATGTTAAATAATTAAGTTTAATATCTATCTCTATCAATTTAAACTTTTTAGAGAAAATGAAAATTTAACCTTATATCAAAGTGAGAAGACCTCGGTTCCAATTCTCATTTTCACAGTTTCACTCATTAATGATTTATTATGGAGATAGTTATATTTCAAATAAATCATACTTCTGTCTATAGTTTGAAAATATGATTCACGTATTGATCTTATTGAGAATTTGTAATAAGTTCACACATAAAAGAGCGTGTAAAATAATATAGTTCAATATCTCTTTATAAACTTCAGCTTTTAGAACAAATTTATTTTGAACCCATTGGTTTGGAGATCGAGAATTGATAGCTTATATTTTTCAAATGCACAATTAATGTCACATCCCAACCTCACGGGTTCACTCCATTAGTTTAAAGCCTAAGATCAATTACGGTATAACTTAAAGATATCATTTGATCCCCTTTCAAATTCTGATAAGACAGATTTCGTAATTTACAATATTAGTAAAAGTTCTGAGGACCGAACGTTGCTACCTTTAAACATAATTAGGTGCATCCCTGAAAACAGGATTATATATATAAAAAAATGGAAACGTTTGTATCATTTCGAAATTAATTATTTATATGTCACAATAGTTTTTGTTCTAAATTACTTTAGTTGTGTAATAAGTTTATTGGAGGTTATATTAAACTTTATCTTCTGCATTTTTTAAAAAAAAAATAAACTTTATCTTTTAATTGCTTTATGGTACAACCTTATAATTTGATATTGTTACTTCTTTAGCTGTGGAAAAAGTAGTTATAATTGAAGTAAAAGCATTTTGCTAAAACTATGAGCATGCAGTCATGCCATGACTCAGATTTTGTTTTCGATTGTTTGGCCCAGGGTATTTGATTTCGAAACATTTACAGAGACAAATCAAGTTTTGTTTAGCAAACATTACTTTTAAAAAATAAATTAAAAAGAACTCTCCATACAAGTCACATAAACATTAAATATATATTTTTAATACTTTGAATCAAGATCACATTTTGTAAATAAATAAATAATTGACTATACTTTAGCATAATATGAAGTACCCAATTAAAATTTAAAATATTTAACTGCAAAATTTCAAAATCAAATGCATATATATTCTCTATTCTAGGATTAGGTAAGAAAGGAAAAATTAGGGATAAATTTGTGGAAAAAGTGAAATACCCCTCTTTAAACAATAAAATTTTGTTAGGTGTAGCCATATGGAAAATAGTTTAAGCATGAAATTTTTTTTTTAAAAAAAAAGGTACCAAAGATAATAAACCAAAAAAGTATAGAGACTAAATTTGTGAATTGTTAAATATCATGCTTGCCCTTCCTGACTGGAGGGAAAATGATGCTAATTGCTATCACTATCAGTGATTCAGAAGGACAAAAATTGTAGATTGAAAATAGTCTAGGATTGAAAAAGATTAAAAAAAAAAGAATAATATATCAATATGGGTATCAGTGTTACCAAATTTTTTATGTTATTTATTAACAAGAGATGTTTAAGTAAGCGTTAATTTTGAAAAAGAATCATAAGTAATTGCTCCAATTTAAAATGTGGACGAATAATTTTAAGACAAATTATAAAAAATAAAAATTAGACAAATAATTTGAAGGCACAAGAAAAAAAAAAACCGTTGATCCGATAGAATTTTCATAAATAAAACATAATTTATTTTTTCTAAAAAAAGACATTTAACAATACAGGGCTGGATGTGAAGCAGGAACGCAAGTACGAAAACGGGTAGGATCCAGAACTGGGAGGATCGAGCTGGAGGTGAGAATAGTCAATCCACAATCCTCAAGCTTCCCCCAATAGCCCAGCTGAGAGTCTGAGACTAGTCAGGATTCAGGACAGGTTCACTTATAGTTGAGAGCATGCAACCTTGTAATCTAAAAGATATTACAATAACTTTTAGACTGGAAAGAAACTAAGCACATTTTTTTATAGAATAAGAACACCAATATCTAAATAGTCGTGAGAACTTGACATTGTGATCACCAGATAATGTGAAAATGATGATCAGCTGTGTTTCAGTTGTCAGAACTTGAGAGAAAATTGGGCATTGAAAAGCATTCACTTTATTTATTTTTTTGAGGAAAAAAGAGAATGCATTAATTAGAAATTGGAAAAAGCTCAAACCAAACATGAGATGAACAACTCTTCTGGGCTCAAAAGAGTTCACTTCTTGAGATACTAAAAGTGTTAAATAGAATAAATAGTTTCATTATTTGGCATCCAAATAATAATCTTCATGTCTGTTTTCTGAAGAAAGGAGACATTTTGTCCAAATACATATATGCAAACAATTAATCATGATAAGAGTGCAATCCCACTAAAAGGTGTTGATTTTGGAAAATGTCTCTATTCTCAACAATCTTCAGATTCTTAACAAGTTGATGAAATGAGTTCTTCAAGTTTTTCAAGTCTTTCTGAGATCCTTCAAATTTCTCAATTCAAACCTCTGTTAAAGAATGCTGCCAACACTTTGCTTTGGAAAAACTCACAACATGGGGCAGCTGAATTCCCGCAAACATTCTTTTCATACAGAAACTGGTGCAATAAACCAGCATTAAATCAGCATCGGAAGGGAGAAGAAAATAGAATAATGCAGCCGCCCCCCCCCCCCCCAAAAAAAAACAAAAAAAGAAGGGAAGGAAGTTTATCAGCACCTCAACTTTATGAAATTGATTAATTAAATGGTTATAACACTTAGCATATCCTTTATCAAACACATTTAATTGATTAATTGTCTCAGCAATGAATTTTAAGTATTTAAGTTGAGTTATTAAATAAGTCTAAATAACTATATATTGTTACGCACACAAAAGAAGGGGAAAAAAAACTGAAAATATAGAACTACTACCTGAAGAGTTGTACTGAATTGAGACCAATCTCGTAATGATATGCTGTTTACTCGAGGAGTTAAGCAAAGCATGCCTTCCAAAACTTCTAAAGGATTTTTCGCTGAAGTTACCAGAACTTATTAGTCCTCAAAGGATAGAAAACAGTTCGAGTCCATGAGGCATAGGTAAACTTACATCGCTGAAGTTACCAGAGAGTTTTACGCTTCTAAAATGGTTAAAACATGCCAAAACATTTATCAGCTGAACAGGGGAGGGCCGATTGGTGCCAAAATAGCTACAAGGAAAATATGGAAAGTGGAGACTAACTTCTGACTTATCCGAGACATTGAAAGAAAATGTTGGTATCATTTTACCAATATTAAAATTAAATCTGTTACGGAAAAATTAGGATTATTCCTAAATCTAAATTGGAAGATTGATGGCAATTTATTTTGAAGATAAAAAGATAAGCTATATCTTTTTATGAGCTATCTTTGGAGATAAATCTTTATTGGTTAAAGATTAGGAAGTCTACATGAATAAGGATATTGGAAGATATTAGAATATATTGAAGTATATCCTTGATTGATTCCTATTAGGAGAAGGACAAGAATATTGGAAGATATTGGAAGATATTGAAGTATATCCTTGATTGATTCCTATTAGGAGAAGGACTGTTTGGAAGAGACTTCTAATTATATATAAAGAGGATGTTCGTGCAGATCAAAGTGAGAACCGAATGCAATCAGAGAAAAGGTGAATATTGAGAGAATCGTTTCAGAGGTTGTGAAGCAATAATCAGTTGCACAATGCTGAGAAATTGCTGAGCAATAGTTCGAGTTTATTTTATGTTTATGTGTGCTTATTAGTAATACTCGAACAAGTAGAAGATTATTATTTGTATTGAACAAGTCCCTTTGTTGTTGAAGGGCATTTTCGAGTAGACTACTTAATCAAGTTGTTGGATTAAGTAGTTTATTGAATGGTGTGAAATCGAGGCTGTTTTATCAGCAATACTATAGTGATGAGCTATAGTGATCGAGTGATTAGTTTGCAATGAGTAGTCATAGGGAAAATTGTATTGAATCCCTTTGTACTTTTGAAGAGCAAACTAATCTGGGTGAGGGCCCCGCAGACGTAGACAAGAGGATTGTCGAACTGCGTTAACAAACGTTTTTGTGTGATTTATGTTTTGTTGAGTTGTTTTTCAGGTTAAGTCCGAGTTATAACTTCCAACGAGTTATAACTGACTGTTTGTATACTCAGCGTTTCTTTCAAGTGGTATCAGAGCGGAGTCACCGACGTTGCAGTTGCTGCCAATTGGTGAGATCGTGGGAGAAACAGACCTTGAGTTATCAACATGAATACACAAAGACCGCCTTCATCCAAGCCTCCTATTTTAACAAGTACGAATTATCCTTTCTGGAAATCTCGTATGTATGCTTACATCAGTGCACAGGATAACTATGCTTGGAGAGCAGTTGTTAGTGGATGGACAGAACCAGTGGAGACTGAAACTACTGCTTCAGGTGTCATTGTTACTATGACAAAAACTCCAGATAAGTGGACTGAACTTGAACACGGCATGTGTCATGGAAATTTCAAAGCATTGAATGCCATATTTGAAGCTGTTGATCAAGACCAATTCAGACATATTCAAGTATGTAAACTTGCAAAGGATGCATGGGAAAAACTAGAGATCATACATGAAGGTACTGAGTTGGTTCGTGATGCAAAACTTCAACACTTAAATGCTGCCTTTGAAGATCTGAAGATGAAAGAAGATGAAACTATCGATGAGTTCACACTCAAACTCAGAGATATGTCAAATCAAGCATGTGGATTGGGACAAAGTTGGGATGAATCTAAACTTGTCAAGAAATTGCTTAGATCCTTACCCATCAAAATAAAATGTCAAGGGGGAGATTGTTACGGAAAAATTAGGATTATTCCTAAATCTAAATTGGAAGATTGATGGCAATTTATTTTGAAGATAAAAAGATAAGCTATATCTTTTTATGAGCTATATTTGGAGATAAATCTTTATTGGTTAAAGATTAGGAAGTCTACATGAATAAGGATATTGGAAGATATTAGAAGATATTTAAGTATATCCTTGATTGATTTACTAGGAGAAGGACAAGAATATTGGAAGATATTGGAAGACATTGAAGTATATCCTTGAGGAGAAGGACTGTTTAAAAGAGACTTCTAATTATATATAAAGAGGATGTTCGTGCAGATCAAAGTGAGAACTGAATGCAATCAGAGAAAAGGTGAATATTGAGAGAATCGGTTCAGAGGTTGTGAAACAATAATCAGTTGCACAATGTTGAGAAATTGCTGAGCAATAGTTCGAGTTTATTTTATGTTTATGTGTGCTTATTGGTAATACTCGAACAAGTAGAAGATTATTCTTTGTATTGAACAAGTCCCTTTGTTGTTGAAAGGCATTTTCGAGTAGACTACTTAATCAAGTTGTTGGATTAAGTAGTTTATTGAATGGTGTGAAATCGAGGCTGTTTTATCAGCAATACTATAGTGAGGAGCTATAGTGATCGAGTGATTAGTTTGCAAGGAGTAGTCATAGGGAAAATTGTATTGAATCCCTTTGTAATTTTGAATAGCAAACTAATCTGGGTGAGGGCCCCGCAGACGTAGACAAGAGGATTGTCGAACTGTGTTAACAAACGTTTTTGTGTGATTTACGTTTTGTTGAGTTGTTTTTCAGGTTAAGTCTCAGTTATAACTTCCAACGAGTTATAACTGACTGTTTGTATACTCAGCGTTTCTTTCAAAATCTTTGTAAAAGAGGGGTATTGATCTCAAGTTCCCCTAGCTTGTCCAATTTATTCAGCTTCAACTCCTTGATTGTGTTAATTGAAATCTTGATTTGCTTCAATGCTTCAGAATCACCAATGTACAAATACTCAAGAGAGGCACATTCATCGGTAGTACTATTTAATTGATGAATCAATTTCTCAGTCCCAAACGGACCATAAATTGTCACCACATTCCTTGTAAAAGCAAAAGTTTGGACATGTACTTTAGAAAGGATGAAACGTCAACGATCAAGATTTTAAGATCTGGGACAGCCTCAATCTTGAGGTTTTGAAGATTGTCAGGGACTACCAACTTAACCAGCTTCAATTTGTGTGATCTATTCAGACAAAGATTGTTGAGACCCTTTAGCCTCTTAAGTTTTAGAGTCTCCAACAAAGGGCAGCCTGCGATTAGTTTCTTCATCGCACAATGAGACAATTGAACGTGCTAGGAATTGTCCAGATTTTAGGTAAAATGATAAAGTGAAAGTGATAAAAGAACACAATACAAGATTTACGTGGTTAGACTATGATTACTTTACGATGTTCTATCAGAGCAGTCTCTCTTATTTCGTTTTTCTTTTACACCCTTAGAACATAGTCATTGAATGATTTTATTCTTTCAAGCTCTCAAGTACATATTAAAGGTATAGAAGCCTAGGTACAAGATAGTAGGAACTTGAAGGTTCAGAGAGGAGGAAGACAATCGGGTAGAAGAGAAAAGGCAGAGGGAAGGGGCAACCTTAACAATAATCTCACCCAACCCAAACAAAAGAAGAAAAGAAAGAATATATATAGTGGCTATTAGGGTCGGGCCAAATTTGAACCTACCGGTAACCCACATAAAATGGTATAGGGCTCAGCTTGTTCCTTTTTTTCAAAGTGGATCAGATCCAACCAAGGCCCAGCAAAGATGGTCCAGCATTATTGGGTAAAGAACTACATTTGGACTGTGGAAGTGGACATAAAATCCAACAAACTCCACTGTGAACACTTCAACAACATTAGAAATGTTCATGGAAACACAGAGAGACTACTTCAATGATATCATTGCACTTCTCAGTCAATTTCAGCTTTGATCAATGTGTAGCAAGTCTCTGGATTTGAAAAACTTATACTTCCAACAACTTTAGTACCAAAATCAAAAAGATTATCATTAGTACTAATCTTTCTTATATCCATAATTCCATTTGTTATATTTTCTCTAATGAAATGAAATTTAACATTAATGTGCTTAGGTCTTTCATGATAAACAAGATTTTTACACAAATGTAATGAACTTTGATTATCAGTGAAGAACACTGCTTTTTCTTTCATGACATTCAGTTCTTTTAATAAACTTTCAACTCAAATGGCTTTTTTGATTGCTTCAGTGGCTACAATGTATTCAAATTCAATTGTAAATAGGGAAACAATAGATTGAAATTGTAACTTCCAAGAAATATCATTACCAGCAAAAGTAAAGAAGTAAGAAGAAGTTGATTTTCTACTATCTTTGTTACCAGCATAATCAGAATCAACATAACTAATCAAAACAGGAGAATCAGTCCATTTTGAATCATGTAAACCATAATTACATGTATCATTTAAGTACCTTAACAACCATGTCAAGGCTTGCCAGTGATCCTTACCTAGATTTGACATGAACCTGCTCAATAAACTGATGGAGTAAGCAAGGTCAGGTCTAGTAGAGACCATGGAATACATCATTGACCCAATGACCATTCTATAAGGAACATTATCCATTTCAAATTTTTCACTAGTTTTAGGACCAGTTTTGGTGGATAATTGAAAATGTGCAGCAAGGGGAAAGTTAATAGGTTTAGAAAGATTCATAGCAAATTTAGAAATAACTCCTTTTAGAAATGATTTTTGAGAGATGACCAAGGAATTCTCATTTATGTTTCTACATATATATGTATTCCTAGAACTCTAGATGCAGGTCCTATATATTTCATGTCAAACTCAAATTTCAGCACATTTTTCCATTAATGAAAACTTTTCTTATCTTTGCAGGCAATAAGAATGACATCAACAGATAAAAGCAAATAGATAGAATTATTAATGGAATCACCAAAAAAATATAAGAAGCTATAAAAAATGCTTCTAACAAAACCAATTATGACCATAAAGGAGTCAAATATTTTATACCATTGTCTAGGTGATTGGTTGAATCCATAAAGTGATTTCTTGAGAAGACAAATTAAATGTTATTTGCCTTTAACTTCAAAATCAGCATGTTGAGATATGTAAATGATTTCTTCTAGCTCACTATGTAAGAAAGCAGTTTTTACATCAAACTGTTCTAATTCTAAGTCATGGAAAGCAACTAAAGCAAGCACAATTTTGATTGTTTTATATTTAAGAACAGGAGATAAGATTCCATTAAAGTCTATCCCTTCTACTTGTATGAAGCCCTTGGCAACCAATCTTGCCTTGAATCTAGACATTTAATTTTCAGCTTGACCTTTTTTTATCTTAAATACCTATTTACAGTCCACTACTCTCTGTTTGGCAGGTTTGTATACCAGTATCCAAGTATTATTCTTGTGTAAAGAAGATATTTCTTCTTTTATGGAATTTATCCACAAGTTGTAGTTGGGGCTTTTCAGACCCTCCTCAGAGCAGGTTAGTTCATTTTCTTCAATCAGATTTCCAATTGCTAGAACATAAGATACAAGCTATGAATAGCCATACTTTTTAGGTGGTCTTATGTTCATTCTGGTTCTATCTCTAGCAAGTCTATAATCTTCCAAAGCCTGAGTTTGGGCTTCTAGATGTTCAATATCATTATCTGAATTAATTTCATATTCAAGTCTAGTTTCCTCAAGTATATGACCTAAGTTTTCCTAACCTAGTGTAGCATCTGTTCCTACAAATTCAGGTTCTAACAAATGATTAGTTTTAATAGGCAATGTGAGATGTGAGAATGAACTAGAGATGTCCTCCACCTCAATAGAAACATTTATATATTGGGAAGATCAGTAGTATTGGATGGACTAGTTATAGGTTTGAAATAAAACATATCTTGTTCATTGAAAATAACATCTCTACTGATTACTACCCTCACACCTGGTTCACCTCTCAACCATATTTTATAATCTTTAATACTATCATGATAGTCTAGAAAGACTCCCTTTTTAGTTCTAGGGTCAAACTTACCTTCCCTATGGTGTGTAAAAGTAGCACAACCAAAAACTCTAAGATTATTGAGATCTGGTGACACTTGAAGGGGATCTATTAATCAGATACATTGCAGTACTAACTGTTTCACCCCAAAAAGGTTTTGGAATGCCAGAAGAAATCATAAGGCATCTGATTTTATCCATAATTGTTCTATTCATCCTTTCAGCAACACCATTTTATTGAGGATTGTATTCACATTTTTGTGTTTAACTATACAACAATAAGAACACGAATTTGTAAAGTTATGATTGCAGAATTCTAAACCATTGTTCGTCCTAATAAACTTAAGTTTCTTACCTGTTTGATTCTCAACAAGTATTTTCCATTCCCTAAATTTCTCAAATGTTTGATTCTTGGATTTCAACAGATAAACCCAAACCTTTCTAGAGAAATCATCCACAATAGACAGAAAATACACATTACCACCATAGGTTGGGATCTTTTCAGGTCCCCATAAATCACAGTGCACATATTCCAGTATATCAGTGGATTTGTGTGTGCCAGTGGTAAAACTATTTTTATGTTGTTTTCCTAAAATACAGAAATCACATAAATCAATCACATTAACTTGATCACCATTCAACAAATTTTGTTTACTTAGGTAATGTAAACCTTTTTCACCTATATGTCCAATTCTTCTATGCCATAACATGGGCTTATTAACATGTATACCATAAAAGATAGAAGAATTTCATAATTTAGAACCATTCAAGATATATAAACTTTTTTTTTCTACCCTTAAAATGACTAAAAAGCCCTTACAAACTTTCAAACAACTATTTTCAACTTTGTAAGAATAACCAGAAATATCAAACATTCCTAAATAAATCATATTTCTTCTAAGACCAAGAACATACGTAACTTTTGTTAATTTTCTAACAACATCGTCATGCATTTTAATACAAATAGAAACAATACCTTCAATTTTACAAAATTCATTATTTCTCATATAAGTCTTACCTCCATCAACAAGTTCAAAAGAAACAAACCAGTCCCTGTTGGAACACATGAAAAGTACAACCAAAATCAAGAATCCAATCATCATAAATACAATTATCAGCCATGCACAGGACTTCAGCATACATAGTGCTAGCAGAAATATCAAATTCACTATTATCATTGCTATCATGATAATTGCTACTACTATTTCCTTTCTTGTTTTATTTATCATCTCTGATTCTCTTAAAACACTTGTTCTTCAAATGGCCTTCTCTACCACAGTAAAAACACTTTATCTTCTCTTTATTTCTAGACTTTGACCTACCCTTACTACTACACTTATTTCTGGTGAAATGAGTTTCTCTTTTATCATGCCTACCTCTAACATAAAGGTTCTCATCACTGCTTCTTATTTTTTAGGTCTAACTCTTTAGATTGTAGAGCAGATTTAACATACGCAGGAGTCAAGTCCTTCTTACCGTATTTAATAGCAGACTTAACATCCCAAAAGGTCTCAGGCAAAGTATTTAACAAAATAACAGCTTGGTTTACATCAGAAACAGACTCACCAATGTTAGACAATTCCACAAAAATCTTGTTAAAGTCATCCAAGTTGTCATCAAGAGATTTGGAAGCAGACATTTTAAAATCAAACAATTTTTCCTTCAAATAAATCTTGTTTGACAAAGATTTTCTCAGATAGAGTTTATCAAATTTTATCAAAATCTTATATGCAAAGTCTAAGCTAGATAATTGTTTGAGCACATTATCAGATAAATGTAAAATCAGTGTGTTGTGTGCAAGTTCAAGTTTTTCAGATAAGGTTTCATCAGACCATGATTCAAGTCAAGACTTGGGATAAGATATAGCATGCTGGACTTTATTCTGAACTAAGATAGCTCTCATTCTCATTTTTCATATTCCATAGTCACATTGACCACTGAAGGCATCAATATCAGTTTTAGCAGTAGCCATAGATACACACATATAATATTTAGCTATAAATTAAATTAGATAATCAATGCACTGACTATACACAGTGTCAGATGAGAACAACTTAGGTTTTTTTTTTTCATTATATGAAATGATAGATTTCAGGAAAACAAAACCTAATAGACTCCAAATAGCACAAATTCAGATACACAGAAATAGTCTTGGGAGTAAGGCTGACCTGATGTCCAACGCAGCAGAGAGGAATAAAATTGCTCAATAGAAGAGAACAAATAATCAATTACAGTATTGGAAAACACAACAAGTTCAAGATGAAACACATATTAATACCTAGAGATCATTTAAATCACAATAAACATTAAAAATCGCCCCAGCCAGGGGAACCACTAACACACAAGTTAGGGTTTTTCAAAAAACAAGAAAAACACCATGACACAAATACAAATGCCTCTATAAGGCATGCACCATGCCTGGGTTTTGTTTGATTTTAAAGGGAATAGCCCTTATTAGCTTAATCTGATTTTTAAAAAACAAAAGTCCCAAATGTTAGTCGGACACAAGTGAGATTTAGGATTTAGCAATACTACCTGTTGGTTTACCAAACTCAGACATAACAAAGGTTAAGAGGCCAACCAGTATCAATCTCAACTTTAAATTAAAAATCGAAGTGTAGGGTTCAATAGATATACCAAACCTTTCGAAGAGCCTAGATTGCAGTGTATTATCACAACTTACTAGTTTTAGCCAGATAAAAAATCGAAAGGAAAATCTGACACCAGTTTATGTCTCGAAAGACTCAGAAGGCAGATCGACGAATAGCAATCAAGCTCTGATACCACTGTTAGGAATTCAAATTGCTCCTACTACGTTAATAACAATGTAAAAAACGTTTCTTAAATTTGCTAAATTAAAAAAATACATCCAATTTTGAACAAAAGAAACAAATAATAATGGTATAGTTCATACATTAGTATGAATCTAAATGGTATTTACTATTTTTTTAATACAATATTTGTTTCTTCTTCCTCTTTTCCAATTTCTTTGAAAATAGTAATGTGGATTATAAGAGTAGAGATTTTTTACAAGTAAAAAGACATTAGGCCAATCACAATGATTCAGAGTCTTAATAGTGATTATTCATTGACTTCATTCATCCCTTATTATAAGTCGTTAGATGATTTTGTGTTGTCTCTATTTATAAGTTGTTTTATGACTTTCTAAGAATTTTTTATTGATTCTTGACAATATTATCCTCAATTGATGGGAGAGTTATGGAGTAATAGTTGGAGCGAAAGAGAAGTTTAGTAATTTAAGAGAGTTTCAATAAAAATAAATAATGATAAATAGGGACATCTAAGGAGAAATTTTTTTTATTGATCTCTGTAAACTTTGGTCAAATTAACTTATAATAAGGGATCAAGGGAGTATAATGTATTACTTTGCCTTAAAACAATAATGCATTGAAATAAATGCCTTCAAAATTGGATGGTCTTTTAAATAAAAAAGAAAAAAAAGGGAGGTTGTTACTCCCTTTTTATTGATAAAAAAGGTACAAAAGGAGAGAACCCCAATTAATGAAAGAAACTGAAATACAACTAAGAAAGTCGAAACATATTATATCATATAAATTACATTCCAAACAAATAAGATAGTCCTACAATTTTATTTTCAGAATGAAAAAAAAATCCAGATCACATTCCACATTTTGTAATTTACAATTTAGTACAAACTCTTGCATCAGTGTAAACTTTCCCCGGCCGACAAAAGTAACCTCTGTTGGTTGCACAGTGAATATCTTGTGAGCATATGCACAGTCCTTCTAAGGCACAACCCTCTTTTACTATTGTAGTTCCATTTTTCAATCCAAGAATTTGATCAGACCATTCACTAGAAAAGAGCCCCAATGGATCATACAATTGCTTTATCTTCAAAAATTCATTAGCATTTTTGTATTTCTTGATTACCCCATCAAAAGCCAAGTTTCTATTCTTACCCCAATGTGGAAGCCCTCCATATTTGAACAAAGCCATCTGTTCAATCTCTTCAAGAATGTCTTCAAAAAGTCTAGGACTGTCTGGGTCCTTACTTCTATAGTATGTGATGTCGAAATCGATCCCATCTTCTTCTTTGCCTAAGTATGCTTTTGAAGCAGTGACATATCTCATGAGAATACCATCATAAAGTTCTACGCCACACATGGATTGGGGGCTCAAAGCAACAAGTTTTTGCACATCCTGAATAAAATTCTTGACTTGGGACAATGCAATGGTGAACCCACTTTGGAAATAGAATAAACCTTTAACTCTAGGGTCCCATGGACAAGATGTGATAAGCAAGTCCTGTGGACTATCAAGGCAGGTTCCTGATGCTTGAAGGCGATTGTTGTATCCTACTACAGGATAGCCCGTAAAGACCTTACCTATAGAGATTATACAGGTTCCAAAGTTAAAAGTAGTCTTTTTATATGTAAAATATTGATTAAGGTTTTATATTCTAATATTTCTATTATAATGTAGAAAATCTAATTTGCAAATGGATACATTTGGAAAACCATCAACCCTTTTTATATATAGTTAAGAAATTCAATAAAGTGTATGTCTTTTTGTAAAACCACCTTGAAACTTTCAATTCTTAAATTAAATTTAAACCATCAATGTCTTGTCACTTTTGTAAACATTTTCAAGTCAATTAGTTTTCAAATTGTCATCATCTGATGACTTTAATTTGTTTAAAGTCAACCAAAGAGTAGGCATACTACTATGCACCGAGTGTTCTACTCTTTAAAAATCATATAAATTTTAAAATTTTCTTAATGAATGTTAAATCTAGTTTGAATAAACTTGGGAAAAAGAAAAGGAAAAAAACGCACGGGGTACAAAGGATTTGGAAAGGGCAGATATGCATGCTGATGATATATCCAAGTTGTTATCAAACCATATTTTAAGCTTTCTTTTACTACTAAATGTACACCAAAGAATAAAAAAGAAATGAAAAAGTAAAGCTCTAAGAAATACCATCGTTAGTCAACCCATATGCACTCGTGGCCAGTATGGATGCTGTCAATCTTCTATTTAAGCATTTCCCGTTTGCATCACCTAGGGTTTCTTGAGCTTCCTCTAATCATTGACAAAAGACAAGATATAAATTTCAGTATATATATATATATATAATCAGAAAATCTCACCACTCCAAATAAAATAATCTTTGATAATGAGATGGAAGTAAAATAAGTGACACCCAAAAATATAATATAAGATGAGAACATAACATATTTTTTTTTTGAAAAGCAAATATATTGATAGTAAAATGGAGAGAGATCGACTAACTCCAAGTGGCAGCCCCAAAGTACAAAATGCCAAGAAAAGTGGCAGACAACAAAACCAAATCAGCCCTCAAGAAAACAAACCAAATCATAGCATAATAAGAGAAAAATTGACCTATGAACCACAAGAAAAAGCCAAGAATACAAAGAGGATTATTGCAACACCGGAGACCGCCAAAGCAGACCTCACAAAATTCCAACAAAGTACCAATGAGGAGAATATAACATAGTTGAAGAAAAGTCATTCATGCCTTACAAAGAAAAAAAAACAAAAACAAAAAACAAAAAACAAAGAAACCGAATTGATAAAATAATATACATTTATGCTATAAATAAAGCTACTTCTTATAGGATTAAGAATACTTCTTTAGCTAAGTATGAAAAAAGAGATTTCATGTCGTAAATAATTAGAGAAAGAGTAAGGTAACAAAGAGAAAATATATGACAGAAATTAATGTTTAGAATCGTAGACAAACCTGCGCTTCTGATGATTGCTAGAAAAAGTGAAGGTGTAGAACGAAATCCCACGAAATCATTGAGACCATTTCCCGAGGAATTGGAAGGGACACGATCATCAATTCGATAAAGCACTTTTTTAAGACTTGGGTACCATGTGAAGTCTGCAAACTCGTGTTGTCTTCCGAAGATTGAGGCTTGATCTCCCAAGTCTGAATCATTCTTCTCTTGATAGGTTATGGACCTTTTGAACATGGGTTGAAGTTGAAAGGTCACCTGCAATTGTTACTTTTTTTACATCTTAGTAGTTCTTCTTCTTGTTTGACCATTTCTTTGTATTTGTTACGTACTTATCAAAAAAAGAAAAAAGGTAATGGGTAAACGTGCACCCGTTCAATTTAATCCACTTCACATGATTGTATCGCATTTTTATGCATATAATTCACATTTTTACTGATCAATATTTAGATGGAAGATTTGGTTCTTCATCTATAAAATAGCAGCTTTAAAATAATAATAATAAATATTTAGGTGGATGGCACGTAAAGATCCAAACAAGAGAATTATATATACAGGATGAAAATATATATGAATAAAATAATGCAATATTTAGCAATTCTGATTTTATAGAATCGTATGTCTAACTTGTCTATTAGCATTTATGAACTATCTCTTTAATCAAATATATATATATAGATATAGATATATATAGTGTCTTGGTACATATCCAAAGGCCCTTAGAGATCTGGAAAAAACACCTTGATAAAATCAAGAGACTTGTTGCATATTGGCATTTGATGACTGATCTAGATGAGTTTTAATTTAATGTTCTCAAAAATTGGATATTGATGATTATCACGAGATTATACCTGTGAAATTACTCCAAGAACTCCTAGAGAAACCCGAGCTGCATCAAGCTCCGGATCACCATTTTCCAGAGTCCTCACTTTAGAGTAACCCTCATCGGCTCCGGCTGGTGTAACGATTCGAATTCGAACAACATAATCATGAACTGCACTTCCCAATCCCCACAAAGTGCTCCCATGAGCACCAGTGCCCAAAAGTCCTCCAACTGTGAGCCCCCACCAGTATGGCACATAAGGTATAGCCAAACCAGCATTGGCACTCACATTGATCAGCTGCCTCAGCGTCATCCCTGGCTCAACTGTAATTGTCATAGCTGATTGATTCACATCAACCGTATGATTCAAGTACTTGGTACCAATCAAGAGTCCATTTTGACCATCTGGGCACACAAGTTTGGGTATGCTATGTGAAGTTGATGTTACTGCTTTCATTTTTGTCCGTTGCATAGTTGCATTTGCTACAATGGAGATGAGTTCTTGTTCTGTGGTGGGATATGCAACCCCAGCAGCACGACATATGCTTCTATCAGCAAAAGTTCCATAGGTGTTTGAAACGGTGCAATTCCGGTTTCTTGATGAACATTTTACTGGATCATCAGGAGGAGTACATCCCACAAAAGAAAGGATTATAAAAAGAAATGAGTATGCTAAAAGAATCTGCCATTGATTAGACATCATTGGAGAACTTCTCATAGGTTCAGATTTTGAAAGATTGTTAGATTTACAGATGTACCAACGAAGTCTAATTACAACTATATAAATAGGAAGAAGAAATCAGCAATCGTTTGGAAAAGCTTACTGATAAGGAATGAATGAATAAGTCACAAATTAAGATAAGTAAACGGTGAAATAAACAAATTTATAATTAATTTTCCACATGTTACGTGAATCAGATGACAGCTGCTAGGGTTTGAAAGCTCGTTTTTTGAAGCAATTGTGTTTCTATTAAGTATTATAGAATTTGTTTAAAAAAAATCATCAACTTACCGTCTCCTAGAATTTCTGGATTACGTTTAATTTGAGAAGAAGAAGAAGATGGTATGGTTCTTCATTTTCTTATTCTATATTCTGGCTTCCAAGTACATTGTCATAAGATTGCCTAAGACCAAAAATTTCAACTCAGGTTGCTCCTAAGAATTTACCTAACTATATTAGAATACTGAGTATTTGCAGATTGCTGTGAGATGGTTAGCACAAACATATGAAATATGTGATAGTCCAACACACTTTAGCTACATGGAAACTATTTTAGCAAACCCTTGTTTAACTCTCAGGCAACTTAATTAGGTAGTTACTTAAGGACTCAGCCTAAAAATTAGGCCGTATATAGTTATCAATTCAATATTTTAATTTTTTTAATATAGTATCATTAACATATTATTGTCTTTTAGATTTAATCAATATTTATTTATTTTTTCGATGAATTTTAATGGTAATTGGTTGGTTAGTAAATGTTAAATGATTGATCTTTTTTTAAAAAAAAAACAATTCTTATCCAATAACTTTTAAATTTATATAAAATCTTTATTTATATAATTATTTATTTTACGAGGAATGAGCGCTAAGAAATAATAAATGTATTTACAATTTAATTCTTGCTCTCAAAGATTAAGAAAAAAATTTAATTTTTGTTCCCATTTTCCATGATATAATTTCTTGCTTTTAAGTTCCAATATTGTATATATCTTTACTTTCCTACCTCACTAATTTGTTTTTTGAGGAAACACCTCGCCGGCTATGTGATTTAGAATCAATTTAGAAAATCCGAAGTTGACATGATGCTAAGATGTGATCATTTTGACTTGTAAAACTTTTTGGGAGGGTGACATTCAACATAATATTGAAGGGTTATGCACTAGTGAAAATTTGTTAGTAGAATTAATTGTTTCCAAGACAGCCAATTATGGTTGCAAGAAAATATTTCTTTTTTTATTTACGTTTTCAGATCAATTTGAGGAAATACAGGTTTTATAGAGCAATTATTGGATTGGTTTGAAGGTGAAAGATTATTTTAGTTTCAAAAATGAAAATAACTGTTTTATAATTGAATTTTAAATTTTCGCATTTGAATATTTTGTTTTATTTTAATTGGATCGAAATATTTACTCTAATTAGAATAATTATTAATTCATTGTTTAAGATATAATTTGAGTTAAAAAAGTACTAAAAATGGTATATTTAGTGTAAAGGTATGAAATTCATAGGTGTAATTTCGAGAGAATTTAAAATTTGACCTAAAAAATTATGAGGTCCCTAAGAGGGACACATATTCAAATCTTAGACAGATGTCGGGAAGCTAATTCATCCAGGCTAAATTCATTGTCATCATTGCGTAAGTGCACATAGTACTTTTTCATTCGAACTAAATGTTAGACTTTTAACTTATAACAAAAGTATTTGTTATTACGTCCCTTTTTTTTATTAGATGTTAGAAGTAAATTTACTTATTTCTATTTATTTTTTCATTATTTTATATATAATAAATATTTATTGAGAGAGAAAAAACAAACGTTCTTTATTCTAAGTACAATAAATAAAGTTCTAATATCAAATAAATAATTTCTTGATCGGTATGAAATTACTTAAAACATTTTATAAAAAGTGACGAATGAAGTAATGTTTAATGTGTTTCTTAATGGGATTAAATTAATTAGTTAGTAAAATCTAAATTGCTTAAATTAAATATATTATTAATTGAACTCTAATTTTGTTTTCTTTTTTTAAGGGAAGTTGAACTCTAAATTCAAAATATATTTATTTTAAAAAATTCAATTCAATTTTAAATATTATAAAATAAAAATATCTACAATTCACTGTGAAACAAAAAGAGTATACACACAATAATTAACTATTCAATATTTATATACACACATCATGAAGTGGAACCTTTTGTATCTAACTTAACAACTCATTTCCATAACAATTTGATTTAAATCAATTCAACTTATCCAGACGTAACTACATTTATTTATTTTAATATTGAACAAATAGTTTCTCTTATCTCGAAAAGTTTGACTAGATTAATTCAACAAATAATTCAAGATCTCCAAAACGTGGTAGCAATGTCTAGTGGGCATTTTTTCCTACATCAATTTGTTAAGCTTTGTAAGGCAAAAGCTTCGCATCCTTTTCCTATGAATTTTCATTATCTTGCAAGGAGGATAAAAGCCTCTTACCACTAGTCCTGCACGCATAAAAAGAATGCACTTAGCGTCACGAAACTGCACATTGAAGAAGCCAATGCCAATTAGTATTCCTTCTTATTCAAAATAAATTCGGTTTTAAAAGTTTTGTTTTTGTATCAATAACTATCTTTCTAATGTCAAACATTAATATTTTTTAATTTAATCTTTACTTAAGTGAAAAGATAATAAGATTGATTAATTTAGAAAGAGAGATAATAAAACATTAATTTATAATATTTATTAAAGATATATTTGACACTTGATACAAAAATTTATATCGTTGTCACAGTCTTAATATTTATATAAATGTCTAAAATAGAGGGATAAGTTTGACCCAAAAAATATTTATTTATTAATTAATGAAAATATTCTTTCAAAAAAAATAATGAAAAGATAATATCATGATTTACTTACAAAAACAAATCATAATAATTGAGAAATTTTAATGACTTTTCAGGATTTTAAAAGTCTTAATGTATTCAATCAACATAATTTAAAATTCTAGATAAGTCATGAGCTATTCAATTTGAAAAGGATTTTTAATGACTTATTAATGATTGAGTCATACATTGCGTGAGAATTTGGATCCGACCCCAGTTTAAACCTAGCCCGAACTTTATAATTATAGACTCGTAAAAATTCGATCTGACCCAATTACGTTTCCTTTTTTGCTCGTCGAGTAGGGTCATTTCTTAGACAAATTATAAAATTAATAGTTTTTTATATAAAAAACAAAATCGTTTTAGCCATTCGGTTTGAATGTTACATAATTATAAGTCTATGAAAATCAAGAGAGATGGGGTGATCCATTTGTCATGCCCAGCAGTACCCAACCCAACTTGAACTATAAAAAAGATGTCATTTTGATCGAATTTCCATCTTTTATGGGGTTCCTTTTGCTTGCATATAAAAATAAATAAATTTGACCTAAATTGAATTTTTTTAGTTTAGACTTTTAAGTATTTGAAAAATAAAATAAAAAAGGAAAGAAAATGTTCGGTGAATAAGATTGAACTTCTATTAGAACTTATGAGGAAGACGCATCAAATGATGCGGAATATTTTGAATCATATTTTGAAAATCAAGAATGACAAAGAGAATTTGCATTATATTGTAACCAATATGAGGAATGATCGAGTGTTGTTGATAATTTTGATAATATTTAATATTATAATTTTATTATGAACATTATTACAATATTAAGAATTTAGGTTATTTATTTTATGATTTTTTATTGATTTTTAAAAGATTTTTTTTCTTATATTGACATGACAATAATTATTTTAAAAATATATCATTTTTTGTTTTGTGAATTCTTTTTTAAAATGAAAATCTATAAAAGTCTCGATAAGTCCAAAAAAGTCTTAAATGAAAATCTAAATAGAATCTTAATAAATTAATTAAAATTCTATAAAATTCATAAAAATCTCATAATTCAAAAAGTTTATAAAAATCATTAAAAGCCTTAATTGGTTAAGCTAAAAATTGTTAGTCCCAAAAATATATATATATATATATATATATTATTAATTAATGAAAAGATTCTTTCAAAAAAAGTAATGAAAAGATAATATCATAATTTACATTAAAAAATTTCATAATCAATTTTTGTAGAATGTAAATATAAATATCAATTTTAAATGGAAAAAAAATATTTTTTTCACTAATTTATCATTTCTGCGTGCGACCAGACAAGTACACAAGTCCTCGAGTTGTTCTTCCTTTCTTTTCAACGAAGAAAAAAATTACTTTATTTGAAGTGCGAAAGTAGTTCGAGTTTATTTTAATTATTTATTTTATTAACAACTTATCGTCCATTAGTTGTTAATTATTTATTCTTCACAAACTGATCGATTTGTGAGAATTTGGCCGACCAAAGCGCATGAGGAAACACCTAAGAAGGCCAAGAACAAATAAAATTATGTGTGTGTGTTTGTATGCTTTTGTTTTTTTTTTCTTTCTTCTTTTCATTATAGTAAACATAGCAGGGATCCCTGATTGTATTCTTCTTTTCATTTCTTCCGGAATGCTTATCAATTATCACAAAGGAGGCACAATCATTCGGGTTAATATATTATACTCTTTCCGTCCTCTTTCAAATGTTTATATTTTAAAAAAAATAATTTGTTTTTGATAAATAGAAAATTAATCATTAAAAGAAATCCCATCATCAAAGTTACAGAAAAAATAGGGAGTCCCACCCCTATCACAGTATGTCTGAGGGGAAGAAGGGGAATTGAGATATAGCCATAGTTACATTGCTTTCTTGCCTAGTATGCAGTGTTGTGGGCTGCCATATTGAACTCCCTAGCAATACTCTTGATTGTCCATCCAGCCTTCAAGTTCCTACACATTGGATCCTTTGCTTTGTCAGTGAAATCCTTAGCTTGCCACTCTTCATGTTCCTTACTTCCCTTAGCTGTTAAGATGACTCCTAAGGCATCTCCTTGAATATCAATGTTATGCAAGCATTTTTCCTCTGCTATCTTCAGACAGTGACACAATGCAAGAGCCTCAGCAGCAAAACTAGTGATCACGTTGATAGAAACAATTCAGGCATACACGGTCACCTCGAACCCAAGTCAGATCTAAGGTCCAAATCTGAATCCAAAACATGACACGGTTGACACGGTAGACCTGTACAGTATAATCTACAAGTTCTAAGTCTTAAAATCAGAATATTCGTCTAAATATAAGATAAATTCTCCAAAGTGTCCAAAATAATATTAAACTCTCAAATAAGGAGATAACAAAAAAAACAACTAATGTGTTTTCTAAAAATACAAAAATAGAATTTTCATGTAAATCTGTCAACCTTAACGCCTTTTAGATTCCTCAAACCTCACACCCGAGGTGATCCTGAAGCTGCAAGGTGAAAAAGGAAATGAGTTAACTCGCTCAGTAAATAAAATAAATACTCTTCGAAATAAACACGTTTTTATAATCATAACTCTTATAGATATCTTCAAAGACGGATAAATAAATCCTTGTGTGATATCTATTAAGTCAAAATATTAATCATGCAATCCAACAAACTGAAGTTCTAACATCTAACATATTAAAATGAATATTTTATTTCAAGAATTAAGTATGTAAATTAAAAGATGAAAATTCAGACATATAACATAATAAAATAGTTATTATGCATCAGATATGGCTCAAGTGACACAAAAACTTATTGCACAATTAGTGGAATTCAACCCTAGTTGTTTATCCAGGTAGGACGGCCAAACACATAATTTTAGTGAGTTTTTTTTATCATACTTGATGGTGTTCAGATGGAATAAGTAGAACATGTTCCTCCAACGAATTACCATGCACTTGAGCTAAAAGTCAAAAAACTTATTCAAAACAGATGAAGTCAAAAGACAATCTATTTAGTTCAGAAAATGTAGCATGATTAAATTTATCAAAAGATTTTGAACTAATGAAAATTGAAAAACTTATGCATCACTAACATTTTTACTAATCTTAATGATCATCTTCATGCATTTTTAAGAACCAACAAGAACATTTTCTACTTGATAAAGAATTAAATAGCTTAATTAGATCATTTCAAAATTTATGTCAATCAATATAAAAGTTCAGAATAAATTTGAAGTATTGAAAATTAATATATAACAAAAGTAAACAATTAATTTATGTGCTTCATTACTTCTATTTTCTTGCACATATGCACCTATATAGTAAACATTTTAAACCATTTTTCTTTACTTTTTCCAAATATATGAATCTATTAAATTGAATTTTTGTTAATAACAATGCATATAAATTCATCCATTTTCAAAAGTTTTATAGTACATGCAACTTAACTAAAAATTATTAAATATTAATAAATAAATCATTTCTAAAAGAAATAACTAGAAACTTCTACATTTTCTACCAACTTACTTAGTATTAGTGGTGTAAAACTTCTAAATTGAAAATGTTCACCATTTCTCCACTACTGCAAATTTTAAAATCCTTTAATACCCATATATTCATATACAAAAAGACTTTTTGAAGATTTCATAATTAATTTAAAAGAGTAATTTTTAGAAACCAAAAGAATTGAACAAGAATAGGAAAACATATAAATTGTATATGATATTTATAACTTAAAATATAAAACATCATACTGGAACTAATGAACCTTTCTTTTTAAAATGTATTAAACACTAACAATAAATATATCATAGTTTTCAACCGATTTCCAAGCCAGGAAATTTAAACAATTGAACAAATGGTATCCATAATACTAATCATCATAAAACAAAATGTAATAAATTTTTTATTTTAAAATCCTCTTGAAATGAAAATCCAATCCTATTCCTTTTTCTATGCACAAATAGACTAGGTAAGAGTATGAATATATTGGAGTAAAACTAATTAATTGGGGAGAAACATTTATTCATATGAGATGAGTCCATTGACCATAATATTAACTAAATAGATTAAAATATTAACTTTAAGATATATTCATTTCATAATATATATAATAGCAACGAAGGCAGTAGATATTTTCTTTTCATGAAACACAATAATCTTAACTTTCCTCTTATGATTTTAGTAGAAGACAATATTCAATCCTATATAACATCAAATCAATTATAAAATATGTGTATCATTCGATAGTTCATAGGAAATAAGAATCTTTAATAAAACAAGAACATTCCGACTACTCACCAGTATTCAAACTTAAGCCAAGATCAAGACTTTTCAACCAATGAAAATGCTAACACCAATCCTAAATTGTAAGCTTCAAAGAAACCTTCACAATTCTCCTTTGTTGATTGCCCTTGACTTCTAACTCTATGTTTTTTTCTTAAAAGAACCAGAAGGAAAAATTAATGTAACTTAAGAAATTATAATTAAGGCTTCTTAATTCTCTCTAAAAAGGTAACTTCCATATTTACTAATGTTTACTAATATATAATAATACTCATAAGGGAAAGTACCTAAATAATCACCATTCACTTTGGAAAATCAACCAATCAAATCCCCTAATGGCTAATGAAATATTTTATTTTCCTTATTTGAGTGACAGGATAATTCAATTCACAATTAAGGTGAGAACATATTCTAACCTTCCATAATAATTTCAAACCATCAAATAAATCTGTCAAATAAATAATTTCGTAAATAGCTTGGAAAAATCAATTATAATCCCCTAGTTAACTAAAACAACCAATCAAAATCCTTCTATTCAATCAAGAATAGTTTATGCTCTTATAAGAGTTAGGGAATTAATCAAAATCCCCCTAATGAGGGTTGGGGATTGCATACACGATCATCCTTTTTTCATCTCTAACCGGCACTGCAATAGTAGCTAAGTCAACAGTAAAAGAAGCATCAAATGTTAAATTCAGTCTATATTTTTCAGATAGAATCCACTGGGTTTGGTTCTTGAATCTGACCTCATTGTTTCTTTTGATATTTCTACCCTTCCAATAGGCATTAGTCAACCTATTTATGCCATTCACAAACTCCCAACTAGAAACACAATACTCCCATGTCTAATTTTGTTCCTTTGGAACCACACCATTTCTATACAAACCACTTCCTAAAAAAGTAATTGTGATTATCTTGTTTGTATATATTTCATTAATTATTGTATTAAAGATTATTATAAAATCAAGATTGTATTGGAAAACTCAAATAGTTGAGTGAACCTTGCTTGGTTGAGAGGTTTTGTCTAAAATCTTAAGATGAATTAGGTGAGCCTCTTTTGTAATTTATTGTACTTAATTAGTGAAAAGTTTTGTGAAATCCTTGCAAGGTAGTGGATTAGGCTTTGTTGGACAAACCGAACAACTATAAATCATTGTGTTTAATTCTAAAATTTACTTGAACACATTATTACACATATCAATTGTACACAAAGTGTTTGATATTTGTTGTCTTAGAATTGCATAATCAAATTAGGTTGTAAAAATTGAATAAAATCTAATTCACTCTCCCCCCCTTAGGTTTTCAATCCTCTAACTTGGAGGGGTCCACATCAATCTTTCTTGTTCCTAAGAATCGGGAATATAATTTTAAGGATTTATTTTTCAATGTTTCCAAGGAACATATTGTAAACCAAAGCAAAATCCTAGACATTTACATCACTAACCATATGCTCTTTAACCTTGGTGAGTCTATTATCTATTCTAAGATCCATGGATGTAAATCCATCAATAGTAGGAATACAAGGTTCCTCCCAAATAGCTATGTCAGCCATTGGAGTGACCCGTCAACAAACACCATTTTTCAACAAGTTTTTAAAACCTCACTATACCTATGAAACATCTCTTGCAACTGCCTTAATATCCCAAAGTTCTTTACACAAAGATACTCAGCTCGTATCGGTTTAATCTATGTCTTATGTGGTTGAGTAATTAGTTGCCAAGAAAGTTTAGTGGTCATGGCCTGATTTACATCTTCCATTAGTCAAAACCTCAAGCCTCCTGCATATTTAGTAGCACATATATTCTACCAAATTTTGGGAAGAAATCCATAGTGTGTAAAGTAGATTTAGGAAGAAAAAATGACTGCATCGGAAAAATAGGGATTATTTGAGCCACAACTTTGATTAAAACTCTTTTTCCTACTTGTGACAAATTTTTTATCTTCCAACCTCCAAGTCTTCTTCCTAGATTTTCAATAATATGATTGAAGGTTGCTTTTTTCAATTTTCCTTTGCAGAAAGGAAAACCAAGGTACATTTGGTTGTGATTACAATGCTTCATGCCAAGTACATTACAAATAATGTTAGATAGAACCGTACCAACATTCTTATTAAAGTGAATTGATGATTTCCCAAAATTTATGTTTTGTCATGTCCAACTACAAAAGTTGTTGAGAATTTTCATGACTTTATTTGCTTCTTCAACGGTGGATTTACAAAAGATGACCAAGTCATCAACGTAGATATTTGGACTTTCCCTACTTATTTTCACTCTGTGAATAAGTCCTTCCAATTCATCCTTTGTCAACAACTTGAGCAGAATATCAAATAGTAAAATGAAGAGGGCAAGGGATATAGGATCGCCTTGATGAATTTCCCTTGAAGCATTGAAGTAACCACAAGGAGAGCCATTCACAAGCACAAAGAAATAGGTAGTTTGGATACAATCATTGATAAGAAGAACATATTGATAGTCAAAGTCATAAGCAAGAAGAGTATTTTTTAAGGGATCCCATTCAACTCTATCATAGGTCTTAGCCATATCCACTTTAACAGCCTTAAAACCTAACTTACCCCTTTTCCTATTCAAATAATTCATGAGTTTGTGACAAATAATAATAATATCAACAATGGAACAATTGGAAACAAAATAATTTTGAGAAGGGGAAATTATATTGCCAAGTAGAGGCCTAATCCTATCAACTAAGATTTTTTAAATGATTGTGTAAGCTAAGTTGCACAAAGAAATAGGCCTAAACTATTCAACCCTGTTAGCATGATCAACTTTGGGAATCAAAGCTATGAAAATATGATTAAGAGTTTTGGGAAGAAAACCAGTGATAAGAAAATATTGTACAGCATGGACAACATTCCCATATGTAGTGTCCCAAAACGTTTTATAAAAGCAAACAGACATCCCATCAGGCCCCGAGCTCTTCCCATTTCCTTAAACCTAACAACTTTACAAATCTTAGAAATAACAGAGGTGGTACATAGATCATCATTTTGGGACACAGTTATAGACAGATTGATAAGGTCAAAGATAGTAAAAATAGGGCAAGATAGGTAAACAAAATAGAGAAATATTAGACAAAAGCTTGTCCAATATCAGTCCAATCTACTAACCAGAAATTAACATCAATCACAATATAATCAACAATATTGTACCTTTTGTGTATTATAGTAGTCAAGTAGAAAAAATTGGTGTTGGCATCACCCTCTTCAGTCCATCAAGCTTTTGTTTTGTCTGTCCCAAAATTTTTCTCTCTTGCAAGAAGTTCATCTAACTCAGCTTTCTTTTGATTTATTCTAGACAGTAAACCAATAGAACAAGGAATGGAATGAAAATAATCTAATTCTTTCCTAATTGATTTAATAGAGATGTGAACATGATCAAAGGATACACGATTCCAATTTTTGAGGGCCTGCTTAGGATATCTAATCTTCCTAGGGAAAGAGACACCATTAAGAGTAGAAAGGACTAAGTTCCAAGTAGAGGAGACCACATGAAGGATGGATTGATCCCTAACCCATATAGATTCAAATCTAAATGGTTTATGTCTATTACAATTAGAAGGTTTAGTATTTAGGATGAGAGGGTTGATGTGGAGTATGGAAATGTCATTATTGAAAATTCGAGTTCAAGTGCAAATATAAATAAGCTAGACCCTTTGAGTTATGATGGAGGTCCAATTACAAGAGATAGACCTAAAAGATGAAATATGCACTTAATAGGCTTATTTTGTGCTATTTGGATTAATCTTCTTAAGTGGGAAATTGCATGAGCTACTCAAAGGAAAAGAAAGTTGAATTCCAAGGCCACCAATCTTATGAATTATGTCCAGCCCATAAGAATTTTTTGTTTTATTTGTTTACTATAAGAATTAAGAAATCTTGGCATATTTGGTATCTATTAGATTTATTGTGTTATTTGGTTTCCTTTTTTAAAAACCAAATCTTGGTAGATTTTGTATCTTAGTAGATTTATTATTTTATTTGATTTCATTTTTGAATAAGAAGGGTTTCTAATCAAACTAGGATTTGAATTTTTTTTGTTTTATAATTGTAATTTGAACAATTCAGATTATGAATTTTGAATATAATTTTGAGTTTTCTATTAAAGTTCTTGTGAGAATTTTGCTTTGAAATTCTGTAAGAATTTCACCACTTACATTTAAGGTTCTTAGTTTTTTTGTAACTAAAGACTCATAATTCATGATCTTTTATAATAATATCAAGAGGTTATTACGGGTCTTATTTGATACATGGGAAAAAATCCTATCAGAGGTGGTGATCAGAATCAATAGGGGTTATGTGGGTAATGGAAGCCTACGATAATAGGGAGAATGTCCTGACAAATGCACCATATGAAATGTTGTATTTTCGGTGGAATGTTCAATGCCCAAACAAATTTCCAAAAACTTTTCAACTGTGAATGTGATGAAGATGATGCTGCTTCAGAGTTTAAACACTTCTCTTTTATGAGGGTCTGATATCCACTTTTAACAGTATAAATTCCATATTTTGAGTAATGTCATATCAGTTTATCTGGTGTTGCAACCGGACATAGAGGAATGGACTAAATAGTTGCGATTTCACAAGGAAGAAATAGAGTTTGAATCAAATCATTATTCCAATAACCAAAAGAGGGATCAATGAGATAATGGACTGTCTAAAAGAGAACACTGAGACTATGATTTAAAATAGATTTGAAATTGCCATTTTCAGGTATCCAAGGTTCGTGTCATATAAGAACAGATTTCCCATCTCCAATGCACCAACGAATACCTTGAGAAAGACAATGTCTGCCTTTGAGCAAACTCCTCCAAAAGAAGCTAAGATTTTTCGTAGGTTTTGCTAGCATAAAACTAGTGGAAAAAAAGTACTTTGCTTGTAGAACTTTGCACATAAAACCTTCTGGATTAGAGAGAATTATCCATCCTTGTTTAGCAAGCAAAGCTGCATTAAATAGGTAATATCTCGAAATCCCAATCCACCTTGATTTTTTGACAGCAAAGATCAAACAATTTCCTCCAATGTACAGTTCTTCTATCATTAGAATTACTCCACCAGAAATTTCGTATCATAGATAAAATTTCATCACAAAGGCCTTTAAGAAATTCAAAACACTGCCTTACATATAAAGGTATACCCTGCACCACATATTTGATTAAAACCTCTTTGCCAGCTTTAGTAAGGAATTTCATCTTCCAACCTTTAAGCTCCTTCCAAATGCGGTCTTTAATATATTAAAAAATTTCTTTTTTTGACCTCCCAATCAGATATGGTAATCCCAAATATTTTCCATTTTCATTGCCAAATGATACTCCAAGTTAGTTTTTCAAAGAATCTCTCAAAACGGAATCAACTCGTTTACTAAAGTAAAGAGAAGATTTATGAAGATTCACCTTTTGACCTGATAAATTTTCATAATCCAGCAATATACTCTTGATAGTCTCCACATTAGATGAGTTTGCTCGAGTAAATATCAAACTATCATCTGCAAAGAACAGCAATGACACACACGATTCAGAGCGACCAAATTTCATGCCTTGAATAGCTTCAATTTCCTCATTGGCTCTCAACATAGCAGAAAGTCCTTCAGCACAAATGATAAAAAGAAAAAGGGAAAGAGATCTCCCTGTCTAATGCCTAGTGAAGGTATAAAAGTAGGAGATAGTTCACCATTTATTAGTACAAAGAATGAGATTGAAGTAACACAAGCCAAGAAATTTCATTCCACTCTATCAAATGTTTTTTGCATGTCAAGCTTTAGAGCAATAAAATCTTCACGACAATGTGAATAAGCTTTTAAATTGTGAAAAGCCTCAAAAGCAACAATAATATTGTCAGTGATAAGGCGTTCAGGAACAAAAGCAGATTGACTCTCATAAATTACATAAGATAAAGCAAACTTCAACCTATTTGAAGTTTCAAGCATTTTCATTCAAAAATATCAATAATAAATGCTTAACATATATAAAACAAATACTGATAAGGCAGAAGTCTTGCATGCGACTAGCCTTTTTAATCTTTGGAATCATCACAATATAAGTATAATTTAAACCATCAATATCAATATCTCCTGTCAAGAATTTAAAGATAAAAGAAAGTATATCATTCCTAGTAATATTCCAGAATTTTCTTACAAAGATACCTTGCATTTCGTTTGGTCCTGGAGACTTATTATTTGGTATTTGAGAAACGGCATCCTCTATGTCCTTTTTGAAAACGACCTTGAAAGTAAATTTTATTGCTCAATTGGGAGTTGTTTGATGGGCAATTCAACTGGCAGATGACACAAGTTGAAATTGGTGGAGAACAAATCAGCAAAATAATGGCCTGTAATCTCTTCCTAACTAAAACAATATTTTTCTCACACACCACCTCAACTTTTTCTTATTGGAAAGTTTGAAGTAAAATAATGAACTTTATACATTCTTCAAGAAATGCTATCAAAGTATAAGATGAAATAATTACTTTATTAATCTTGAAAATTGTTTCAAGCATTTTCATTTAAAGATATCAATAATAAATGCTTCACATATTTCTAAAATAAATTAATTAAAGGCAAAATATCAAATTTTATATTTTCAAGATTAAATAAGGTATCACTGTAAAAAATAAATACTAAAATTAGAAACAAAACTATTCAAAGCAACATTTTATTGAAGTAACTAGCAATATTCCCTATACCGATATGCCCTTAGGCACGGCCATACATAACATAGAAATCACACTTGTTTATTCACATTTTTTATTTTGAGAAATTCATAATTGAATGTTTATTTTCTTAAAATAAGCATAGTTTTCATTTAAAATTACATTAACAACCTCTTTAATTTAAATAATTTACATCTTACTAACAAAAATATCAAATTAATAACAAGATTAATATTATGTTAACTCTAATAAAAATTAAAATTTCAACAAAATAAATAGAATAAAGCTTGTATATAAAAAAAAAATAGATCACTTAATATATATCTAAATTTGATTCAATTATCCATTAAATTTTTAATAAACTTGTTGATTGATTTTTGTTCAATTTACATTTTATATTTTTTGACATACTTTATTTGAAATATATATATAGTCTTATTAAAAATATAATTTTATGAATTTTTGAAGACACTAAAATTTTATTTAATTTATTAAATTTTATATTGAGAATTTTAAATTTTGATAAATTCTATAAAATTTTAAATGATAACAAATTTCATAATGATAAAATTTTCCAAAATTTTTTTATTTGGTTTGTGAGGAAAAGGGAGCAGAGATAAAAAGTAAAATTGATTATTATATCTTTAATAAGTTTATTCCTTCTCTATTTTTTTTTTTTGTAAATTTTTTTCCAAGGATATTACATTGTTTAGTAAATGAGAAGAGTTAGTAGACATTAAGAATAAGAAAATAAGTAGAAGATGGAAGTTGAAGAAAAATGATAGAAGAAAAAAATGAAATTATTAAAATACAATAAGAGCAATTATGTAAACATAATACATATATTTTCCTTTTCGGAGAGGAATTTTAATCTCAAATTTTCCTTCCAAATCCCTCCAAACAAACAAATCATTAATGTATATGATATATACATGTTTTTAATATATATGCATGATATCTTTCACTAAAAAGATATGATTTTGCTACGATAAAGATAATGACATTATATAATACTCCATCTGTTTGAATTGAATTTGTATTTTTGACTTAATTTAAAATTAAGAAAAGTCTTTGGTTCAATCAAGTTCTAGGATAATAGTCAATATATTATATATTCTATTTTATTTTTTTGTCGACGTGGTGCTTAATGTTTAATATTCAATCTTTTTAGGTTTCTTAACTATTTTCATCCTACCAATTAGGTCCTTTGTGATCCTGCCAGTTACTATAAATGCTTATTATTCACAGGCTCATTTCCTCATATATACTCACATCATCCTGCCAACGGTTCGTTCCAAGTTCAGTCACTGCATAAAAGCACTTGAAAAAGATTCACTGGTTCATGCGACCTCATCAGTATAAACTGTTAGTATTTAATAGTAGACGGGTTAAAAGCACATCAGATTATTTCACAGAAATAGCTTCAATTCTCTAACTCAATACAAACACCAGCATTCTACTAAAACTCCAGAACTCTCTGTGCCGTTCCAGATTGGCTCACTTGGGATTGCGAAGGACGATAATAACAGAATCACCTCGGAGAAACATCTTGCTGATGAACCTATCCTTGTTAACGGGAAGCGCTTTTTTCTTGCCTTTCCCTGTCTTTGGTACCTGCAAGAAAGTGAGCCGGTTACTTGGCTGCTGAAAGAACAAAAGTGCCAAACTCCTTAGTTAAATATTAAACCAACCTCAGTCCACATCTCTCTAACATTCTCCAGAACCATGTTGCAATGCCGATCAAAAGCTCTTACACGACCAAGAAGCTTCCTATTATTCCGACAGTTAATGAGAACCTGAAAATATATAGAGCAATTAGTGCTGCAAATCTAAACACAGAGATATTCAAAAAATTAGAAAGCAAAATTTATCTCATCCAACCCCACAAAAAAAAAGAAGAGAAATCTCAAGAATTAACACTGACAGATAAAGTGTAGTTTCTTTTAAAAGAACAAAAAAGTGGCAAAAAACTACCTGGGTATTGTTTTTAACACTCATCATCAGAATAGAGAGAGGCCCAGTGTTGAATTCCTCTTCCTCATTCTTGACAACCTGCAGAAACAAGTAAATCAAGTTCTAAAAAAATGATGACACATGAACCAAACTACAAAATTAGATTCAATACATAGATATGAAGTAAAACATAGGCCAGAAAGCTAACATTATAATTTGCAACAGAAATTCAAGAAATAAAGAAACATAAAAGGACCCAAAAGGAAAGTAACTTACATCTTCTTCCATTGGCTTGCTGAAAAATATAGGGAAAAAAGAAAACAATAGTCAACAAATTAGAACCGTGAAAAGGACAAACGTAGAACTTAATGAGAAATATGAGCATGTTACATACCTCATTTTAAACAGGGATTATTTGGTTCTTCAAACAACAGACCACGTCCCTGAAAATTCCATCACCAAAGCAACCAATCAGTCCATGGCAAAGAATGCAGTTGGCAAATATTCAGTAAACGTGAAGTTAATGCATTGTAAATAAAAGAATTGCAACAAAATGCACATAAATATTGGTCACGCTACCCACCATCATCAATTACTTAATATAATATCATATATGTCATATATAAGTGATAATAGAAGAGAAAAGCAACAGGGTACTACACATTTCCCACTGATTAAACATAAAGCAAAATTGTTCATCCAGCAAATATGAGAAACTTGTGCAAACAAAAACATCTAAAAGCAGTCAGGGATCTCTGAGAGCTCTTCTAATGATGCTGGGGTTCTGGACTATGCATAATTGTACAACACAAATCCACATATCTATCTTCAAGTATAAGGTATCAAACGCTAAACATTTGTAGTTAAATCATCTGTTGTAACGGGAAAGATCAACACTGTTATAAAGATGTTGCTGATGACTTTACACTGCAGGACAGGTCTCCAACAATTTTCATCGTGATAAAAACTATTTCCATTGAAATGTCATCCAATTTTTCGCATAACCATGTTTAATTTACAGGATAGAACTGTAAATTAAACAAAACCATGTTCAAGAGACTTGAAACAAACTTAACCATATTTTTTCAACTTCACCATGAGCTAACTGTACCATGAGCTGACTACTCGAGATAAAAGAAACGCACCTCTCAGTCATGATATCTTCAATACTATAAATCTTAAAGAAGGGTATTTAATTTACTTATCTATAAAAAAAATTAGGGGTAAAAATAGCTCCTCTCAGACAAATGCCTCGATTGTCCTCATGATTTAAAAGAATGGATTTCAATCAGACTCGTCATCTGTTTTGTTCGTCATAGAGGAATATAGAAAGTGGAAGAAAAACTGTTTTAAAGACTTGTATAACCAAAACTAAATAAAAAGGTTTTGGAGTGAAATTAAAGAGCTTTAAGAGATCATTGGGAGTTTCAAATTTTCTAAACGATTAGCATTTTCAAAATTAAAGATACAGTACACGAGAGTAAAAGAAAAACAGACGATCTTCGCGTTTCTTCAGTTCAGGTCTCCAAAACTTTCAGCATGGACAAACTCAGCAGAACGAAAGTTTTAATTATAATCATCATTAGAAACGCAAATGGTCCTAAGAACCGTCCCACCTACAAACTGAAAGTATGATGAGATCCAATCTGAGTAACAACGCCGACCACATCAAAACAAATATAAAATAATCTCAAATTAAAACATAATGTTCCGCAGCAAAGGATTTGAATCAGAATATTAAAGAATAGGAAAAAAACAAGCAAGAAAACCTTTACTTAAGCCTCTTCAGTTCAGGTCTCCATAATGCTTCCGCATGGAAAATTCTCAGAAGAACGAAAGTTTTCTTTTTACTCATCCTCAGAGGCAGTACATACCAAAACCTTCACTACCCAATTCAAGAAACGAACTAAGATCAGAAAATCTACATAAAAATTAAAATTAAAATTCCTACCCCAAGTCTAAAGTACAACCCCTATTACATGAAACCCTAAAAAAGCAACAATCAAAAGTCTCTTCAGTATTCAAAAGGGTTCCGCATGAACTGTTTCAGAAGATAAAAGGTCATTTTTTGATTGAATTTCATCGTCAGAGACAAAATTAACTAAACCCCAGGACTAAAGCTAAGAAAATGCTATGAACAAGTGAAGAAACAAATCTTTCACAACAAATAAGAGAAAAAACCTGTTGAGAAAACACATAAATTCGAGATACCGAAAGATTCAGCAATACCTTGGTGAGATTTAAGGATGGCTAAGAAGAGACTACTGATCGGAGAGTGACTCCAAGGGGTGATATTTATAGAAGGGATTGCCTGTGGTTGAACTTGAAGGGTTTAAATTATAGAGCCCTAGAGGTATTGGGCTGAATTAGAGCTTCAGTAGTGGGCCTGTTGGACTACGAAATCCATTTATAGAATGACACTTGTTTTCTTTAATTTGTGAAAACTGCAAATAATTTTTTCCTAAAAATTATGGTAAAGTTATTTTTATTTTTTTAGTTTGTGTATGGACCCAAGATTGATTTTGAAGTTACTATTTTTATTGTAATATAATATACTAATCCCAAGGGTTAATATATATATTTCCATACAAGATTGCTTTTGAAGGTAGTCCCAATGCTTGTAATATCAAGAGACGATTAAAAACAAGAGAGAAAAAAATATTTAAAGTTAAATGTTCACTTTCATTATTTATACATGATTATTTATTGTTTAATGCATCCAAAAGTAATTATTAACTTATTAAAAAATATTTCTTTTTCACAAATATAAATTCACTAATTTAATTTTTCATTTCCAGATTTGTTATTAATTACTACTCCTTGTCCTTGTAATGCCTATAAATATTGAATTCGTACACTTTAAAGTTAAATCATAAAACACTTGAATATCAAGTCTTTAAAATCAACCATTAACATTAAGTCACAAAATTACTTAAAACTATACTTCTAAAAAAATTTATTAATTTGCTTGATTTTTAATAATTTAAGTAATTAATAATTAATAAAGATATACATGAAATAAGTATATATAAAATTTATATATCAAATAAACTAACAGATTTTCAATCTGCGTAAAAAAAATTATTATCTTTATAGGACAAAAGGAGTAATATTTTTTTCATTTAAAACCCATAGATAAACGACCTATGTTTCATCATACTAGTAAGGTAATTTACTCTTTGATTTTAGTACTAAACAATAAATATATATATATATTCAATTTTGAATAAAGAAAGCAAACTACATGTGGCACAAACAACGTGGGGCATTTGATGCAGGTATTATAAATTTACAATGTAGTGATTTACTATATAAAATGGATTTTTAATACACGTATTTTTTGAATCGGAAATATAACATTCACTTCCAGGTATAGTAAATGACAGTATATTTGCTTTTCTGTACTCAAACGGAATTAGGGCCTCATATTGAAATCGTGAGAGTTTAGGTCAAAAGAAACCATGTGTTTTGAAAATATTTACATCTAATTTTCAAGAACAACGTTACAACTTTTATGTCAAAGGTGTACCTAATACAACAGAGTGAGAAAAGATTTCAAATAAAACAATAAAATCTGTCAAAAGGCATATAAATAGCATTACTTCACTGTCCCTAATCAAGGGAGAAAGCTCCATTGCAGTACCTGGGGGAACAAGAATGGGTGTAAGTATGCTTCTCTATGAAGTCTGTATCTCAGATTGGGATTGCTGAGATGGAAAAATGTTCATACATGAACAAATGATTTAATTACATTAAAGAAAATTAGCTTTCAGACAAATTAGTTTATTAATACTTCAGATTGCAGTGTGCCCTTATTGTCAATAGTTCTTCCAACAATTGATAATAGTACTTCAAACAGTAGTTGGACATATGTTTTCAAATATAAAAAAGATTATAATCTAAAGTTCCAAGCAGATAGTAGCATTATATTGTGCAACCATGAAGTGTATTGAATATTAGAACTTCTGTAATCATATATTATCACAGGCTTTTCACAAACGTGATTCCTTTAGTTCCTCTAAGTCTTTGGTATATCCTAAAGAGCAGAGATGATTGTGCCTTTCCAGGCTTGTAAGGTATATAGTTTGACTATTCCACCATAGAACAGGCCACAAACAACCATTTTGGCCTTCACTTTCCCAGCCAAGAAAATAAAGAACCATCCCCTCAGCCTTGTATCCTTAGGACACCAGATCTTATGCTATCCAATATCCCAATTGAATCCAACTTGCTTTCACCAAGTTTAACCCCCAGCACCACTAGTTGCTTTATACCTAGTTCTGAGAAAATGAAAAAGCATCATACTTATGTTTACAACATTTCTAGGTGCCTGAAGCATTCTAGAAGGTATTCTAGGGAAGCCAATTTTTTTGCCCTAGTATGCACATAAAAGCCTCCTTGCTCTAGAACAGATGATAAAATTCATCACACATTTGAACCAATCTAAGTATAGATTTTACACTAAGCAGCCACCAGGTTGTTAGCTAAGTTGGTCTCCATGGGGAAACATATTAATGATAGGCATTTTAATCCACTAAGGTACCTAAATTCAAAAGAAACTAATTGCACAAACTTCTGAGTTCTTTTCAGCTTCTAATATTAAGCCCCCCAAAAGGTTATTTTTTGAAATAGACAAAGGAGCAGTTAATTCCTAAACAATCATAATTTACTAAAGTGCATTTCTTTCTTTCTCCTCCAGAAACCAAAAAGGTTTGCAGAGTGAATCAAACAAGTAAATTCTAATAAACTGCTGATCTTCAGAGTATAGTCATAAAAAGAAAGAATTACCTGTCACTGAACTTCTCAACAGCATCAGAGGCATAAAGTAGGGTTTCATTGGCTTTCTCAAGGACCATATAAAGCTCCTTTCTTCTTGTAACTCTAGCAATTAACCAAGCATTGTTTTTTGCTCTGATGCATACTTCCAGATCTTTCTCATGACCTACACCATCCCATTTGGCTCTGTTCTTTTCCAAGTCAACTTCTTCTCGAAGCCTACTCAAGGCAACTAAAGATTCCTGCCACCAATATATCAATCAAGAACAGCCCAAATCCGCCATGAAAGCAGTTAGAATTACACTAAGATGTCAAACACAACAGTAGCAGAAATCTTCGATTGTATTTTTTGAAACTAATGGGCCATACTTGGGGCAAAATACATTATCCATATAACAACTACATGTTTCTAATCTTTCATTCTAATCTTTCCAAGTCTTAACTTGCCTCATAATCATTGATTGCACTTTGAGAAGAATAACAGTACATGCATCCCCTCAATAAATGTGATGATTAAACCAAACATGAGCAGATCCAACAGATTCTGCAGTGGTGGTACCATGCCCTTCCACTTATCTTTTCTCCATTATCCCTCTACTTTTGCATTCACAGTACTACCAAGAAGAAAATGAAACAACAGTTCTATGACACTAGAGGATTTGGGATCTTTCAAATACCAGCAAAAAAATTTCAAATCCTATTATCTTCTCTCACACAACCTGTTGCTAAAACATGATTGACATGTCAGTTTAATCATTATACTATTTTGCAGTTTTAGCACTACAAAACTGAAGCTCTTAGTCTTATATTCATGACCAGCTGGTTATCGCCCCCTCTATCATTACACAACTAAAGGATCAATGCCAAAAGAGTTAATACAGAATTTGAGAAAGAATACACATAAGAATAAAGTTTTCAAGTGTGCCCTTCCTTTCTTTGCAACCTTACTCAAGATGAAAAGTGACGGTTCTTACCTAAGTACTGGGCCTTGCCAAGCTATCAAGCATTCACAACCTATTTGGTTCAACTTTGTTGAAATTGTCACAAATCACAATCATTTCAAGAGAAATTATTCATGGCTTACGAATATTCTTCACAGCCAATGCATTGAATCTTATCAGAACCACATGGCATGTTGTCAGATTAAGACCAAGGGACACAGATTACATTGGCATGAGTTATTGATTCATATCCAATTCTACACAGATGCAATACCTTTTCCTACGACATGTTTTATCCAGATTTCGCTATTATCTAATCAAAACTGAAAAGACACAACCAAGCACAGGCAACGCCACCTCCCACCAAGAAAAAAAAAGGGTAGAATGGATGTAAAATCAGGTGGTGGATCCAAATTACAGCTTTATTATCCATTTACATAACCCAAAAAAGAAAAGAAAAAGAAAGATACACCTGTGAGCATTTTAAGGAGATTACCTTTGTCAAAGTTGTCACTTTTCCTGGTGGAGAAGCTCGAGATATACATCTATCACCATCTACTAGCAGGTAACGGTAACCACTTACATGGTATGCATTTTCACCAGCCCATCCTCTTGATAGTTTCTCCTCAACTTTGATAATCTTGAGTGATACCTGAAATCTTCAGAAAATCATGACATTTTCACAAAATTTGACAGCTATTCTCAATTTCAAATTCATCTTCTTACAGACAGAAACTATGCTGAAACTTTTTGAGAGCTTAAACCTAGTATTCCATCTAAAACATTATCAGAATCATTTCCAAAAATAAACCTTTTTCTCTAGGAAGCCAGGACAGACAAACGCATGTTTAATATGCAGATCTGTCTAACCTCTAATGTACCATGGTTTCCTCAGATATTTATATTACACATGTCTCAGTAGTTATATGGTTCATTTCACGTCAGAAAAAATTAAAGAAGTCTTTAGAAATTTCTCTTGGATTATATGATGCTAAAGATCTAATCTTGGAACGAGTTTGAAGCTTCAATGACATTTTCTCTATACAAGTCAACAGTGATGGTGACAAAAGAGCGCATCCCAATTTGCTTCAACAGTGTCATGGTTTTGATTGTTCAGGGAAATTTATTTTGCAACAACCAAACCAATCTCTGCCAAGTCAAAGGAGTAAATGAACCTCACTCCTCCTATCCCGACCCTTACCTCTTAAAGAATTGTAAGAGAGATGATAGAAACCAGCATTCATCTTTTTGGTAGATATTGAATCCCAAAGATCTAAGAATTCTTTCCCTATCAAACACCTGTACATTTGGGGAGAGGGCACCAGAGCTTTCAAAGGGGTGATGGCAGTGTGGAGATCTTATAAAAGTTAGACATTTGCGAAAACCTAAACACAAATCCCATAACCAGTCAAGAAATGTTCTTATAGTTATTCGACCTTAACCCATTCCTAAGTTCATGAACTAAAAGCACTGAGAAATTCATAAATCAGAACCACCAATTTATTCGAGTCATCATCATCCTAAAGGAAGATGGAACTGCTAAATTTACATGTTTGTTTCACTGTCAAAATCAAACTCAGTCATTGAACTGCCTAGTCTATTGTCATGACATTTCAATTCTCTATCCTGAAAAGGCACAAGTGAAGATGTAATGCCACAAGGAATCTAGAATATGACCTAAGGAAAGCAATACAAACCTATACGCAGTATTGCAGTCCAAGTGACATATGGATACATCAAGATAAATTTCATTGAATAAAACAAAGTCAAAGGACAAGAAGTTAAAAAATGAAAATGCCAAACTTAAGATGAGAATCACCAGAAATGCAAAACTCACATTCTCAATAATTCGCTGCTTCACAAAAGGAATATCTTGATCTGCATTAAGCACAGATGTAGCAGGAATCAGAAATATTATGGTGAGACTCCTATGCTGATAAGCACAGAGATACATCCTCTCCTCTGTTTCATGAAGCCAGATAGTGGGACATGTATGAACTGAGCTTCCAACCTCGGCCCCCCAAGAATCAGTAACAAGGAAACCATCATTTCCTCTGGACCACTGACCATGCTTTAAGGGCCTCAGAACATTATAAGTTTGGCTTCCCACATAAGAAGTTTCATGTGAGCCATAATAAAGCTCCAAAACCGAACCAGAGTTTGATAACATAGGTCCAGAAGCACTAGCACCAGTATTTCCTTTACGAAGATAGGACCAGGAACTTGCTCCAGAGGATAAAGCATGTGGGGATAACCTTAGCACAGCATAGTTAAATAGATTTACAGTGTCATCCTGAAAAAGTAAGCCAGCTTCTGATTAATGGGCAATCAAAATATGTGGCCCATAAGACCCAGGCGATGTCAACCTAAATGTCTAAAAGTTCTGTTCCTTATAGTATTAACAGGAGATTCTTTTTTATGAAAATGAGTGTTTTTTTCTGAAAATAAGACCCTAAGTGTATTCTTCATTTTCTCTTTCCCCTTGTGACCTTGAGAGAGAGAAAGAGAGAGAGGAGGAGGTCAAACCATACAGGAGAAAGAGTAGAGGACACCAGCAAGTCCTGGTACATGATTAAAGAGCTACATTGAGCACTCCCCACACATAATTCCAATGCTTTTACAAGGGACTGCAACAAGCAGAACATGGTCAGAATGCCTTGAAATTATCCTTCATTATTTCTATATTACATATATTCAATTGCAGGTAAAAGCACATACAAGTAATGCCAGGCAAATTTAAGAAACTTTAAGCTGGTAACAATTAAAGAATCACTCAGAAAAGCTGTATTTACAGGCAAAAACTAATTTTACAAGAGCCCAACACCCCCCTGCCCCCCCCCCCCCCAAAAAAAAGAAAAGAAAAGAAAAGTATGTTCATAACTTGTTTAGAATAGGGCCCAGTAGGACTTTCAGACCTTTTCTTACCAGAATAGATTAATACTTCAGAAAGAAACATGTCATATTCACAACTTGGAAAAAGAATTAAGGACTAAGATCTTCAAATAGTTATACCTCCAGTCCATCACATCACGTGAGGTTACTCCATCAGTATTTGGAAACATGATTTTGCAATGATTTTTTAAAATCTAAAGAGGTAAAACTGCAACTCTGTGTATGTGTGTGTGTGTGAGAGAGAGAGAGAGAGAGAAACTACAGGAAGGGATAGGTAACGAGAGAGCTAAAGATGATAAAACCCAAAAAGTTGTCCAAAAATCTCTTTTACTGTACTATAGAAACAATAGGGCTCCTAGAGAGAGTAGCAAGGGATAGTTCATGAGAGAACAAAAGATGATGAGAAGAAAGAAACACTTGCTCCAAGTGATCAGAAGCATCCAACTTTAATAGCAATAAATTATACATAAATAGTTGGAATCTTCCAAATCAGGAAATATAAGCATAGTGCAATGTATTACTCCAGAAGGTAATATAAAGATTAAATATACCACAACAATGATGTGGAAGACCAAATACTCCTTTTCGGAACACTTCTTCTAGTGTGTAGGTTTGTATACAGTCCTGTGGATGGAAAATGCCTTGACAAGACTTTTGCTAATGGCCACAAGACCACTAAGTCAAGATGGAATTCCTATGGATATGAGCTCCTCTTGTCATTAGCCACTAATGCACTAAGGGCCATGTATGTAACTCCCCTTGAGGAGTGGTGCTCCAAAATGACTTCACTAGAAGGCAACAAAACCTTTTGTAGCAGGCTCCAATAGGCAAGCGCCTAAGTGCCCTCAAACAAACAAGTTAGGATGAGCTCCACATAGGTGGCATGCCATAGGTTTAGAAAAATGTCTCACTTCGGCTCCTACTTGACCAGAACAGGAGTTTAGAACTCAGATATGGATAATATTGGGAAGGCAAGTGTCTAATGGAGAGTTGTATGACCTGCTTATGACACTTGCTAGAGCGGAGAGCAAATCTGCTTCCTAGGATGCTTACTTGTAGGTAATGTGTCTAAGCAGTACTACCTTTCCAGACAAATGCACTTATTGCTTAAAGATCTTTTTGCTCCAGATTGACCTTTCAACATGAAAGGATAAAGAGAAATGACTAACAAAGTTGTAAGAAATAAAACCTAGAGATCCAAAACATCACTCTTTTGCCTAGAGAAAATTATTCATGTCCAAGCTAGCACTTTTAACAATAAATAAAGAAATAATATTCCGAGGGATTTGGAAATCTATGGTCCAAATATTAATGCCCAATAACTACTTGAATATCATAGTTGGTCTTATTTTCTTTGGTCCTAATCATCATGTCATTCAGTTCAAAAGATTCATCATTGGGATATGGGATACAGGATTTAAAGTTTGTATAACTTGACTATATTCGCCATTCATTGCTGTAACTAGATGCAAATATCAAAAAGAAATGAAGATATAAATAACGCAGACAGGAAGTGGCAATCGTGGGTCATGAGTACTATGAACAGAAAAGCAGGAACCTATGAAACAACTACCGAAGGCAATTAACACACAAGAATCATTTCTCTCTAAGTAATCACATGGTATCATAGCAAGCAAAAATCCCTCTTTGAAAAAAATTTTTTTTGTTGAAACAGTTAGGCAGCCTTGCATCATTTCTCTAGCTTTGGGAGCTATTTTATTGACACCACCAACCTAGGAGAGGTGCGCCAAGTGCCGATCAGCAAAACCCCAAAAACCCATCGCCTGAACAGCACGCTCCTCCCACACGCGCCGGAGCATGAGAGCACGTGAGTGACCGAAATTTGCTCGGGTTTGCTAGGATTCTTCGTACAGAGAATTCGTCATCTGTCCAATCTTCTCAGTCTAATAGTGTTCTTATCCGTCATAATAACACATCTCAATTAGGGAAGTAAGCGTACAAGAATGATGGTGACATGAAATTTGACAATTATGACAAGAGTACTAGTATTCGTGGAAAAGAGTTCGGAGAAATAATGTCGCTATTGTCATAAATCAGGACATATGAAGCAAGATTGTCAAAAATTGCAGAATAAGGGAGCCCAGTTTGCCCATGGTGCATCTACTCCTGACATTCATGAGAAGTCTGTTATAATATTTCCAAAAGAGTATGCCAGATTGACTCAATTTCATAAAAGTCAATCTAGCCCTATTACTGCCATTGTTGAATCAGGTAAACTTAATAAATGTCTTGTTTCCTTCTCTTCAAAATGGATCATTGATTCAGGTGCTACAGATCACATGACAGATAATTTTAGTTTATTCTCTACCTTTCAGTTACATAAATCTACCCCTCATGTTACGTTAGCTGATGGTTCAACTTCTTATGTTACTGGTTCTAGCACCATTAATTCTACACCATCTCTCTCGTTGTCATCAGTTATTAGTCTTCCTCAGTTGTCATTTGATTTATGTCAGTAAACTCACTCGTACTCTCAATTATTGTGCTTCATTTTTTCCTAGTCATTGCTTATTTCAGGATCTCGTGACGAAGAAGATTATTGGTAAGGGACATGAGTCTGGAGGCCTCTACATTCTTGATACATCAATACCAAAATCTCTAGCTTGTAGTGGAAGTGTCACTCCATTTGAAGCGCATTATCGGTTGGGTCATCCTTTTTTTCCTATGCTCAAAAAACTTTGTCCTCAATTTTCTAGTTTATCTTCTTTTGATCAAGAAACTTTGTCCTCAATTTTCTAGTTTATCTTCTTTTGATTGTGAGTCTTGTCAATTTGTCAAACATCATCGTCTAAGTTCTAGTCCAAGAGTTAATAAACGAGCAACTGCTCCCTTTGAGTTAGTATATTCTGATGTTTGGGGTCCTTGTGCAGTTCTATCTAAAACTGGGCATTGCTACTTTGTTACTTTTGTTGATAATTATTCCCTAATGACTTGATTATATTTGATAAAAAATCGTTCAAAATTGTTCTCTCATTTTTCTAGTTTTTATGATAATCATGATCATACTAAGATTGAATGTTTTTCAGATGCAAATTGGGCAGATCCAAAGAAGATCGAAGATCCACTACAAAATTCCGCGAATTGACTTTGGAATTAACTTTCCTTGTGTCTTTGTTGGAGGAAATTTAGTTTCATGGAAAAGCAAGAAACAAAATGTAATTTCACGGTCAAGTGCAGAATCTGAATACAAGACTATGGCTAAGTCTGCATGTGAGATAATGTAGATATATCAGTTTCTTAATGAAGTAAGTTTTAAAGTCTCAATACCAGCAAAGTTATGATGTGACAAACAAGCTGCACTTCATGTTGTTTCTAATCCAGTTTTTCATAAGCGAACCAAGCATATCGAAATTGATTATCATTTTGTTCGTGAGAAGGTTCAACAGGGCTTAATTTCTATATATGAAAACTGAAAAACAATTAGAAGACATCTTCACAAAGGCTCTCAATGGGGTTAAGATTGATCATCTTTGTAAAAAATTGGGCATGATTAACATTTATGCTCCAACTTGAGGGGAAGTGTTAGACAGTCTAACATTAATTAGGCATTTCTCAACACTCTTATATGTGTGTGTATATATATATATATATATATGTAACCATATTATTCATAGGAATACACAAGAATCATTTCTCTCTAAGTAATCACAAAGTGCAAGTCTAATGATGAGATTAATAATCACCTCTTACTTAATTGTCAGACATCAAGGAAGATCAGGGAGAATTTGTTCACGTTGTTTTATGAGAAGCAAATGTGTCCTAATACAGCTGTAGAGTTCAAGCACACAATTTTTTGTGGTTTTAGCAAGAGTAAACAAGAAAGAATTTTATGGCACCAGTTTGCAATTTCCGGGTGATACAGAAAGAAATTAATAACAGTATCTTAAAAGAATGCCTAGCAAATTGGGTAGAGACAAAGTTATCTCTTATTTCATCCGAGGCATTTTTTTTCATTCACTTTTCTTGAGGACTCCTCTCCTCTTGCTTGTGTTTCTTACTTAAATAATTAAATATCTTCTTCTATTAAAAAAAAAAAGTTTAGAATGGACCAAAAAATGGAGAGAGAACATTCATTTGGAAGGAATGAATGATATTTAAGCAAAAGGATGACACTTAAGGTCCAGAAGAGAACGATAGACAGATTATTGGAAGCTTATATTCAAGGCAGGCAATAGGGAACTTAAAGGCAAAAGAAAGGAAAAGTAAAGGGCCTGAAGGAAGATTCAAGGCTAAGATATGAAGTTATGGTTCTCTAAAACCTAAACTTAATCCTCCTTTTATCACCAATTCATCATTCATAGGGCACCCGGTCAGTTGCTTTGTAGCTGAAGTAACTGATGATCAGTAACAGTTCAATACTAAAAAAGAACAAAAAGATGTGTCACTAGTAAACATTCTCCTACTTAGATATAAAGGATTTCTTTAGACTAAAGAATTAAGCCTGCAAGTTCAGGTTGATGCCTGGCAAATAATAAGCAGGTCAACACCGACATTTAAACAAGGAATCAATAACTCTAAAAGCATGCAATATAACCAACTCCGAAACATTAAATTTCAAAGGAAATGCAATACAGGAATACCGTTGAATATGTTTAGATTGTTTCAGTATATTCTAGACATAATGCAATTAAGCAATGCTTAAACTGTATGGTGTTTCAATTTGTCCTTGGAAGATAATGTGCCACTAAGTAAAATTAATCCCAAGAAGCAAAAAAGTTAACTAACATTCAAGTTTCCCAGCAACACAAACTGGAAAAAGAAATGCTTTGATTGCATTTGCATTCTCAACTTAAAATCCTAGAACAGTTTAAGTTCGAGACCCATCTTGCAAATTTCTTTTCCCAGATTTTGGGAAGTAGAAAACCAGCGCAGAAACATTGACTGCACTTCCTCCATCTTTCATTTAACTGATAGACCAGGAAAAGAAGCAAGATCAAAAGATTACAGCTATTTTCTTACTACAAGAGTGAGCCAATAATATGAAACTCCACCTTTGATCACAGTGCAAGTTAAAACTACTCAAAGTAAAAAAATTCATTACGATATTTAGAGATGTTGGAATTTTGGACAACTCAAATATCTTTTACTTGGAAGATTAAAATAAGATATCTAAAGACAAACCTGAACATCAAGAGAAGCCTCCCTTCCTATAGTTAGCATATGTACTGTTCCACGCTCTTTTAGAGAATCACGGAAATTTGGCAACTGAAGTTTCTTCCCAGTGAGAAAATCTGCCCCAAAGAGAAAATGTATGAGTAAGGTCGGCATACAGCTTCAGATTGCTCTTATTGCACAAATCAAATCCAAGTCATTTGACAGAGCAACTGCACATTACCCCAGCAGCAACAATCCAATGGAGACCGCTTTTGGAATGCTGACAATTAGTAACTTAAAGTGATGCATTTTAAAGTACATAAATGATTGAATAATGGAATTTCATGAAACCTTAGATGGAATACAACGAAGCCTCACCACTCAAATAATCCATGATGAAGTAATACAGATGCGTACGGACAAGTCCACCACCAGGTTCCTTATCAAGCAATGCTCTTATACTTCCATTAAACATCATAAAAAGATAGTGTAATTCCTTGAGTAAACTTCGTAATGAATCAATTCTCCATATGGTTTCTGAATCTCTATTTTTCTCAACAACCTATGACATGATAGACCAGAAACAATGTAAATTATCAAAGAGCCAAAAGAAGATATATACACATAAAGCCTTCAGGAACTTGTATGGGCGCATTTTGTTTATTAAGTCATTTGTTCAAATAAGCTATTTCAAGCTCAACTAACATAATTTAGATCCAAAAAGGGAAATCTTCAAAATAATAGAGATGCCATTAGAAACAAAATACTCCTTCCGTCCCTTTTTATAATATGTTTTAGGTAATTTCACACAAATTAATAAATTATTTTACTTCCCACTATACCCTTATTTATTTTAGTTTTTTTTAAAAAATGATGTATTTGTTCTCTCTTTCTCTCTCTAAATAAAGGTAGGGATAAATTTGAAAATAACATTCACAATGACCATAAAAAGTAGTAAAACATCTTATAATTAATAGAGTTTGCTTATAAAAAGGGACGGAGGAAGTATAAGAATCAAAACAGCTGAATATTCATGATTATTTCAGGGATTCATATGAATTTCAGAGATTAGCCCTTGAAAAGGAAATGACACAAGACATAAGGTAATTCCAAAATCCACAGAATCGTGCTAATCTAACTATGAAGTTTTTTCTCCGAAAAGAATGGGAGACCTCGTCAACCAACAGGTGAATAGCATACCATGCCCAAGCCAAGTTCAAAAAGGTTGCTGCTTAGTAACTTGCAAACCATTAAACCAAATTGTAAATTATTGATGAGAAATATCACACTAAACACAATGTTCTAGAAACATGCACCACTCCATCATCTAAATCATTTTGAGTAAATGGGTTACAAGTTATACCATTGCACTTATTCTTCTAGTTAACTTAACTCTTATCTAGATGAATTTTAGTTGGAAAATGATTGAAGATCGACTTTTTCCAGCAAATCGACTTTTTTTTTTTTTAACCTGCATTAAACTCAACCTAAGAGTATTACCAAGAAAACCAAACAGAACATTCTCTGAAAAGAATTCAGAAGAGGGTAAATTTCATATTTCAGAAAGATAGATACCATACCATTACCATCCAAATATCTGGTTCAGCCTCATAAAATACATGAGAATTCATCTCAGCTTCAATAACCTCACAAGCAGCTTGTGGAGAGAATATTCTGTAGTAGACAAATACTGACCTCTTTTAGCCAATAAACAGATGGAGACATGGTATTCAAAAAAAGCAGAAACATGCTTAAAAACCCAACCACTCTTAAGATTCATGTTGATGCAAACTTCTTTCTTCCAATCTTTTTTCATCTCCTTTTTCCTTATTTCTTTCTTTCTTTTTTTTCCTTTTTTTTTTCTTTTTTGTTGGAGGGAGAGCGGAGTTGTGACGAATAGGGAAGGACAAAGTGTAAAGAAAAAGGATTGGCAAGTAAAAGCAGCAGAGTTTCCATTTCATTGAAGTAGAAATCAGGTGAGATTCATTTCCTACAACTACAAGAAAATCTATCTAAATTTTATGCAGGTACTATTACAAGATCAAATGATGACATCTAAATGTAGAACTGCAGTGAGATTATGACCAAACATACAATAGATAAATCAAGTGAATCCACTCACATTCCTTACAAAAAGAGAGACAAGATAATAGCCCAAACAGAATTAGCAACAAAATATCAGTTCAACAACAATGCACCAACGTCCCCAAATGTAAATTTATCTCATGAAAGATTAATGTGCATTTAACTGAAGTACAAGAATGAGTAAACAGGAAAATTTTATATACTTACCAAAAAGGCCTGTTCTGTTTCCCTTTTTCTGTGATTGATATTGCAGTGAGTGAAAAAACATTTTTTTCCAAGAACAACAGACAAGGTAAGTATAAGTAGCAGAGTATATTACAGGAGCTCACCAATTTACAGAATTATCTATGAAGTATTTCAATAAGAGAACAAAAACAATTCTAAGTGGCTCTCATTGTAAAAAATAATTCTCACATAATTAGTCTTCTATGCTATCTATCCCTATTTCCTAACCAAATATGCTAACAGCAGGTCTATGTTTAACTAATGAATGGCATACTTAATAACTTGCGTCCATGTAGATGTTGAACTTAGCCTCCTTGAATACAAGTCTCTTGCCCTCACTAAAACTCTCCCAAAGACAAGTCTTAAATGAATAGCGTATCAGAGAAATACTAACTTAATTGATCAACATAATGAATTCATGTAATGTTTCATCATTTTCTCTTTTCAGAAGTATGTAGAACCTTTCTAATCTCATAGGCATGAATAGATATACATATTACGTACACAGAAATGAAAGCCTCCAAATAATATTGAGTTCAATTAGTCCGTATTAAGAAACATTTGAAAACAAAATACAGCCGTGCAATGATAAATGTTCATGTCTTCTTAGCTCTCCCTGGGTCCATGTTGTGCACCATAGATGCCTTCAAAAAAAGGCATGTTTTTGGCCTTTAAATAAGTTTAATACAGCAGTTTTTTTTCCTTTTTTTTTTTTTTTGGGGGGGGGGGGGTTAAGTTCATCCAGTTTCTTCAGTAAGCCTTTCTGTCCGATTTTCTTTTCCTTTAGCTTAAAATAATATTTTTCATTAAAAAAAATCCTTGGAATGCTTACTAATAGTTCATTAGTTACCACTTTTTCTACACACTCAAAATTTACAGGGGGAAAAAAAACATAGGATACATCTTAACCTACAATTAACCAGAATTTTACCAACCTTGTGAATGTGATCAATCCTTCACTCAGGCCTATAACAGACAGCTGGGTCGAAAAAGGTAAATCAGCCGGGTAAAAATACAGGACCTTATCAAGCTCCTGGCCTTCATGCTGTCCCCTTCTTAAATCAAATATGCATAATTTCAACGCGTCACTTGCAGTATTTGCAGATGACATACCCATCCTTTTCTGTGTTTTTTTGTGGGAGTTGAAACAAAGCAATGCAACTTCCTGCATTCCAATAATAATAATAAAGCAGACTATATAAGCAAGAATCCACACACATTCCTTTGTCTTCCCACATCGAAATTCCCAAAAAAAGATCCAATTTTTGTACCTAATCACACACTAATTTTCATATAAAAATTCGTTCCCCTTCCCTTCCCGTCCCGCCCATCGAAAGCTCAAAATGAAAGACATAAAGTCCAACTGTGGGTAAAATCGCATGTAAATTGCAATCAATCAATCATGTAAAGAAAATCTATCAGTAATTGAGTTAATAAAAACAATCCATTAGAAATAATACAACTCAATTAACTTTACCTCAAGTAAGATTCATGGATGGGTTGCTCGTTCTGCTGGCTGAAAAGAGGTGAAGGAGGAATTGAGGAGCGACGACAGGGCCAGGGGATGAAAGAGTAGAACAGTAGAAGCCGTAGTAAAATAAAAAATGGCTAAAAACTGGGAATGGAAAGTTAGTTGAATTCGTTTAACAAAAATTTTCAGCATTAAGAGACTTGTGGATAATTAAAAAGTAACAAAACATATTATAATTAGATACAAGAAAAAAAATTTTGGTGCATCTTATAAAAATAGAAAGATGAAGTAAATAACATCATTTTGGTAAAAAACAAGCTCACTAAATATTCATAACATTTTTAAGCCATAAAACAAAATCTTCAACAAAAACATATTAACACCAAAACCTTCTAGACAAACCAATCATCTTCAAATAAAAATAACGATAATAATTAAATAAAAGTTCATATAATTGAAAAGTTCTCAATGCCATTAAAAACTAAAATACAAAGGAAAATAATTATCAAATCCACAATTACATCATTAATTAAGAATAACATTAGAATCTCTCTTACACACTCGTATCTCCTCTACATCTTATACTTGTGCATCTATAATTCATTAAAAAAGAATAAAAAGTTAATAACTAAAATAATTATCGGAAGCTCCAACTTTTTTTAAACCGTACAACCAATTACGTATACAAATGAAGGCTTGCACATTTTCTGGAAGCAAACAACTTCTATACTTGTTTATGATTCGACCACCAATACTGAACAAATATTTTGAAGCCATTGTTTGATTAGAATGCTCAAAATGTTACAAGTCATTATTGCAAGTTGTGAAAAATGATGTTTATTCAACTTTCAATACTCGAACATATCTAAACCACTTACACGATTCCTAAAATTAGACCAAAGGAAAATAAAATTGCATTACAAAAATAAATTAATGAAGGATAGCTATTTTACATCTTTAATGCACATCATTGACAATGATATTGTATCACTAGTTTGTGTTCGGGAATGAGATTGGGGATCTCTTGATGAAGTTCCATTATGAAATAGTTTATACGAAACATCTTTAACTCTATTCACTTCTTCTTGATAAGTATGTTGATACAACATCTTATAAACAAAGTTAAAAAATCTCCATGTTTTTTTGTGGGTCAACAACTGATCCTAGTGCAAGAATTACACTATAATCACTCAAATATAGGGCTGCAAACGAGCCGAGTCGAGCCGAGCTCGAGCTCGAGCTTGACTCGAATTTTTAACGAGCCGGCTCGAACTCGAGTCAAGCTTTGACCGAGCCGTTCGCGAGCCACTCGGCTCGTTTGCAGCCTTACTCCAATACTTATTTTGTCACTCCTCACTAAAAGTCATTATTAATTTTTCTTTAAAAAAAAAGTCATTATTAATTTTTCTTAGAAAAAAGAAGTCATTATTAATAAACAATTAGGTGTAGTATTCATTAATTAAGCATGTATGACTCAATATTATGTCATGAATTCGAGAATGTCGTATATTTTTTTTTAAAAAAAACTATTATTAATAAATTACTAATATATAATTTCGATCAATTTCTTAATAGATATTTTTGAAATATTCGTCATTTAATTCCCTCACATTTTGATTTTGATTATTTTAGTCCTTTTTTTCAAAAAAAAAAAAAAGTAGGTCATTTTCTTTTTTGATTTACCACATTGGTCATTCTGACCAAAATTATATATAAATTTTGTCAGAACCCACAGGACCACACCCGTCCACCAAATGGCCCATTTTGTAAGGGTAAAAATGGTAAACCACCCCTCTTAAATGAAGTTTAATTTGCTATGTTTTATTGATTAATTAAACTCAAAGCTATTAAAAATAAGGAAAATGTGAAATCTATAGAAACAATTGTGGAGAAGAAATATCAATGTATAAATCTATTGAAGAAAAGTCCTCAATCAAAATATCCTATTGTGGCCCCCTTAAAGCTACCTATTCATTCGAGAAGAAGAAGAGGATTTTTGTTCGAGAAGAAAATTGCACTTCCTAAATGTCGATCAACCCTTCATTGACATGCTTTTGCTAAAAGTTGTTGTAATGCATACTTTTTTTGCTAATTTAAACCCTAGAAGCAAGTTCCTTGGATGTGAAAAGTATGGGATATGTTGCTTTATCCTTAATTCATATTTGCCCCAAATTTCACTTTTGATAGCACAAATTTGTATTTGTTATTGTCAAGTCAATATTAATTTTGTATTTTTCTATTGATTTGACCTTATAATGTGCTAAAGGTCGATTGTTTTGGCATAATGGTGGTGACCATTGATTTGATCGTTCCTTAATAAGGGTGCAAATGAATCAAACCGCTTGGTCAAAGCTCGACTCGAGCTCGAGCCAGCTCGTTAAAAAATTGAGTTGAACTCGAGCTCAAAATTAACTAGGTAAAATGTTTTTTTTATAACTACCTAAGATCAATCTCAAATTGTTTTATGACTTTAATGATTTAATAGAGATATGTAATGGATTTAATTTGAAGATTTTATGAATAAGCGAGAGCAATTTTCTTGGAGACTATCTAAGCTAGAAATGATCATTTGATTGAGGTAAGTAGTCTATGATACTTATTATTTTATTAAAAATATTCTCTCAAATTGAGTATTTGTATATCGATTATTTTTGTATATTAAAATTTGGAATGGGTTTGATTATTTTATGATTTGAAAATCTATGTTGATATATATGATTTAACTTGTTTATTAGATAAATGGTTTGTGTGGTAACTTGAACTCATATGGATAATTTGAAATTAGGGGAATATGTTCCAAATATTGATATGAATTTTGTTTGTATAGAAAATTTGATTGTTATTTGGCCATCCTAATTGGAGTATAGCTGAGTTGACATCAGAGTTTGGGACTAATGAAAAATTGTCACCCTATGAGTTTAATGTTAAGCATATGTTATATTTGAAATATATCAATTAAGAAGGCTAAATATGCTTGTTTTTCTTTCAGCTTCTTTTGGATAGTGTAAGTAATAGTTTGATACTATTGGGTACTGCTATTGTTAAAACTTCTTGGCCCAAAAACCAATTTAACTTCTTGGTATTTTCCTTCCTATATTATTGACCAATTTAGTGAAACCATTCTTATTTTCTTTGCTTATGGAATAGGTTCTTTGCTTATGAATATGTTATGTAACTTTACAAACACAAATGTCTATTTTGTTTACTCTTTTTCAACTGCTCATTAGTATTATTTTCTTTTCACATATACTTTATATGTTTACTTTTCTTATTTTACTTAGTAGTCTGTTTGAGCTCCTATGAAGAAAGTGATACGCATATTTACTTTTTTGACATAATTTTTTAATTTTTTGAGTTTTATTTCGTTAGGAATTTCGATCGAATTACAACCCGCAAAATAAATATGGAGAAAAATAATATGATAAAGGAACAACAAATTTACATTGTTCGGTCAATATGACCTACGTTCATGGGGAGAATTGTAGCAAGCTTTATTATTGTGGGTAGAGTAAAAAAAATATAATAGAGCAATTTAATAGACAAATGCTCTGCAATATTTTCCTCACAAAATCTCTCTATTTTTTTTTACGCTTTGTTCTTGAGCTTTTCTCTTCAAGTTCTCTACTTGTTGCACACTTCAAACCTCCGTGAAGTTCTCTTTTATAGTAGTGAGGTGAGGTTTCTTAATTCCACAAGAGAGAATAAGGAAAACAAGATTTCTTTGTAGTTAGGCACTATGCATCACCATCCAAAATTCACCACCAACCAAATGCATATTCAAGTTGTTCACATGCAACTTTGACAAATAAAAGAAAAATGTGTACAATGTGGCAAAAAAGAAGGATGCGTGGGTGGGGTTAAAAAAAACACAAATCTGACATATTTCATATATATTTATTATTATGAGTTAAAGAATGAGATTATTTTTTCGATCAATTTTTCAATTGGAACTATGAGTTTGAAAACACATAAACACTGGCTTAGCTTATGTTTGTTAATTTGAAAATAAATAATTTGTTGTGGAAGTAAAACTTTGAATTATGTATGTAATAATTTATTCTAGGGAGGTATCATTGCTATTTATTAAGTCTATATATGCTCATTATTTTATTATCTTATCTTTTGAGATGATCAAACTATTTTTGAGTAATGTGAAGAGAAAATTTGGTATATTAATGCTTTAAATATCCCCTAATAGATTATCGACTTTTGAACTTTGGTTATTAGATGATTTGTTAGTCAACATTTTTAAACTTCTAAGCTAAAGACCAAGTTCATATAAGAATTTCCCCATTTTATAAACATAAAAACAAAGTCAACATTGATTTCAATATACTCCTTACATCTTAAAAATATTTATCCACATTCCTTTTTGGTTTATCCTAGAATTATTTGTCCACATCTTAATTTGAGTAATCATTTATAATTTTTCTCAATTCTACTTTTATTTAAATCTTCCATATTAGTACATTATTTTTCTAATAATCAATACTCAAGTTGAAATCACATAAACTATAATATTGACCTTCTATTTTAGTTGGCCTATCCCTTCTGCTCCTTCAAATTTCTAAAGATATGTAAAGATTTTGAGAAGGAAAATTCACTCTTAAAGTATTTTTGTTTCATAAAAAATGGCCAAAAACATTATTTTATTTTTTCAGTTACTCATAAATTATACCTGTAAACAATTTTCAAATAATTAGAACTATTCAAACTACCTCTAGACATGACAATTCTAGTAGAAAAATAAAACATGTGTTTTCTATTTAGGAAGCACATAATAACTATTTCCAAGAAAGATTAGCTCTCGCGCCCTATTTATTTGATGAATCTCATGAAGAGTTCAATCCTGGCTTAGGATAAACGTTGGCGCCATGCTTAATGCATGCAAGTTGGAATACTACAAGGTTGAGTATGCTTTTGGTATTAAAAATCCCCTTAACCTTCTTCTGAGTTAGTTTCCAGCAACTCATTAGCATAATTAGTTTTGAAAGGCAAGATCGTCCCAATACTATTTTCCTGCCACAAAAAACTCATCCCATCTTTTTTCTTTCCCAAATGCACATCTACTCGCCATGAACTCATCTCATAAAGTCCCAATTGTTATTTCAAATCATTCAACGCAAGTAGTTGTACATTTAGGAATAGTTTTTGGGGGGTTTAGATGAAAAAATTAATTTTGAGATGTTTTTGCTCATCAAATTCAATGTTAATGAGTTGTTGGTTTATTTTTTTTATCGAAGTTTCCTTGTATATAGGTGATTTGAGTAGTTTTGATTATTCAAAATAGTTTATGGATAAAAAAAAAATTATGTGTATGTTTGATGAATCGAAAATGGTTTATTGGTATGAAAATAGAAAAAAAATAAAGATGTATTATTCAATTAATCAAAAATAATTTATGGGTACATATCCCAAATTACTCTTTTGAGAAAATTAAATAGGAAAAATTTAAGCTTTTTTTATACTAATTTATACTATATAATTTAAAGAAAACTTAATTCATGTAGAAAATAAGAAAGGGGAAATTAACTTTATATATAGAAGGAATAGGTATTAGTACTCTCAAAAAATTATTACAGTAGTGATAAATGTTATGATAATGGTGGATTTCAAACCAAAAGAAAAAAATAATATCGTGAAGACTTTTTTATTTAGAAATGGAGAATTACTAAATGAACATCTGATTTATTAAACGTACACATTTTCTTCCAATTTTACCCTTGATATTTTATCACTTTAAAAAAACTCTTTCAATACATTCAAGAAAAATAGAAGATGTAGAAGCCGATTTTGATTCCGATCTATGTGTTGATGATAATAAGGTATATTTTATGTCTTTTATCTTCAATTTATGTATATTTTTAAAGATTTATAATTTTTTTCATGAACTGGAAAAAAACCTTTGAAATTCTTTCTAAGAAGATTTTTGAGCAAAAACATTGTATATCTTGATCCTATAACATCTTAGAAACATTCTAAAACCCTTTCAAAACATCAATCTTGTTAAAATCATTCAAGAAGGTTTTTACATTCAAAGGTGAATTTTGAGAAATCTTGACAAGTCATTACTCAAAGAGGTGATTGTGATTCAAATTGATATATCTTCACATTAAGGTGATATGTATCAAATTCTCTATCTCTTATTATTGATTGTAATTGTATCAAGGTTGCAAATATCATAAAACCGTAAGTGTTAGGGTGAGCCTTGTGTAGGTTGTTTTGTATTCAAGATTTGTTTGTAAAACCTTTGGGTGAACCTTGAATTGAATTATATTGTTAGAATTCACTAAGGAGAGTGGTGAGATTATTGTATAATCAAGGTTGTGTTGCAAAACTCAAGGGTTGAGTGAACCTTGATTGGTTGAAATGTTATTTGTAAAATCCTAAGTTGAATTGGGTGAGCCTCTTTTGTAATCTCATTTATTTGATTAGTGAAGGGATTTGATAAATCCTTGAGTAGGTAACTCAAGGTAGTGGATTAGGTTTTGTTGGATAAATCTAACCACTATAAATCATTGTGTTCATTGCTCTAATTTCTGCATTTTATTTGAACGCATTATTTCTCTCACAACTAGCACACCAAGTGTTTGATATTTGTTGTCAAAGAGGTGTTTTATTGAATTAGGTTGAAAAATCGGATAAAAACCTAATTCACCCCCCCCTCTTAGGTTTTTCAACGTGTATATCATTATATATTAATTATGGATTGCACCTACAAGACTAACAGATATAAGATGCCTTATTTTGAGATCATTGGAATGATCCCTACACAGATGAACTTTTTAACAACTTTGGCATTTATGGGGGACGAAAAAGAGGATTCATACACATGGACTTTGGAGACTTTTATGCATATGCTTACATTTTCACCATACAGTGGAGTCATAGTCACTGATAGAGAATTTAGTTTAATGAATGCGATTAATATTGTATTTCTAGAAGCTACACATTTGTTATGTAAAAGACACATTTCAAAGAATGTGAAAAGTTATGTGACTAAGATTACACGTGACAAAAAGTGGGGAACATCGTTTTCCTAAAGTTTATGGTATGTGTTGGTTGAGCCAGCGACTGAAGAAACTTATGAGGAGAACTTATCAAAGATAAGATTTTAAAATAATCTTTTTACCTTCTCAAAGTAATATTTGTGTTTAGTAATGTTAATTTAATTAATTTAGTGTAATTGAAACAAATAATAAATTAATGTATTTTAGTTTACAATAGTTTATTTTTTAATATGCAATATTTTGTGTTTAGTTAATATATTTACATACATGTTTTTGCAATTTTGACAATATCATTTTATGATAGATTATATTCGTAGTATATTAAATGTAGTTGGGGATGATAATTGTGGATTTAGAGCTGTTGCACATCAGATTTATGGATACGAGATCCATTGACCCGTTGTTAGGGGAGACATGCTCCTTTTTATTGAGACACGACGTGATTTGTATTTCAGGAAATTCTAGTCCGATGAGTATTTAGAGACCATTTGGTATATGCTTGATCATGACACCAGTCCAGCTACTAATAGACGCAAGTGGATGAATATTTTTGAGTTGGGATTTGTAGTAGCCACGACATATAATGTGGTGTATGCGTGTGCTATTCCCATATAGGCGGTAGTGTTACGTATCAACCACTAATTAGTTAGGGGACTAATCACGCTCTATCTAGTTACCATGTTGTAACACTAGCATATCTCAGGACAATAGAACAATATGTATCGGTACGTATATTTATTTTAAATTATTTGACACATTTTAATGCATTACTTATATTGAAATTCACATATTAATTAATTATTATTATATGGACAGTTGTGGATGACAAACATGTTCCTCATTCCTTCTATATCTACTAATTGGAAATAATGGTATGACACTAATTTGCATGAAGACTGAAACCACATTTTACAGCACCAAATTCAGATGTGGCAGTATAATAGATAGGGTTTTTATCTATGTGTGGTGGAGATCTGTAGTCTATTTGACATTTATCTATGAATATTTTTTATAATATCACTTTTCTAAGTCTAAACGAACACAAATAACAATACAATACAATGCATAAATAATAATACAATCATCCATAATACATAGTACAGCATTGACAAAAAAAACTATGATCTATATCTAGATGTAACACCACGAGTCTGTGATGGTGCAATAGCTATATCTTGAAAAATATAATCTCTGGCTGCCTCATGAGAGTTATTTGGGTTGTAGGAAGACTTTCCTGCAACTGTATCATCACTCCCATATGGAGTCTCTAAAGTGAGCATTTTAAATGCTTGTTCTACTCGAGTGTAATACAATTCTAGCTCCATTTGACGTCTCATACCCCTCTTACACGGGTAAAGTAGTTTATTTACTATGTTAAACACATGTTATAATTAAACAAAATATCAAAATATAGAAAAAGTTTAACATATAACAACAATGAAATATTCACTATAATAAGTAATAAATGCTAAATGATTGCATACCTCTCGATCAGATAATGTGTGTGTTATAGGAACAACTACTCCTGCCGATATGATTCTCGGGTTTTGCACCTGATGATGTGTACGAGAAATGAACAATTGCAAGTAGCCATCGTCCTGAGCATCTGGCTCTCAAGGAGGACAACGAACCACCATAGGATGAAGATAAATCCTAAAAGTCCACCTTATCCCCCGGTCGGACTATATTTGATGACGTTACAACGAGGATCCCGATGTCTGGTGGCTTGTAATTGTAGTATCGGTGCACATGACACAGTATAAACATAACTGAAATGTCTCATGACATGCATAGGCACGTATGGCTCTAATTAAGGCTGCAAACGAGTCGAGTAGCTCGCGAGCTACTCGGTCAAAGCTCGACTCGAGTTCGGTCAAACTCGAGTTCGAGCCGAGCTCGAGCCAGTTCGTTAAAAATTCGAGTTGAGCTCGAGCCCAAAATTAGTTGGCTCGTGGCTTGTCGAGCCAAATAAATAAATATTTTTTTTATATTTTTTATATTTTTTTCAATTTTTTAATTATTTTTTTTAAAAAAATAATTCAAACTCGAGCTCAAGCTCGCTTCGAAAGTTATCTTTTATTCGAGCTCGAGCTTGGAGTGGTTCGAGCTCGGCTCAACTCGTTTGCACCCCTAGCTCTAATGTATCTAGAAAACGGACGCATTCATGAAACCTACTCATCTAGCAAGCCTTAACAGCTTGTGAAGGATATGACATCCAAATCATCTAAGACAAAAAGAAATTATAAATGATTTCATATACTACAAAATAATTGTGATAAATTCAAATACAATCATTTCATATAATAATTATTTACCTGGGATGATGTGAGTGCGTCTAACTGCATCCGATAATCATGAATAGAATCCGATGAGCTACATTGTAGTCTAGGTGACATCTACCTCATGGCCCATAGATTTGTCGAGGTCCAAGTACATAGAGGCTCTGAATGTCTAAACATTAGGAAATGCTCGTATATCCATGCTTCCAACAATGTCAAACACCCAGTTAGCTGACTACAGTCTATTCTTGATGCTATTCCAAGCTGTCTATATAGGTGAGCAAGTGTTGCAACTGCCCATGTGTGGTGTGGGATAGCCAGAAGAGACATAAGAGTGGGTAAAATAAAACACTAGGCTGTGTTTGTGGACTTATCCACGAACAATGAACAGCTAAACATGTACCACAAAAACATTGTGCCTCAACATCATCAGCTATATCAACTTCTGTACATCTCCTGGCAAGCGTCTTCAGCTTGATGCCACCGTGCTTCCACTCACTCTGAAGCGTTCCTATTTCAATTTGTAGATGCTTCAAAACGTATGTAAGAATAATCTTTTTATTTGAACTAACACTCACCTGCAACACATAATAAACATGTTTAAATTATTTAAAAAACACATAATTTTTTCAATAAATTATATAATATAATAAAGTTATAAACAATTGTACCTCTTTCTCTGTAATACTAATATCTAATCCTAATATGAAATGAACAATCATGTAATGTCAAATACATATCTTCGAATGGTAAGTGGAAACTGTTAGTCTCAGGATGCCATCTCTCCACAAAAGCTAATATCAATGGAGTGTTCATTTAATTAAATTAGCATCGACCAAGGTGACTCAATCCAGTTACTATCACTATCTCTTTAGCTCTAAGTGATCGAGGCCCCTGCCAACCTAACAAATACAACGAACAAAGATGGACTCGTAATGGAACTATCTCTTACAAATACAAAAATCATAGTCATATTAACAAAATAAATGTATATATTTTCAAATAATGTGTCAATTAATTAAACAATACTATTAATATAGTACCGCATACCTCAACATGTCACACGACATATGACACATGACCTCTAAATCCATTTAATAAGTCTGTGATAGACAGTCCACCAGGAATAGGATCCCTCAACTCCTATTCGTTACTCGTACCCGAACCTCTACTACTAGTGGTGGAACGAGATGATGATGCAACAAATGGTCTAACGAATGATGCAGATGGTGGTTTGGGATCGATTGTAGAAGGCCTTATGCTGGGTACAAATAGTGGCCTACGATGAGCTGTAAATCGTCCTGTGACGAGTACAGATGGTGGTCTAATGGATATGGACATGCCTAGTATCTGATGCTACAAACAGCCAAATAATGGCTGCAGCACCACGTGACAATAATCCTATACTCTTACCTATTCTATGGTGATGAGCAGGTGTCTCTACGAGTGCCTCTAGGGGCAAGTACTCTGCCCGAGAAGTCTCCACCTTATTCTTGTCATTTGAGATAGAACATGAAGAATCATCATCCAATTCATCCTTATTTTGGACCACATATGCAGTAGGTGTCACCGGCTCCTGTATATGGAGTCTAGGAGTCGATATAAACATCATCCAATGGATGCTAGAAGGTCCAACAGGGGGAAAATTGATCTCTAGCCATCACCTTTATCAATAACTGCACATAATGAGTCGTTTTCCTTTTATCTCCTTACTCACCATATCTCTTAGTGATCTATTTACCAAACAGTCTCTGACACGCCTTTTACGCTCATCCATCGTTTCCTAACTTCATCCGGTGAAGATTTCTTGCTCCTTTTTTGTGTCTTTTAAACCAAAATTAATATAAATTAAAGTTAACTGATTAAAATAATATAATAATATAACATATCAAACTAAAATAAAAAAATAAAAAACTACTACATTACTAAACTTAATTAGGTTATTCAGATTAACTTATATTTGTTTTCATTATACTTAAATAATTAAAATAAAATATTAGAAACTTAAATACATTAATTTATAATTTGTTTAACTAAATTATTCTTAACTAAATAAAGAAAATTAAAATTAATTAATTAACACTAAGTAATTTAATTTAAGAAACCAAATTCAAGTATTATTGTAATTAATTTCAAACTAAACTAATTAAAAATAAATGATTCCAAATTAAAATAAAATAAATTAATATTTTTATAATTCAAGTTAACTATTTCAAATTAAATAATCAAATTTAGCAATTAAACACAAATATGAAAAAAGGGTAAAAACCCAATTCATTATTAACCTAATTAAACTCAATTATTCTTAATAAAATGAAAAATAATTCATATTTATTTAAATTAAAGTTAACTGATTAAAAGAAAGCAATATAATATAACATATCAAACTAAAATATAAAAACAAAAAATTACTATATTACTAAACTTAATTAAGTTATTAAATTACTACATTAAACTTAGATTTGTTTTCATTAACTTAAATAATTAAAATAAAATATTCTAAACCTAAATATATTAATTTATAATTTGTTCAACTAAATTATTGTTAACTAAATAAAGAAAATTAAACTTAACTAATTAACAGTGAATAATTTAATTTAAGAAATCAAATGCAAGTATTAAAAGTGAGAAAATAAATAATTAATTGAAATATATATATATATATATATATGCATTTATTAAATTACATAAAGTTTTTTAAAAAAATGAAAAGAAAACGCACATGAGTCGACGAACACCCATTGCATAATCGATTTTTTCCTTTTTTTTAATTTCATCAATTTTACGCAAAAAATTATCCATATAAATATAAATACATCATTTACAAACGATATTCATTCATTAAAATAAACTTTCATGCATTAAATTACAAGATTTAATCAATTCAAATAATATATAATCCTTTTTTTCCAATTTTAATGAATAATATTAAGAAATTTTTCGTAATAAATGAATAAAAGTAGTTAGTTAATAGAAAACTAATATTTTTAGTATTTATTTCATTCAAAACGACTTTATTTGATAAGTTTTGATAGAAATTTGAGAGAGTTAGTATAGAAAGATAAAATAAAGATAATGTAAAAGGATAAAAATAAAATTTTGAAATGTTAGTTTAATAATAAAAGTGAAAAGCGTGCGTTTAATAAACCTCTTAGAAAAAAAACGTATCTTTAGTTGTAAATTTATTATTGAAATTCTTTTCTAAATGGGATGTAATTTTTTAAGGAAGTCATAACATGAAAACTGCATGCCATGAGTGAAAAAGGAAAACGACAATCAGGAAATGACGGCGTTAAAAAAATAAAAGAAACAGAAAATCAAAATGGTGTATGTAATATTTAAGGGAAGTCCTAACAGAAAATTAAATTACAAAATAAAAAGATTCAAAAGTAAAGTGTACTCATAATTGAAAAAGAAAAAAAAGAAGAGGAAAAATCAGGCAATGACGGCGTTAACTAAATTTTCACGTCAGACATTACTAGCTCCCTCTCCATGAACGTGAGCAAGAAGATGGAGTAATGGACCCCATTCTAACCACACCCTATATAAACCCCGTACTTCAACTTCAACTTTCAACGTTCCTTTAACCGCTTCGCAGTTCACAACTTCACACACAGACACACACAGTTTCTCTCTCCCAAATCACGCAGTTGAAATTGAAATTTCCTATATTTTCTTCTCTCTTTAGAGAATCGAAGCAGCACTCACGAATGGAAGCGGTTTTGTTCTGATTCGTGTGATCATGAAGCGTAAATTTGAAGAACAATCGGTTCCGGAACCATCACACCGGCAGCTGCCGCTATTCTCAGCCGTGAAGAAGCAGCTGCGTTCGAAACTACCTCAGAAACGTCGACGGAGATTTCGAATCTCTCCGATTTTCAATTCATTTTTCGCTGATAATAACTGTTCGTCACGCTTAACCAATGAAGAGCTCTCCTTCGAATGCAATTCAAGCAGAGTCTTTGTTAATAAGCACTGCTTTGAAGAAGTTGGAAGTAAGGAATTTCGAAGAGTTAGCAGATCAAATTATCGTGATGAGAGAACCAAAAATGAAGAAGTGGAGTTATCTGAGTATTCATGTGTTGAATCTTGTTCTGGAGCAGTTTCAATAGATAGAGAGTCGAAGTTGAAGAGAGAAGTTGGGAGTGATAAGGAAGTTGCTTGCGATGAGAGAATTATCAGCAAAACTGTTGATGGAAAAGTGATGAAATATGAGAATTTACTGAAATTTGATCACAACGAAGCTAGTTGTGAAGGAACAGAGGCCTCAGAAACCGTGAATCAATCTGAAATTTCCGTCGAAGTTTCTGGTAAAAATTCAAAAATAGGGGCAGAGAAAGGGAGTAGAGTTCAGCATCCAATCCAGTTGAATTTGAACGATGTCGTTTCTCGTCACTCTGTTTCGTCGAACTTCCAGAAGGCATCTGCAGCAGAAACTGTGCAAAAAAGAGAGAACAGAGACGATGAAGGGAGACAAATTTCAGAGCGTGTACAAAAACTTGTTCCAATCGATGTCGACTTTACATGTTCGGAGAACTTCTCGAACGATGTCGATTCTAATGATTACTCGTCGGCGTACTCTGATCTACAGTCGGAGATTTTTCCGGATAGTTCAGACTTTGACATGGAATATACTCCGTCCATTTGGTACGATTCTGGTAGCCAATTCTCGGAGAATTCTAATGAGAGTCCTTCACCAACGTTTCAACTGTTCCTACAGTTTTCTCAAGAGTTCATTAAATTGAACACCAAATTGGAATCTAATTGTCAATCCTTTTCTTCATGTTACGAAGATAATTATTCTCGTGAAATCACTGTGAGTTCTCTCTTATTTCAAATTTCTCAAGTCTACTCCACATACGTTAAAATTGGTAATGCGTAAACTTCAGTGGAGATACTACAGTTGGATTTTTAGTTTCTCAGAAGATATTCTCAGTTATATAATTGAATTAAATTCCTGTTCGTTTGAAGTGAATAGCAATTTATTTTACTTGCTGGCTGCCGTTTATTTGATAAATCACTGTAGCCTTGTTTCAATTTGATTAATTTTGATTACTCCGATTTTCTTTTGGATATATTTAAAAATCTGTCCTGTTCATGAATGCCAAATTGTCTATTAATGTTGTCAACTTGTTCGCAAGAATGGCTTCATGGTATAAATTTGATGTTATAAATGAATTTGATCTTATTAATCTATTTTGTTAGATTTTATACGTAATGAATTTGAAATAAATGATTTCATGGTGATGAAGTTGCTGGGTTTGAAAGACGAAGAAGACCAAGAGAGCTATAAAATGATCAGGAACAGAGAGAGGAGGGAAGTGTATTTACATGACTATGCCGAGGATTACTGCTCCACGACCGACTATGGCGATCTTATCATTCAGCAACGTTTACAGATGATCCACTGGATCTTTGAGGTATCGTCAGCCCAAAGTTCTTAATTAGTTTTGATGTTAACTCAATGTTGATTTATTAACTTTTTGACTATCAGGTGTGCTAATCTTTTTCTTTGATATTTCTCTTTTGATAAATTCTTAATATCACTGCATAACGAAATGTGATTGTGGAGACTTGAAACTGTCATGTGGCAATCGTGCATGCAAGTGCTTTTCCTAGGACGGGAAAGTTGTGATTACTTTTTCACACACAATAAGTCGAAAAAAAAGCAAGTTGGTATTGGTAGTTTCTCACTTTCTCCTATTGGTTATGATAGTTATGGTCGTACAATTCACTGCTATGCTAAGGTGCACGTGCGGGGGAGGTTCTCGCTGCATGATTCATTTAACCGCCTCCGTTACCCACGTTCTACACTGAGTTGATATTTTATAACAGCATTTTGGTAATTTAGAGAACTGATTGTTTTATTTTGTTCATATTATGAAAAAGGGGAAAAAGGTGAAAGGGAAATAGTGATGATTAGTAAAGATATCATGGAAAAGAGGAAATCTTACTTCAATCAATATTTTCTGGAAATCGAAACCTATGTCAAACATGTAAATTTACAGGTGTCATGACAAATTTACAATAGATAATTTAGTGATTATGTTGTATATTTTGTAAAAATAGACATGAGCATAATAACCATCATTAGGGAAAAAAACACATGAGATCTCGCCTCCAGCTCTATGTAATGTAGAGTGGTCTTTCCATTAGACTTATCCTTTTTACTTTAAAGTTTCTTAAACTTTCTCTGCAAGTCTTTGTTTATTACTCTGATCACACTTATAAAATTAAATTGGAAAATGAAAAAAAAAACGGTAATATTGTATGACTGCCCAAATTTGTAATTTGAATTTTCCAAGTGATATGCCTCGTTGCAAATTGTAAATGTTGTGTTTTCTGTATAGAAATTAGCGTGACTTCTTAACGAAGTCACCACATTATTGTAGTCAATTGACTAGAATGAAATTCATTAGTCCTTTTGTTGTTCTGGTGCCTTCATTTTAAACTTCAATTTGTTTGTCCTCTGATAAGTATCCCATTGGAATGACTAAAATAACTTGCTTATTTTTTGACTATGTAGCAATCTACGAACAAAGAGCTTCAGAGAGAAACAATGTTCCTAGGTGTTAGCCTTCTGGACCGCCTTTTAACTAAAGGCTACTTCAAGACCAAGAGGAATCTTCAAATTGCTGGAATCGCTTGCCTCACTCTGGCAACAAGAATTGAAGAAAACCAGCCCTTTAACAGGTAAATTCCTTTTTTTTTTTTTCTTTTTTTCTTTCCCTTCAGGTCATCGTTTCTTTGCCTTGCCATATTGTTATAGAACATTGTCAATTGCCCCAGCAGTGAAAGATTGATGTTAAAAATATCACTTCATGTCAAGTAGTTTAATCCACATTGTTAAAAAATATTACTTCAGTTGATGCCATCCAAGTTTTCGGGTTTCATTCTAGTGATATCCAAATTGGTGATTTGGCATAATGATATTTTCCCCTGTAGTAGTTCAGATAAAATTGTTGTCAATCTGATAAGTTTACCATTTTGTGAGTCAAATAACAGTTTTAACCAAATTTGCATCATCTTAATTAATTAGTAATTGGAAAGAATTATCATTGCCATTTCAGTGTCCGACAAAAGATCTTCCACATAGGCAGCAATACATATAGCAGATCTGAGGTGGTGGCTATGGAGTGGTTAGTACAGGGAGTCCTGAAGTTCGAGTGTTTCCTGCCCACTATGTACAACTTCTTATGGTATTTAGTTTTTCCTATTCTCTTAGGTATCTTTCAATTCAAGTTTTTTCATGTATATATATACATGAAATTTCTCTTAGACATTTGCAATTTTGAGACAGGTTTTATCTCAAAGCTGCAAGAGCTGGTGAGAAAGTGGAAAAGACTGTCAAATATCTGTCTGTGCTAGCACTCCTAGGTCATGAACAACTTAACTATTGGCCCTCAAGCGTTGCAGCTGGACTGGTCATCCTTGCATCTATAGCAACAAATCAAGAAGAATCCTGCAACAATCTCATAGAGGTAGGCATTAACTATGTCAACTAGAATTTTGCATGCTTTGTCCTTGCCATTATCTTTTAGATTCTACATGATATTTTGGTATTAGATATTTGCTTTAGACAGATTAAACAATGATTTCACATACAGCCAAGTCGAGCATTTTTTGAACTTTGTATTCTAGTTGTTAGGCTTCTGTTTTTTCTTTTTATAATCATGTGTGTTCTGGAAACCTACTCGTTAATCTAAATGTCTTCTTAAATTAAGTATATATGTATTTCAGACTTCTCCGTTCCTTTATTAGATATATGATAAATTAGTAGCATGTTACGATTTTATGCGTTGATCAGCAGAATCTTAGTTCTCATGTCAGTATTCTTCTGGTCTATAATGATACTTGTGAGATCATAAAACAAATAAGTTGGTCTTTTGTTAACCAAATTTCTACCATGCATATATAGGCACATGCCAGAATGAAGGATGATGATCTACCTGACTGCATAAAGGTAAAAAACCAAAATAAATAACCATTTCACTACTTCTGATCATTTCAAGTCCATCTTTCATGACAATTTTTTCAGATTGGAGATGGAAATCTTTTAATTTGCATTGTTTGCTGATGTTTCTTTCTTATATCCCAGAGCCTGGCGTGGTTGAAGAAGTACATAAGCTAGTTAACCATTCTTAGAAGTCCGTAGACCAATTTTTGCAGAATTCATCATAAAGTCACTGTCAATAAGATCAGGCGATTCTTTTGATGTCAGATCATGTAGATACTGTCCTTAGGTGAAGAGAACCTTTTTACAGAGACGGGACAACTTTTTCTCTTAGCTGCCTGGTAAATGGCAGTCGCTGTAGATTCTTACATGATTTGGTAATTCATACAGCAGAAAAGGATAGTTCTCTAGATGTATTAGTTTTGATTCTTACACAGAGGGATGTTGTTGGAAGATTTTAGTGTAACAATTGAATTCAGTGAATGATCTCTCCTTTATCGTCTCCTTAATAAGATCTCTTCTCTACAGTGATTCACGCGGCCAAAAATGTCGTATTCTTTTTTTTTTTTTCTCTGTGCCCATGAAAATCCAAGTCAAGAAGCTCTGTTTTCCTTGAAAATATACAATAATCATTTTTTGCCATCACAGAAGATAATCAAAGTACAACCTCACTGAGAAAAAATTAAGAAAGATATGTCCTGGATTGGTCATAAAGATATATTACAGTGCCGGGTACAATGAAACAGCATAAAGTCTTGGTCATGAGCTCATGGAAAGGCTTACTCATACAAGCTTCTCATCAGCTGAATTAAAAGGAGCAACTTGAACATTTTCCACTGAGGACTCATCGAGATGAATTTGAGCAAGGTCCTTCACTGTTGCTCCCTTCTTCTCCTGTTTCTCCTTTTCCTCCTCAGCTTTTTCAACTTTAACCTTTGTCATCAGGCTAACACCCTCAGCTGCCTTGGCAACTTTGTTAAATGCAGATGAAATCCATGAAGCTCCTGTGGACACATAAGGATTGTTCATGATTGCAGATCCTGCATTACTAGCTTTTTGTTCTGCAGCTGCAAAGGCACTTTTTGTCTTTTCAGATACTTGATATCGCTCGTCCATTTCTCTCACCTTCTCATTAACAACAGCTGTTCCCATGCTTAACTTCTCGGTTAGGCCTATTCTGCGGTCAATGGAAGCAACTGTGGCAGTGGCATTTGAGGTCAGCTGGTGCCTCTCGTCAAATGCTTTTGCTTTGTTTAGAGCATCTTTTCCCAAAATAAATCCCCTGGCTAGCATATTGCTAACGACATATTCAGCTCTCACGACTGCGGAGCTGGTGGAATTCGACTTTGTCTCCTATCCATATGACAAATACAAGTCCAAAATTCATACTAAAATCTCAAAGGTAAGCCCCAAATGGTGCATAAATGTACCAAAGATTAATTAAAAGGAATTCTCATTCAAACTTAAATGTCATAGCTGGATGACTTACCATGTTAAGTACGGCACCAGGAGGAAGCTGATAATGCTCAGCAGGTGTTATGGTAACTGAAAGATCAGCAATAGTAGCTCCCTGAGATATAGCCAATGCATCCGAACAAATGAATTCATTAGTGCTATACCAAAAGAGTTAAACAAATGTAATTTCCAGTACCACAATGCTCTTGTAGTTTGCACAAATATACCTATCAGAGAAGTTTTATGGCATATAGAACTGTTTTACAACTATAATAATACATACTGTCAATAGAATTGCAGTGTCTGCTCCCTGAGAATCCTTGAATGTGACATAAGAAATCTGACTTTCTTCAGTTTCCCTGAAAGTGTAGCCATATTTAACCTTGATGATCCTTATGAAAAGAAAACTCCAAATGATTAAAACTCCAGTGAGCTAACCTTTGCATCTCAACATACTGGATCTCACCGGAGAATGAGAAGAATTCCTGTATATCTTTTTCAGTAGCAGCAAGCGATACATTGCTCACTTTAATTGTTCTTACCTGCTTCAGAAAATGAGAAGACTAGATAATTCTAATACAAAACATTCCATATACATGATTTCACTAGATCTGCAGACCTACAGGTGACACTAGACCAACAATTTTCAATATCTGTGCCCAATCAGATAACCAACTTCTACTTTCCTAAACATTCTAGAACTAATAGGGTGGTCTTTTTTTCTTTTTCTTTTTTTTTGATAGATACTGTTAGGGTGATCTAATTTCTTGGGAGTTTCATTGGCTAAAGCTGGGAATCTTTATTGACAACAAGCTAGATGGAAAGGCATGGTTGTACACATGCATTCCATTTTATAAGTTCATGAGCCTTACATCTTGAACGTTTATAGTCCAATTTTGATCGCTGGTTACCTCGGATTGCTCTCCAGGCTTTGGATCAGCAGAATGGTCCACAGATACCTGCAGATCAGTTGCATAATGAGGTCTTCTATAGACAATGGGACTATAGAAGAAAAGGAAAGGGGATTAAACAAGAATGTGACCCTCACCCCCTCTCTATGTTCTTCCATTGTTCTCTCTAGAAAATTTGAGATTGATGTTCCCATAAAATTACAACAAAAGAACATGAAGTAATTATAATCAATTAATAACACATTCCAAAGCAAGAACAAAGAAGAAAAAAAAAACCCAAAATGTAAATAGAGCAGAGAACGTTGCAATAAAATTCTTATAAACAAAGATAGGTATGGGAAAGCAAAACGACATTTACGGCATAATAAATCTTACCGACATCTGAGACAATAAAAAGAATGATGGATTCAAATTCTTGGATCAAAATGATAATAGTTCGAGGAAAACTGTGAAGTTGTGCAATTTTGTGGTTTTCTATCAGATTTTTCTAATGAACAACAAACAAAAAATAATTTGTGTTCATATGTAGAGAGATTAGCAAATTTATAGCAACTGATCATCAACTTAGCGGGAAGCTCGGGCGTTACAGTTTTTATTTATTTATTTTTTAAAGCAAAATACGACTTACAATATCCATAATTGAATATAAACATTTTACTTTTGATTAAAAATTTTAAAAGTTCTTTGACTTTAATTAATTTATAAAATTATGTTTGATATTAATATAATTTATGATAGAGCGCATGATTTAGTGTGATCTAAATTTATTAAATTAATGTAATGAGTCGTGGAAATTTGTAATCTAAATAATTTAAATTAATGATATTATTAATGAAACTTTAAATAAAAATATGTTTATTTTAGAAAGTGAACATTTAATTTTGAATAAATAAAAATAAAAATATAGACATTTAATTTCAGACGAAAAGAGTATTATTGTTTAGAATAATTGTATCTATAAAGAAATATTCCTCGGCCAAAAATTAAATTGAATTTTTTCTTTTTTAAAACAAAAAAAAGAGTTAAGGAGAAGGTTGATTACAATTAAATTATTATATTATCTCTATTATTCATTTATGGCTTCAGTGATAGAGGTCCATATATTAGTGGATATGATTTTTTAATAAATTTTTTTATTAATAACACATTATATGAACACTTGTAAAAAAAAATTAAAATAGGCTTCCATATTTTAATTTCAAAATAAAAATATTAACATCCAAATTTTTACGAAGTTATTCTCAAATAAATGTTAAAACATAGAGAATATTTATTTTTGACCAAATTATTAGGAATCATCAAATGTAAAAATAATAATTCATCCAATCGAAATTGAATGTTCAATTTTGATTTTAGTTAAAAATTAAATAACTTCTTTGAATTAAATTAACTTATCAAAGTATACTTAATATTAATATAATATATGTTGAGACTCATGATATATTGTGATGTAATTATTTAAAATAAAGTCATGAGGATGGATTATGAGTTAGTAAAATATTAAATTTCTTAAATTTAAAAAATAAAAAATATTTTATTTTAAAAAAATTAATATTCAATTTCAAACGTACCAATGAATTAAAAATGTTGAATGTAGACCTTTATACGGGAACACAAGCTTGTCTTGGTAATATTTTCTCGCCCTTCCTCCATTTCATTCTCACTCAACTCGCCCAAAACACAAAACATTGCTTAATTTTTGGTTCCCGTTATAAGGGAACTTAAGCTTGTCTTCCATATATAGCTCCTATTCTTTTAAGCAATGTTAATTAGGGAGGTTATCATAAATCGATTTAAATTGGTTAGAGGCCAATGTGAGAAGCTCCTAGATACGCTTCTCATAATTCACACAAATGCTCATCATTAATGGGAGTATATATTTTTCGTATACTAGAGTAACCCATTTTTTAAAACAAAAATCCAAAATGCCTTCTTTTCTTTTCTTTTTTGTGAAGGATCGAACTAAAATGCCAAAAATGTTAGTGATAGTGGTGGAATCCTACAAGTAAGGGTATTCAAACAATTTTTCGGTTCAATTTTTAGTAATACGGGTCGATTTTGATTTTCTCTAAATGATAACCGAATCAAATTATATTATTTATATTTTGGTTTGATTTCTAACCTAAATTTCACTTTTCATATATTTAAAATTTTCACATATCTTAATGTAACACTCAAATTCTATATCCTTGAAATAAGATATTAGAGCCTTAAATTAGTTAATATAAATTAAAGCTTTAGAAATTTATCATATCCTAATGTACCACTCTAACATTCTATAGCTATGAAAAAGAATATTAGAGTCTGTCATATACTTTTAATTAGAAATTAGAAATTGAATTGCTAAATTGTAAATATGTTTGTGGAATAAAATTTTATGTTTGTTGCTATTTCACAATTATGGAAATTGTGAACTTGATAATTAATTAAGGGTTGTGCTTAAATAATGAATTATGTGAGTTTTTTGGGAAAAAAGAAGAAGAAAAAGAAATGAAAAGAAAGTGAATTAGAGATTCTTAATGACCAAGGAATGTTCTTGATCTTCAAGAACAAGAATAAAGATTCTTGATTGCCCAGGAATGTTCCTGATCTTCAAGAACAAGAATCGATTATGTGCCATCAGTAATGATTTTCTCACCCCATGACACCATTTGAGAGTGAAAAACATGCCATGTAATTATTTTTGTGGTTCTTGATGGTCACAAAAATCCAATTATAACATAAACATACCTAAACCTCTTAGTGCCCCCCCCCCCTTGTTAAGCATTAATTAAAAGCTAAAAAAAAACCAGAGAGGAAAAGTATATATGATGTTATCTGCACTATAAGTATTTATATCATATTGAAAGTGGTTATTAGAGAATAACATACAAATAAAGTGTTTTTTTCCATTCAAGTGTTTCATGCAATTTTCATATTTTACAAAGCTTGAAAAAAACAATTAAAAGTTCCTGCACAATAACTTTATTTTTGATTTGTGATTTTTAGGAACTAATATTTTCTTTTCCTATTTACACTTCACAACACTGTGGGATGACTATATACAACACCATCAAAGTAAGTGTACTTGTATTGGAATTTGAAAATGGATTTTTGTTTTGTTTTTAAAATAAAAATAGTTTTTTGTGTTTGGATAATATTTTTTTATTGAGAATTGAAAGAATTATTTTTTGAAATTTAAAAATTAAAAGTTTGATATGATATTTATTTGGTCCTACAAATATTATTAATAATATAAAATATATAAAATATAATTAATAAATTATTTGTAATTGTATTTTAATTAAAAAGAAATGATAAAATATTATTTATATGAATATATGAGATCTATATATGATGGGATCAGAATAAAATTATAAATTTTGATGTGATAGAAATTTTAGAGGTAAAAAATTAATTTTTAATTATATTTTTTTGAAAAATAATGAATAAATTGTTTGACATTGTAATGAAAATATATTATTTATATGAATATGTGAGACATGTGTATAAAATTTTGATGTAATAGAAATTTTAAAGGTAAATAAATAATTTTTAATTATTTTTTTATGAGAAATGATGGATTTAGATTTAAATACTTGTCCAAATACACCAAAAAAAAATGTGAATAAGTCACTTCATGTAAAAAAAAGAAGCAAAAGACAAACTGAATGATGGAATTCGATGGGGAAAAAAAAGCTTCGTAAGAAATGGAAAAAAAAAAAAAAAGACAACCAAGTCGCTCATGAATGGAAACAAAGTTTTCTATTTCTTTATACTCTTTTTTTCCTCATGCATATATTTATATATCTACTATTAAACCCCCACAAAGAAATTTAAAGAACAATTAAAATAACTAAGATTCTAAAGAAAAATTAATAGGATTTTATTATTCCTCATGTAAATTCATTATAAAATAAGAACACTAAATTTCAGTTAAATAAGTTAAAATAATATATAAATATATATTACAAAATATATAATATCTATATTGAAAACTTTTTGAAATAAAAATAAAAATAATAAAAATGATAAATAATTAATTAAACTTAATTTAAAAGGCTAAAACTCTAATATTCAAAAACTAAAGTCCAACCCAACTATCAAAATTAGGAAAATAAATAAATACTATCTTTGGACAAAAAGAAATGGAAAAGCTCATAGAAACAGTCCACATGTTTTTCTTTGTGTTGCAAGATTACTGGGTGAAATAAAAAATCAAAGAAGCCAAAAATAAAAAAGAAAAGAAAAAGAAAGAACGAAGTCAACTTCAAAATAAATTTTCTTGATAATTTAGCCAATTTCAAATGATTTCTATAAAACATAATTAAATATAGAGGAAAAGTAGAAATTTCATGTAAAGTGGAAAATACATTACAATAATACATTTTCTATGGGGTAAAGTAGAGGCGGTGCTTCAGCTACAATAAAAAAATACACAAAAATACATAGAAAGGAACATCAAACAATAATCCAAATTAGGAGTTCTATTTTGCCATAAAATCAGAAATTCATAATTATTTTCTATAAGCCCAATAAACTTTACATAAAATCAGAAATTCATTGAGGACACCGCACAAACACCATTCATGCAAAAATGAACTCACCAATCATCAGTGGGAAATACTCTGGGAATGCAAAATAGAAGAGAGAATGCAATAGAAGTTGAACTCTTCTACTCCATAGTTATTCCAAAAAAAAAAAAAAAACAGAAAAATAGAAAGAAAAAAAAAGTCACTCCAACCCGAAAGAAAATTCACAGTAGCGCCATGAAAACAACTGTAAAACATTCCAATTCAAATCCAACAAAAGACAAAGGTCCCAAAAGAAACCATAAAGCCACACGGTTCTATCCTTTTCAAAAAATAAAAATGAAAAAAGACAGGTCAAGGTCCAAATTAGAAGAAAAGAAAAAAAAAACTTTGTTTTTATTTCTTGGCATAGCTGCACTGCATTTTTATCAAAAAAAAAAAAAAACCCCAACGCTTCATAATTCATGTTACTTGCTAGATGCTAGTGCTAGAAGAGAGATGTTACAAAATGAGATGACTTGGATTCTGAAGTGAAATTATCCAGCTTTGAGAAACGAAGTCGTTTTGACTATACCAGGGATAAAAAAAAATTAGGAGTTGATTTACAGCTAGGTAGTAGCAGATTGAATTTTCTTTTCATTACCGTTATCAACCTTCTGTGAGCTGAGCAGATCTTCTGCAACTACAGACGTGAAGTTGGGGGACCATCTGAGAAGCTGTACCCTCCTGCTAGAATAAGGAGCTGCGTAGGATTCAGGGCAAACGGTGTTGGAGGGCTAGGATGAATTACTGATGAGTATATATAGTTAAGATACAGTTTAGCTAAGCAGTTTTTGAGTGATTATTCAGGCCATAGCTTGAATCAGTTTCTTATCTTCCCTCTGTGATTTTCCTTCATATTTCTACATCATCTACCCTTCCCCCATTGATTCTCTGTAATTCCTTTCTTCAATTATCAATATACATTTGCCCAGATTCTCAGTGGCTCATTTGATCTTGTTATTGTTGCTCATTCTCTATTGTATCCCTATCTCTTGAGTAGTGTTGTGACATCTGGTATCAGAGCACTCGATCCTCGGAGATGAGCCCATCCACCAGAAACCAAGAAGTGTCAGAAGCTGTAGGGAGAATGGACGACCTAGTGGAGGAGTTACAAGGGACAAGTTGATAACAACACCAGAACACTGCAACTGTTCGAGGAAGCAGTGAAAGAACAGGCTGCAAAGGCAGTGAGTTACGAAGAGAGGTTGGATAGGATGCAAAGGGCCATTCAGGAGCAAGGGGTAAGAATGGATTCTCATTTTAAATCTTCTACCAAAAATCAGAACCAGTTAGAAGATGTCATTAGGCAGACTGCTTCCATGTTCCAAATTATAAACTCCTTGGCAATTTCTATGAAAGAAATTAATATGAAGATGGATAATAAAGAGGGAAAGATGCCAGAGGCGAGTTGCAGTGCCACTGGAGTTGAGGCCTTGACTCCCACTCGGTTGAACTTTGAAAATATTGAAGTCAGGAGCCCGGGTAGTGAAAGGGGCAGTGAGGGCAGACTTGGGGTTAAATTACCTAAAGTCGATTTTCCTTTTTTTGAAGGAGGAGATCCTAGAAAGTGGATTTTTAGATCCAACAAATTCTTCCATTTTCATAGGACCCCAAAAGATCAGAAGGTGGATATAGCCTCAATATACATGAAGGGCAGGGCTTACATATGGCTGCAAGGTTACCGGATGGTGAACCCCAGGGCTAGATGGAATGATCTGTCAGTGCCTTGTGCAGGAGGTTCGGCTACCAAGATTATGTGAAGCTTATGGCTGAGTTCAGTAAAATAAAGCAAAAGGGAACGGTAGAATAGTATTTTGATAAATTTGAAGATCTCAGAGCTATGATAATGAAGTGCATGCCTAATGCAACAGAAGAATATTATGTATCTGTCTTCATCAGTGGGCTGAAACATGAACTACAGCCCCAAATGAGGATACCAAATCTGCCTGCAACCTTGATGGAAGCCTTAGAGAGAGCCTTAAACGTGCAGGAAGCTCTGGGAATGCAGCACAAAACTAGCAGAACCCCTGCTAAATCTAACAGCCAACCCAACAACTGGAAGGTGATGGAGTACAAAGACAGGGACAACTATTCCAGGAAAAAAAGGATTCAAGAAACTATCACATGATGAGTTACAAGAGATGAGAGAAAAAGGGTTGTGTTTCAAATGTGGGGGAAAATACTCTCCAGAACATGTATGCCCAAAAAGACAATTAAATTTGATGATAATCGACGAGCTTGATTCCACAGAAGGAGAATATTTATTGATTGAAGGAGATGAAACTGATGCTGAAAATCGGATGGAAGGGGAAGAAGTCCAATTATCAGTTAACACCTTAGCTGGACAAGCAGGGCACAATGCCATTAAGATGAAAGGAAAAATCAAGAATAGAGTAATCTATTTATTGATAGACACTGGAGCCACAGGAAGCTTTATCGATAGAAAATTGGTGGAGGAGCTCAAATTGATTAAGGAACCTGTGAAACCTGTCCTGATCACCATAGCTGATGGCAATAGGATGTATTCCAAGGAGGTTTGTAAGGGGGTGAGATGGAAAATGGGAGGGGAAGATTTCTGCCAGGACCTAAGGGCATTACAATTGGGGGGTAGTGATATTATTCTTGGAGTGGCCTGGCTTAAGGCTTACAATCCTATCACATTTGATTTTGTAGCCTTAAACTTGACCATAAGAAAGCAGGGAAAAGAGTTAGTTATGGAAGGGCTACCGGATTCTAACTTGCTGAAGGTGGTGGCAATAGAGACATTGCAGAAATGGTGTCATATTGGAGAAGAAATTTGGGTTGGGCAGCTTATGGCAATTGAAACGGAGACAGGTGTGATGGAGTCTTGCACAGAGGTTCAAGGGCTACTGGAAGAATATGAGGATATATTTGCCAAACCTCATGGACTTCCCCCCTTGAGAGAGCATGAACACTCGATACCTCTAGTTAATGGGGCACAACCATTCAAAATCAGGCCCTACCGGTACCCCTACTTACAGAAGAGTGAAATAGAGCTGATGGTGAAAGAGATGCTGGAGGAGGGCATTATACAGCCAAGCTCAAGTCCCTTTGCTTCCCCGGTATTATTGGTCAAGAAAAAAGATGGAAGTTGGAGGTTTTGTGTGGACTATAGACAGCTCAATTCAATCACCATTAAAGATAAGTACCCTATACCTATCATTGATGAGTTGTTGGACGAGTTGCATGGGGCTAAACATTTCTCCAAAATTGATCTGAGGTCCGGTTATTTTCAGATAAGGGTCAAAGATGAGGACATCTATAAGACTGCATTTAGAACTCATAATGGGCACTATGAGTTCAAAGTTATGCCATTCGGCTTGACCAACGCACCAGCTACCTTTCAGTCCCTGATGAATAAGGTCTTTTCAGAGGAGCTAAGGAAGTATGTATTGGTGTTTTTCGATGACATCCTTATCTACAGTGCTGATTTTCAATCCCACCTAGAGCAGCTTAAAAGGGTGTTCGAGAAGATGAGGAAGCATAAACTGTTTGCTAAAATGAGCAAGTGCTCTTTTGCTCAATTAAAAATGGAGTATTTGGGCCATATCATCAGTGAGAATGGGGTGGAAGCAGATCCTAAGAAGGTGGAAGATATGATGGATTGGCCTGTTCCAAAAACTCCCAAGCAGTTGAGGGGATTTTTGGGGCTAACTGGATATTATCGGAGGTTCGTGAAGGGATATGGAGTCATTAGCAAACCTTTATGTAAACTTCTACAAAAAGGAGAATTCAGATGGGGTGAAGAAGCTGACTTAGCCTTCCAAAAACTTAAGGAATCTATGTGCAGCTCAATAGTTTTAGCAATGCCAATTTTCTCTGAACCCTTCGTAGTGGAAACTGAAGCTTGTGATCAAGGGGTAGGAGCGGTTTTGATGCAGAACAGGCGACCAATAACTTATTTCAGCAAAGCCTTGGGGCCCAAGAATCTGGGGTTATTAGTTTATGAGAAGGAGCTGATGACTTTAGCCATGGCAGTAGCTAAATGGAGACACTATTTAGAAGGACACCATTTCATTATTAAAACGGATCACCAGAGCCTCAAATTCTTATTGGAGCAGAGAGTTACTACTTCAGCCCAGCCGAGGTGGATATCAAAATTAATGGGGCTGGACTATGAGATACAATACAAAAAGGGAAAGGAGAACATTGTAGCAGATGGACTTTCCAGAAAGTTTGAGCTCGATGCTCTTACTGTGGTGGTGCCATCTTGGGTTCAAGAAGTTGAGGGAAGCTACAAGGGAGATGCATGGGCTCAGGAATGCATTACCAAATGTACTCTTGGGTTGGACACATTGGAGGGGATCTTATACAAAAATGGCATATTGTACAAGGGATGAAGGATGTATATTGGTGATCAAGGAGGAATCAGAGACAAAATAATACAGGAATTGCATTCTTCTCCTACTGGTGGTCACTCAGGCGTTGAAGCTTGCTATCAGAGGGCTAAGAATAACTTCTAATGGCTAGGGATGAAATCAGGAATAGCACAGTTTGTGGCTAAGTGTGATGTTTGCCAGAAGTGCAAAACCGAGAGGGTGCCATATCCTGGTTTACTGCAGCCACTCCCAGTGCCTAATCAGTCTTGGAGCCATATTACTATGGATTTCATTGAAGGGTTGCCTAATTCTGGCGGTAAGGATGCAATTATGGTGGTGGTGGACAGGTTTACTAAGTATGCCCACTTTTTGCCCCTATCACTCCCTTTCACTGCACCAGAGGTGGCACAATTGTTCTTATCACAGGTCCACAAATTACACGGGCTTGCCTGAGAGTATTGTGTCAGATAGGGACAAAATCTTTGTGAGCTCCTTTTGGCAAAACCTTTTTAAGGCCTTAGGGACTCAATTAGATTTGTCTACTGCATACCATCCACAAACGGATGGCCAAACAGAAAGGGTGAACCAATGCCTTCGAGATGTACCTGAGGAGTTTTGTGTTTGGCAAGCCTAAGAAGTGGGTAGAATGGCTGCCCTTGGCTGAATGGTGGTATAATACCACTTACCATACGGCTATCAAAATGTCACCATTTGAAGCCTTGTATGGTTACAAGCCTCCAATTTTCATCATTGGGGGACAACAGGAAGCAATTTTTGAGTGATTATTCAGGCCATAGCTTGAATCAGTTTCTTATCTTCCCTCTGTGATTTTCCTTCATATTTCTACATCATCTACCCTTCCTCCATTGATTCTCTGTAATTCCTTTCTTCAGTTATCAATATACATTTGCCCAGATTCTCAGTGGCTCATTTGATCTTGTTATTGTTGCTCATTCTCTGTTGTATCCCTATCTCTTGAGTAGTGTTGTGACAAGAGATAAGGACAACAAGAGCTGTGGCAAATTTCTTATACCCACGCGGCAAGGGGAATTGAATTAAAGACCAAAGAACAAATAGGGATTAGTATCTTAAGGTATGTTTGATGGTCAATCTCCAAAAACCCATGTGCCTTCCTATTTGTTGGGCTGTGAAATGGCAAAAATATCCTATCATAGGAATTATGGTATATTTGTATTGAATTTTGAAAGTAATTTTTATTTTATTTTGAAATAAAGTTATATTTGGATAATAATTATTTTTATTGAGAATTAAAAATTGATTGATATATTTTGAGTCTCATATAATTGATAATATTATAAAATGTATAAAATATAATTAATAAATTATTTGATGTTATAATTTTAATTAAAAAGTAATATAAAAATAATATTTATATGATTAAGTGAAATTCATATATCAATTTTTTTTAAAATATTTTTATGAAGAATTAAAAATGTTTTGAGAATCGATTCAAATATAAACTTTTGATTACCAAACATTAGGAGTTAGGATCTTTTACTATATATATATATATATATCTAATAATTAAATATTTTATTATTTATAGATAAAGTTCATTTATAAATATATTCTTTATAAAAAAAAATATAAAGAATAAATATTCAACTAACATTAAAAAAACAAAAAATCATTAGTGGATTGGGGAGCTTGCAGCCTTGCACCGTGGAGATGCAGTTAGGAGCAAAATTTTCATTTGCAAAATGTGAAGCTCAATCTCATCATTTATCTTTTTTTTTAATACCTTTTCAGACCACTTACAATTTGTTTTATTATTTTAAAGTGAACAACGTCCTTCAACAATTGAAACAAATAAATAGCTAGTTTTTCTTATTTTTTTCTTTTAAACCGTCGAACAAAATTGTTAATTTTTTTATATTTTAATAAAATTTAACAATTTATTTAATAAAAATTAATTATATTATTTTAAATTCATATTTTAATAACATCAAAGTTGATTGATATATTCAATTTAGTATTGTAATGCAAAATTATAGGAGAAAAGATATAGCAAAAATGGTGGGAACGTATTTATCAACAAAATAAAAAAAAGTGGAAACGTTACCTTCTTAAGCTTAAGCTAATGCAAATAAAAAGTAAATGAGAAAGAACAGGTGTAATAATAGAGGGAAGTAAAGAAGATTCCGCGCGGTGAAAAAATTGTTTTGGGAAAATATGTTGATAGTTGATGCTTTTGTTTGCGTGTAAAACAAATGTTATTATGATTTCTTTTCGGCATTTTTTTACTACCATGGCAATGGCATCTTCTTCGAACTTTCTTTATCTAAATTATCTTCCTGCCCTTTCCCCTTGACCTGACAAGCTTTCCAAGTCGTCTCTGCAATTTCTTTCATCCTTCTCCAGAAACTCTAATATCATTTCACGCAAATCTGCAGTAATACTGAGAAATTTCTAAGAAGTATTTGCCCCTATCTAATTAATTGGCCATCTCACAGATTCACTGAGCTAGTTGAGTATTTTCTTTATCTTTTTCTTCAGCTTAACTAACTCACATTTCAAGAATCTATAGCAGTGATGCTTCTTTTGATCATGATGGTGTAATTCTCCTTTTTATTTCTGGGTTTTTGAGCACAGGTATGACTCAGAACTGTATTGATTAATTTGGGTTTTCTTTTGGCGTAGTTTTTTTGGCCCTTTTACGATGTTTGATGTTTTGAGCTAGGAAAGAAGTTTATTTTTATTTGTGGGTGATATTTGATCTGTGATAAACATTTGATCAGTAGGCATATGTATATCTTCATATATTAAATGCTCCTGTTTTTTAGCTTCTTTGCTCTTTCAGGCTGTATGTGACTCTGATTTGTAGTTTTTGATTGTACACAAATGATTGGTTATTTTATTTCACCATTCAAATTTTTCTTGTGACAGATCCACCTTGTTTTGTAGTAGGTGCTTCTTTATGATTTTGTGGATTAGAGTTGTGTAGAGGAAGGACTTATTATCTGTGAGGATATTCAACTTAAGTACAATGTTGACAATTTTTTTTTTGTAAAACCGAGAGAGAGATTCAAATGTCTCAAAACTGATTAGAGATATGGTTTCAAGCTTAAAAAAAACAATTAAGAAGCAAGGAAAATAATGAGGAAATAAAAAGTTGATACTATAAGGTTTAAAGGATGATTTCTTATGCCAATAAAAAATTATGTAATCCTTCAAATGCATTATTTTTGATAAGTCAATAATAGTTTCAGTGCATTCTAAATCAATAATAATTGGATAATCCAAGAACAAAGTGCACTATGAAGTTGAATTTTAGTTTCTTTTGAAAGGTATACTGCATTTTGCCTTTAGCTTACTAGTCTGTAACTAATTCTATTTGTGCCAATATGATTCATTTGGTTGAGAAAATTACTTCACATTGAAGCTCTGCTATGGTTGTTTGGGGTTTGGAGGGCTGGGGGAGGACACATTAGTCAGCCACAACAAATACCTTTATTCAAATTCTTGGCTGCCAGCCTGCCTTTTTTTCTTTTTTCCCTTGAGAAAATAATGAATATTGATCTTTTACTTTAGCATCTATTTTCCTTTTACTTGCCTTGATACATAGCCAATATAGGGTTTCAACTCCCTTGTCATGACTTTCTTCTAATATTTGTGGATCCAAGATGGTACCCACTTGAAGGTTTTATTCTAGCTGTCACTGAAAAGTTTTTGCTTTCTAACTTCGTAAATTTAAAGATGTATTGTTTTAGGCAATCCTACCTTTTAAAATTTGAAAACTTACAGGTAATTAATGCTTAGATTTACTTCAAGAAAATTATATCTGGGGCCTCTTGTTGCTCGTAATTAATGCTTAGATTTACTTCAAGAAATTTATATCTCTAGCCTCTTGTTGCTCTAGTTGTGTAATGAGGGTGGCTGCATTTTTCATTCACAGTTTCATTTCATGTTGGGAATGTGGATGTTACAGGTGCATGAGAATTTGTTTCTAATTGCATTGTTTGAAGTTTGTATATCCCGCAATAAATAAATAACATGCACAACTTTTATTGTTTAACAAGTTTTTTCATTTGATTAACAATTTCATTCTTTGAATAGGTAGTTTCTTGTGATAATATTTTGGCAATGCAATTAATAGGTGGCAATGGTTATTTTTGTATGAGGATCAGAAGCATTATCTTGGTGTGATTATTTTCCTATTAGAGTCAGAATTGGTGCAAGATGGCTGATGCTGCTGTAGAATTTCTCTTGGCTAATTTAAAAGAGTTGCTCCTCTACCATGTTGACTTACTTTCTGGGTTGAAGGATCAAGTTGAATCTCTTCACAGGGAGATGAGTTTGATGAAAGCTTTCTTAAAGGACTCTAGAGAGAAGCGTAGTGAATATGAATATGTTAGAGAGTTAGTTCGGCAAATTACAGATGTTTCTTATGAAGCAGAAGATGTTATTGACACCTTTGTAGTCAATGCGACCATGCAGAAGGCTAGAAGCACTGTGAAGAAAGTGTTTCATGTGTTTGATCATTCAACAAAGATGGGAAATGTTGCAAAGGAAATTGAATCCATCAAAATAAAGGTGAAGGAGATTTATGATAAAAAGATGTTTGGAATTGAAAACCTCTACCATGGAGAGCCTTCTCGTAAGAGTTTACCCAAAAAGAAACCTATGGTTGAGGTGGAAAATGTTGTAGGCTTTGATAACGAAGCAAAAACAATTGTGGGACTACTAACTGAGGGGGAGAAACATCTAGAAGTTGTTTCAATTGTTGGCATGGGAGGCCTCGGTAAAACAACATTGGCCAAAAAGGTTTTTACTAATCCTTCAGTTGAATATCATTTCTATAATCGTGCTTGGGTTTATATGTCTCAACAATATAGTAGAAGAGAGGTTTTTCTTGATATTTTAGATGCAATAGGCTCAAAAACAGATCAAATGTACAAAATGAATGATGATAGATTGGCTGAAGAATTATGTGGTCATTTGATGAGCAATAGGTATCTCATTGTCATTGATGATATATGGACAAATGATGGATGGAATGATATTAGAATGGCTTTTCCAAACACTGGTTGTGGGAGCAAGATATTGTTAACAAGTCGTAATACAGATGTAGCTAAACATGCAAATCCCTATTTTGAACCTCATCAATTACGTTTCCTAACAAATGAAGAAAGTTGGGAGCTGCTTTGCAGGAAGGTTTTCAGGGAAGGAAGTTGTCCTTCTGACCTTGAGGATCTTGGACAGTGTATAGCACACAAATGTTATGGATTGCCTCTGGCTATTGTGGTAGTATCAGGCCTCCTCTCGAAGAAACCAAAAACTCGTGATTGGTGGAAAAGAGTTGCTGAAAGTGTGAGTGCTTATGTTGCTAAAGATCCAGAGCAGTGCATGGATGTTTTAGCTTTGAGTTACAATCACTTACCTGATCACTTGAAAGTGTGCTTCATCTATTTTGGGGTGTTTCCTGAAGACTTCGAGATTCCTGTTTGGAGATTGCTTCGACTTTGGGTTGCCGAGGGGTTCATACAACAAACAGGACATGAATGCCTAGAGGATACAGCAGAAGAGTATTTGGAGGATCTTGTTGATCGAAATTTGATATTAGTGGCAAAAAGGAGGGCAAATGGTCGTATTAAGTCATGTAGAATTCATGATATGCTACGTGATTTATGTTTGAGGGAAGGTGCAGTAGAAAAGTTTATGCAGGTGATCAAAAACTATGTTCCTGATCGTCTGTCTTTGTCATCGCCAAATTACTTCCGTCGGATTTGTGTCCATTCACATGTTCTAGATTTTATTTCTTCAAAGCCTTCTGGTTCTCATGTTCGCTCTTTCTTATGTTTTGGTTTAGATGAAAGGGATGTGCCCAGAGAATATACATCATTTATCCACGAGGCCTTTAGATTGGTTAGGATACTGGACTTGAGATCAATTTCATTCTCACGCTTTCCAAATGAGATAGTTCAGTTGATTCACTTGCGATTGCTGGCAATTTTCGGTCATTTTAAGGCTGTTCCCTTATCAATATCCAATCTTTGGAACCTGCAAACGCTAATAGTTGCAACCACATGGCGCAACCTTGATATTCAAGCAGATATATGAAAAATGTTGCAGTTTAGGCATCTGCATACAGGTGGGTTGAGTTACATACATGGGCCTCGCGCTGAAACTAGGATGGGTAATGAAGATCCTTTTGTTCGAAGAAATATTCAAACTATTTCTACTATCTCTCCTGAGTGTTGCAAAGAAAACATATTAGCAAGGACCCCTAATTTGAAGAAACTTGGAATTCGTGGGAAGTTAGTCATCCTTACAGAAATGAATTTGTTTGATAATCTTGCTAAATTAGATAACCTTGAGACACTCAAGTTGTTAAATGACACGTTCCCTCTTGATCCTTCCAAATGTAACATCCCATATCTTCCACCATCCTACAAGTTTCCACCGAACTTGAAGAAATTAACTTTATCGGACACCTTATTGGATTGGATACATATGTCTGTGCTAGGTATGCTTCCAAATCTAGAGGTGTTAAGGGCAGCCTGTGGGAACCGCTAGATGGGGCTTTCGCTTGCTTAGAGTCTTGCAACTTGGGAGGTCAGATTTAGAACATTGGCATGCTGCAGCTCATCATTTTCCTAGACTTGAAAGAGTTGTCCTTAGACATTGCACTTGCCTACAGGAGATTCCCCATGGCTTGGAGGAAGTATCTGCTCTTCAGAACATGGAACTGTATTGGCCTACACCAGCTGCTGCAGCTTCTGCCAGGTTGATTCAGCAGCAAAAGCAGCAAGACCAGAGCCTGGCAAATAACAAGTTCAGACTTCACATCTATCCTCCAGATATTTGAATCATAACATTATCAAGAGTTCCCCTAGTGCCCACATATGGTAAGTTAAGGATGTATTTATTTCTTTTACTATTTACCATTGTATTTCTAAAGTTTGTCTGTTGTTGATATTTTAATTTGAAATTAGGTTATCTTTCATTGGACAAAATTGTGATTCTATTTTTAAAATATGAAAAATGAATATCATATGATATGACATTCATTCTATAAAACCTTTATGAACTAATACTTTTCGTGATACATGATCTGGGAATAGAATTTAGAAGGAGAAAACACTGCATTCTATGATATTCTATTCATCATACCCTTTTCTTTATGCAGATGAATGCACAACAACGAAAGATTTGAAGCATATGGGATTGGACTATTCTCCTTTACTAGTCAGGTCGTCTCTTACTTTTTTAGTCTTGTATTGTTGCAATGGCGATTTCCCTCAGGGGTTGCATGATGTTATACCAGTTCTTATTGTTGAGTACTTTGCGCAACATGCTTTTATGCTGCCTTATGTACCATTCTTTCTTTCTAAACGTTAATGAGACATGGGGTGGCTATTAAGCTGAATAATGTATTACCTAACTGTAATGACATTGCTACTTCCTGCCATTGATTTTAGTTCGAACTTCTCCAAAGTGATTGGATTGAGAACTTGCTGTAATTTTTATTTATTTATTTCAAAATAAAATTCAAGCATTCTACTATATGATTGTGCAAGCTTGCTAACTCAATGCATCAAAGTCAGCCATCATCAACATTTTACATGAATTGTTCTTTTCTGTCACATACACCACAAATATCCATCATGTCTTTTATGCACCTTCTGCTACTCCTTTCAGAGTAAACTTTCCTTTCCTGTTTCCCTTATTCATACCACTAGCTTGTACATACAGTAGCTTAGTAGCACCTCTTCCCCACTGAGTTATTTGTCTCTGCTAGACATGTCCACACAAACATAACTAAGTTTAGCTCACTCTACCAAAATACTATGAACATATAGATATTTTTAAAGCAGCAAAGTTAATCAAAATTCAAAACATAAAACAAATAGAAAGCAACATAAAAATGGATGGATAGTAAATATATGCGTTTTGATTCTTGATTCAATTTCAATTTGAAGATTTCATAAATTTTAAATAAAATTCAATTGAACAGTATTTTCCAAAATTAGTGAAAAATAAAAAAAAGTTAATCAAAAATTTTCAAATAATTAAAAACTGAACCAAATTTTGATAAAAAAAGAAAAAAAAGTTCAAATTTTGTTCGATTTGATTGGCTTTTTCATTTTCTATTTTTACCCTTTTTTGTATGCAAATCGTTCTAATCCTCTGTCTCATTTCACCTGAAGTAACATCTATATCTTAAACTATAAGTCTCTATAAATTTTATACACAAATTAATATTCAAACAACAATGCATTTTTTTATTATAGTTAAATTCGATATTAATCACTTAAGAAATTGAAGTAAAAAAATGAGTTAAATAGAAGTCGGATTTTTGTCATGCGAATTATGCATATCCTGCACACCCGCGAATCCTACTGCAAAAATGTCCTGACATTTCACACCAGAAATGTGACGGTCAAAGGCTGTTCCCATTTACTTTCTCGTGAATTCTTGTGATCTGGAGCTTCTTCCCGCTTCATTATATTGGTCCAGAGAGTTGAATGCCGCGGCTACCACTTGTGAGTTCTTGCGTATATGTGGAAGAATTGTTTGTAGATTTTTTTTTCTGGGCATATGAGGAAGAATTGGTTCACTATTGTCTGGCTTTCATTCTCCTTTATTATGAGAAGCTCAGGGTATATGTGGGCTCTGATTGGAAAGTGAAAGTTATTGCATTTTAGATGGTTATTGACCTATTGTTTGGTGTTTCAGATAATTGTTCTGAATTATGTGTTAGAACCTTGCTTCTTTAGTAGCATGTTGAAGCAAAGGAGAGAGATAAATTGTTGGAAATTTCCTCCCTCTGTACGAATTGCAGTTGTGGAAGAAGATAGAAAGGCTCTGCAACTGTTGAAGGTATACAATTTTTTCATAGCTCAGTCTTTTTCTCCAACTATCCTCTTTATTTTTGTTGTTATTTTTTTGGTAAATAAATGGGCTTTATTTATATACCTTCAAAATATCATCTTTCCTAGTGTAAATTACTGAAAAATGATGGAGGCTATCAAATTAATGTACTTGTTTTTATTTGTAATGCAGTAGCAGGTCTGCAGGTGGTAAGCTTCAGTGAAAGAGGGAATCATTTGGAAAAATGTGTAGTGTTATTGGATTTGAGAGGAATTAGGTGTAAACTCTCAATCAATTTAAGTATAATCGTCCATAGAAGATGATAAAGGTTTCTAATGGAATTTTAGCATTAACAGCAAGGGGAAGGGTTTGTAAAGTAGGGCTTTAAGCAAACTAGAATTTTAGATGGCCTAGTATGCATTACAGTATATTCAATTAGTCAAAGCTTTTTGATATCATGTATACCCATCTAATCTGAATATATTATTTTTCTTTTTTAATGTTCTTGAATATGCTCCAGCATGAGATACATTCTCTGGCACTTCTTTATATATACTTGTCGACTTCAAAAAGTATCAAAGTAGAGGAAGTCATACTTTACCACTATGGTTGGATGTAAAGGCGCTACTCTTATGTTTGTTCTCATTATCTCCGCTTATTTAGGGGATTAAGTTAATCTTGCACTTCCATTTTTCTGCTTTATTTATCACCACTAATTTACTAATCATGGTAATTTGGAAGACCAACAGTGGTGTTGAATTTGCTACATGTATCTCGTGCCTTTATAACTTTGAGCTTCTAGGCAAGGTGCACTATAATTCCATTTATCACAAGGAGGTAAGTACGTGGGTTCTTTTGTGTTGCTGCTTTTGTTCAATCTATATGCTGGTTTTTCAGTCTGTTTGTGAGGTTGATGTTCCCACGCTAAGAGGTTTTGGATTTTGGCTTTTGGATTTTACTTTGTGGGCTTTTCTTGTTTCTGTTATTGTTCATTTGCACATTGTCATGCTTACTAGAAATAATTGAGATTGAGCAATTAAATATGGTCTAAGTTTTTGAAGTTGGTTGCTTCAGCTGAATGCCAAGAGTGTATTTGAATTACTAAATAAATTGCTTTAGGATTCTAGTGATGCTCTAAGATTACTTAGTTTAGGCTTATTTACTGCTATCATCAAGTTTTACTGATGTTTGGTTTGCTATTTCCTATCACACTAATGCCTAATCTGCAGGTTCACTTCTAAAATAACTTTCATGATATGTCAAGTAATCTAACACTAAGTGATGCTGATTACTGGATGTATGAATTGGATGCATTCTATCGTAAAGATTAGTTTCAGTGAAAGAATATCTGGGCTCTTTTCCTTTTGTTACCCTCTTAAAAATAGGAGTATATTTGACAATTGTTTTCTAAATACCAATGTAAATTTACATTCAGTGCTCCTTAGAGAGCAATTAAATTACTTACATTTACGTTTAAAGAAATAAAAAATTTAATTAATTCATCAATTATACTCTATTTTTATTTGTGTGCCAGTATGACTTAATTAAATTAAATTTTGTTAATCTTTCTTTAGTGTGAGAAAATAAAAAGATAATTTGTAGTGAACTCTAACTTGAATATAATTAAAAAAGAAACTAAAGTATCTTTGAGATAAAATATATACTACTCATTTTAGTTATTAGGAATATGAATAAAATACATATGGAACATGTTCTTTCAAGCCGAATCTTGAGTTGGAATATGCATAAATTAAGATTTACTTCAACTTTGAACCCTTGTCCAAGTCGAGCCAGGCCTGAATATGCCCAATAAGAGATCAGATTACATAACTAGAATTTAAAAAGAAGGGTACCAGCTGCAAGAACTTAAAAGACACCAATCCACATAATTAATCTAGTATAAGTTATGCTAAAAATCTTTTACATGCTAGTTCTCATTCTAATCATAGTCTATTTCTCTCTTTGTTATCACCTGTGTTTATAAATGAACTGCGTAATCACTAAATCTCTTCCTTTTTCTTTGAAATCAATTGTGTATAAATCTTTTAATGAACCCCTACTCAAATTGTCGGCTTTACCTTGAGAACAATTTTACTCATTAACCACTAGAAAAAATATTGATGAATTTTACAACTGTATTATTTTAACTATTTAATGCTGATGAGCTTTGCTAAATCTGAAAATATACAAATGTAATCTGAAAGATTCTTTGCACAAATTTCAAATAATGAATTAGAAACAAATTCTCATGCACCTGTGTCAATCACTTCCCCAACATGAAATGAAATTGCTTACTAAGAATGCAGCCACTTTGATTAGACAACTAGAGTTTCATTAGCAATGTCAGGGTGGTTGCATTCTCCATGCTGATTGCTCGTCTTTGTCATTGGTACCAAATTACTTTTATCGGCTTTGTGTCCATTCGCATGTTTTCAACTATATTTCTTCTAAGCTTTTTAGTCCTCATGTTCACTGTTTTTTATGTTTTGGTTTAGATGAAAGGAATGTGCTCGAAGAACATGCATCATTTATCCACGAGGCCTTTAGATTGGTTAGGATACTGGACTTGAGATCGATTTCCTTCTCACACTTTCCAAATGAGAGTTCAACTGATTCACTTGTGATTGTTGGCAATATTTGGTCATTTTAAGGTTGTTCACTTGTCAATATCTAATCTTAGGATCTTGCTAATGCAAGTAGTTGGAACAACATTTTGCAACCTTTGATATTCATGTAGATATATAGAAGATGTTGTAGTTTAGGCATTTGCATACAAGTGTATGGGCCTTGTGTTGAAACAAGGAAGGATAATGAAGATCATTTTGTTTGAAGAAGTATTCAAACTATTTATACTATATTTCCTCAATGTTGTAAAGAAAACATATTAACAACAATCGCAATATGAAGAAATTTAGAATTCGTGGGAAGTTAAGTCATGCTCACAAAAATGAATTTGTTTGATAATCTTGTTTAATAAGATAACCTTGAAACACTGAATTTGTTAAATGACACGTTCCCTCTTGTCCCTTCCAGCCTTCCAAATATAGCATACCATATATCTTCCACCATCCTCTAAGTTTCCACTGAACTTGGAGAAGTTGACTTTATTGGACACCTAATTGGATTAAATACATAAGTTTGTTTACAAATTTAGATGTGTCAAAGTTAAAAGACTATGCATTTAAAGTCAGCGTGTGAGAATAGCTAGATAGGGTTTTTGCTTTCTTAGACTTTTGCAGATTAAGAGTTCAGATTTGGTGCATTAACAAGCTTCATGTTATCATTTTCCTAACGTTGAAAGAGTGATCGTTAAACATTGCACTAGCCTCAAGGAGATACTTTTCCCAAGTCATGAAGAATCTCCTCTAGACTGGTGCAATGCTTAAGTACCACTCTTCAAGTCTAGGAAATTGAAGCATGCCAATGCACTAAGTAAGTGAAAGCCTCCTTCTAGCGGTTTCCATATGCTGCTCTCAAAAACTTAGTTTTTCAACTTTAACACCTCTAGATTTGTAAGCGTACCTAGAACAAACATAGGTGTCTGATAAGATTAACTTTTTCAAATTTGGTGAAAACTATAGGATGGGGGAAGAAATATGGTATGCTACATTAACATGTCATTTAACAAATTCGGTGTCTTAAAAGGTTGTGCAATTTAGCAAGATTGTCAAATAGACTCATTTCCATATGCATGATTAACTTCACACGAATTCCAAGTTTCTTTAGATTGGAGTTCCTTGCTAATATATTTTCTTTGCAACACTTAGGAGAGATAGTAGAAATAGTTTGAATATTTCTTCAAACAAAAGGATCTTCATTATCTTTCCTTGATATTAGTAGAAATAGTTTGAATATTTCTTCAAACAAAAGGATCTTCATTATCTTTCCTTTGAATATCAAGGTTGTGCCATGTCGTTTTCAAGCTCCAAAGTTTAGATATCGATGAGGGAACAACCGAAAATTGAAAATTGGCAATTGCAAGGGAGTTGTATTGGCATACACCTGTTGGTGCACCTTCTGCTAGGCGGATTCAGTAGCAAGATATGAGAACAGTGAATAACAAGTTCAAGCTTCATATCTATCCTCCATATATTTGTATCATGATGTTATCAGAAGTTCCCCTTGTGCCCGCATATGGTAATTGAGGATGTATTTATTTGTTTTGCTTCTTATTTATAATTGTATTTCTAAAATGTGTCTGCTATTGATATTTAGTCTTAAATTAGGCTGTCCTTCATTGAATGATTTTGTGATTGTAGATTGCAAATACATGAATAGTTTGGAATACCATGTGATATGACATTCATTCTGTAAAAGCCTTTTTGAAGTATTACTTTTGGTGGTTTATAATCTGGGAATAGAATTTAAAAGGAAGAAATATTGCATTCCATGATATTATATTCATCATACTCTTTTGTTTATGCAGATGAATGTGCAATGAAAGACTTAAAGCAAAAAGAATCGGAGTATTCATCATTTACCAGTAAGATGGTCTCTTTATTTTTTAGTTTTGTACTGTTGAAATAGTGATTTGAAATTGGTTGTGCATACTTTATTTTTACCTTAAGGTTTGATATTATACCAGTTCTAATTGTTGAAGATATATTAGCTATCATCTATATTAGGGATCATCTATATAAGATTTTTACCCTATATGTATGTTAAGAAGATCTTAAGCTATTATATATGTATTTGAGAGAAAAAATCTTAAGCATTGAAGATACTCTTATATATTAAGGATATTAGGGGTGTAAACGAGTCAAGCGGCTAGAGTCTAGAAATTAGTACATATGACTTGCTTGAAAATCATCAATTAAATGCCGAGAGTGACTTATTAGGACCATCTCCAAATTTTCCTATCCTTAACCATAGCTAATATTACTAAATATAGAGGTTCATGTAATCTGTAATTAGGACCGCGAAAGATAGCTTAATCAAATTAGCGATAATTTAGAGTGTATGGTACTGTTGATGTTATGAATCTCCATAGAAATTCATGTAATTAAATTTGTAGTTATAGGAAGTCGCTCACAATGCAGAAACACTAATATTGTTTAAATACAATCTGTGCTAGTTAATTACTCAAGAACTTCCTTAGTCAAGGCAAGAGAACTAATTAAAAACATCGTGAATCAAACTAGAGATTTGAGTTGATCCTACTCTCATTAGGAATTAAGATGAAATAATAACTCATCTTTGTAAAAAGGAATTCATAAGACCCAAATAAGATGAGTCCTTAGATATTCATTAATTTGAGACCATGTACTCTCACATAGTGTCCATTTCTTGTATGCGTTTTAAATATTTTAAAACAATAGTGTTCAGGGGTTACAATTTACAAACTTACAAGTGTCTTCCCTTGATCTTCAGAAAAACATGTGAATTATTTGGTAATAAGATTATTAAGAGGACTTGAGCAATAAGGGAATTCAACTGAAGATGCTGACAATTTAAAATAGCCTAATCTTACAGTAATTTTAATTTTAGAAACTGTTTTCATATGGAAATTCACAGAGACCAGTGAGTTTTTCTTGTAATGCCAAATTGTGTGCAGTTTCAAGAACAGTTAGAATGAAATATATAACTCAGCAAGGAACTATCAGATCTTTTCATAGCAAATTGCAGAAGAGACTAACAGCAAATTGAGAACAAGAATCTTATAATACTTGAAATTTCATAAATTAATTGCAAGAATATTAAAGCATCCTCAAAGAATAAATGAATAATCAATGTCTATTTCTCTTTAACTACTGCAAAGCCCTAACCTATGTTAGGTCTATAATACATGTAAACAAAATTGGAAGCAAAAGTTACAGATTTGTTACTCTTTTCAGGTGATGCAAACTGTGCCAGCAGGTGATGATGGTATAGCAGATGCTGCATGGTTGAAAGTTGAAAGTTACCGTCATTGAGACTTCTCAGTTTGTTTTTGATTTTACAAATCACGTAATCCCTGAATCTTGAACATTATCCAAAGGAAACTCAGTGATGTTGTAACCGAGCTTCATCTTCATCTTATTCATCAGCACGGAATTCTTCTTCTCCCTCACCAGGCTTCCTCCTGCATTATAAATGGGCTTTCTCAGCATCCTCAACTTTCGAGGTCCTATTACCCAATACACTGCGGCCTGCGCTCAACTCGTTTGCCATCCACCTTTTTCAACTTAGTGTATACATAAACCACCTTCTCCTCAGTTTACCCTAGGATCAGTAAGGCCATAAAGATCAACTTCCTTTATAAACCCTCCAACGGCAGTGAATCCTCCCCTTAGACTTGTATGAAAGATAAACCAAAAGCTCATCACCCTGGGGGTCAAATCTAAACTTACAACCGAAAGGAACAATTGCCATGTTGTCCATGAATTCACTTTGTGGACACAAGTTCTTGAGGGTTCTAGACAAGATCAAGATGAAACAAAACTCAACTGAAAGTAATATGGGTGAAAATGACGATAGAAATAGGTCTAGAAGAAAATTATCTGAAACGATCTGATTAGGGCCAAACAATCTGATAAGGGCAGTGGAGGAAGGGGATTTTAGAGAATGCACTACAATTTTGGTGGTTTCAGAGGAAGTGAGAGTAAAAGGTTGTCTCTTACTGTTCCTTTACAAGGCCTTGTACATGAACGAATTAGGACAGTATATGATATTACCGTTACTTGGGTCCAAACCTTTTTGACTCGAATTGGTTGTTTCTTAGATAGGTGTATCTAAATACATCGAAAGAAAAAAAATATGAATGACTTTTTAAAATTACCTCTTTTCAATTGTTTTTAAAACTTATATTGAATACACGAAATCAATTGATAAAATAGGATAAATTATAATAATTATATTTTCATTTAGCTATTTTGGTCTCTAATAATTATCTTTATTTTTTGGTTCTATATATATATATATATATATATATATATATCATAATCTATTTTGGTCCCTAATAGTTATTTTCATTTTTTTTGTCCTTTATGTATTTTCAGTTCTTTGTTTTGGTTCCTAATAATTATTTCTATCTTTTAATCCCAATAAAAACCACAATTATTTCATAATCTGTTTAGGTCCTTTATGATTATTTTTAGAATTAATATTAGTAAACATCTTTAAACTTATCATAGAAAACAAATTCGTCCTTAATCTCAACTAAGCCTCAGTAGTTGTTTGTTTCGGTTCTTGTTTTTGCATGGTGATAGCTTTAGTGATGTCTCTTTATAGTTTGTATTGGTCTTTTCTCTCTATTGCACTCTTTGGTGCATAGTGGTTTTTATTCCCTCTGTTTCCTTTTCAATAAATTTGCATTTCAAAAAAAATAATTATTTTAGTTAAGAAAATTTTTTTAATACAATTTTTTTTCTTGTGTTAATTAACTTAGCCTTATGAGTCAAATTCTATAAAAAAGCATCCATATATGCCGGTGATTCTTTTTATTTTTAATCAACTCATGAAATTAGACCAAATATTTTGAATTAAAATTGAAGTTTCTATGAAATCTTTTTATTTGTATGAACTCTTTGAATTTATATATTGAGCATTTTTATATATTTGAATGAATATGACTTTTAATATTTATTTGATGTACAAGGAATTTACTTTTTTTATGAATATATATTAAAACTTTTTATTTATAAAACATCTTTTTCTTTTTCTCAACTATGTTTTACTTTTTAACACGTTAAAGAATTTTTTTTTCACATGTTCAAGATAATAAAAAAAATCATAGAATTTTCTCTCTTTTAGTAATATTTTATCTTCATTTATGAGGGTTAATAAACAAATCAAAGGTTAATTGACAATAAAATGATAAATGGTAATCAAAATTGTACTTAATTAAACTAATTGAAAAAGATGAAGGTGGATATTGAGATTCTTGAAATATTAAGGGGCAAGTGTGTTTTCTACTAGAATTTTAGGGGGGTTTGCTGAAATTAACCCTTTTTTCTTATTTTCTCTTAATATACTTTTAAGTACACATATAAACCCTTTTAATGAAAAATGCAATTTTTTCTAGGTCAAATAGAAAGATGATATAGAAGTTAATCATTAGAGCAAAATCGAAATTTTATGAGAGACCCTTAAGAGAAAAAAACGAAAAAACTATATCAACTCACTTAACAAAATTAAATGATAATAAACACTTCATAATATCTATTTGATCAATTAAAGTTAAAACTTTTCTTTCCATTCTCTAAATTAATATCTAATTTTCTCAAACTAATAATGACAAAGTGCCGTTAAAGATTATATCACTATTATAAGATTATAGTGAATTTTGTCAAGTGAACTTTTTCTTCTTTTTTTTGAGGAACTCTCGTAATTTTTTTTATTTTACTCACGATAATTAACTCAAATGTTGTCTGTGTTAATTTGTCATCGGAAGAATCTACCTGTCCATTGAAAATTACATTAGGAATTCAGTAACTCAAGTCTTTGTGTTTATTTTTTGAGGAACTTTCCAAATGGCATGTAATTCAAGTCTCAACATATTCAACAGACATAGGCATTCTGATCAAATTAAGCATCACAAGCAGCTAGAATAGTGCCATAACCCCCAGAATAAATCCATCTACATTTACTTTGATGTGATCTGTGGATCAAGAAACCCTACCTAAAAGTATTATTCTGGAGAAACAAGTTAATTCCTTGAGAACCATAAATATCAGATTAAATAGGCAGTCTTTTAAACCAAGTTAGATGATTCCTCATATTTAGTACACAGTATATCAAGCAGGTGTAGCCACGAAGAAGCCTTGCGGGAAAGCTGGAAAATGTTCTTCACTTGTTTTTCCTAACGTTTTTGGCTAACTGGACATTATTTATGTATTTCTTTTGTTTGATTTTTGCTATATCATAATAAATGCGCTTTCTACTTCTTTGTTTCTTATGTTTTCTTGTGATTTTCGTAAAACAATAAATACTTGCATTTTAAAAAACAAAATTCATGTAAAAAAATTCTATGTGCATCTGACCCCTAGTTAGACTACCTTATATGGCTATTCTACCTCAGAAAAGCCAGAAATTAGGATGTTTTCTTGTGCTATTTTCGTAACAAAAATTACATGCATTTTAACAAACGTAATCCATCCTAGCTGAAGAAGGTTTTTGCCTAGTCAATTGGCGAACAGCTTTGAATCCCTCCATAATCTTTCACAGAAAGAGGTCTTCATTTGATTTAGTCAGAAGAGATCCTCATTAACCGATTAAACAAAAGAGCATAAAATTCTATACTAACAACTCCTTTGGGGAAGTCACTCCTCGATACCCAATGGAAAATCTGTTATTGCAGCAGCATAATAGAATAAATCACTAGATATGAAAATGATAAATAATACAAAATAATAACACACACAAAGATTTATGTGGTTCGATAACTTGTGTACATCCACAGAGGGAGATATCACTTTTATTCAATTTGAATAACAAGTATACAAAGAGAAACACTCTCTTGTCTCTCAACCTCACTTCCTATAAAAATTCCAAATATATTTTTGTTTAGTTTTTCTTCACTATCAAGAAAAATGTAAACCAAAGCACTCACTCAAGCAACCTTTTTATTCTCTCAAGAACCACTTAGAGAAAATACTTGAGAAACCAATTATTTCTTTGCTTGAATATTTGGGATCTTGCTTGCTTTGCTCTCTCAAATGTTGAGAAGAAAGCTTCACTTGGGATGGATTAAATAATATGAAGAAGTAGTCTATTTATAGCCAAGTGATGACCAAAAATTGTGGGCAAAAATAATCCAGCCTTGTTGCCAGACTATCATTGTAATCATACCAAACAATTCTTGGTCAAGACTTGTTCACATGTTCTCCAAAAAACATATAACTAGTATGTCTTTACTAAGCCAATCGAATTTCTGGTCATCATTTCATCCAATTTACTTTTTAAATACCTTGGAGCTCTAATATCTTATTGGTTGCTCCTCCAAGATGATTAATTGTTTTCGAAGTCACAAACCTAACAAAATCTTGAAGGCCCATTTAGGCTGACCCTTCTGAAAATAAGAGTAAACAGGCATTCTTGTAATGGGTTTAAGAAAAGGTTAATTCTCTGGTGTGTACTTCATCTTATTTAGAAAATACATACTCTGAGTGAGGTATAATTAACAACAAATTCAGAATAAGAATTGTATAATAATTGACATTACAATAATTGATTAGAGATACATTACACATTCTCAAAGAATAATCAATATCTATTTCTCTCTAACTGCTACATCAGAACCCCACCCTAACGTATCTTAATTCTATAATACAATACAAATTTGTAAACAAATTTGGAAGCCAAAATTACAGATTTTTAACTATTTTCAAGTTATGGGAACTGTGTCAGCAGGCGATGATGGTAAAACAAATCCTGTAAATAGCAATTCCTCAATCATTTCATCAACTTCTTGCTTATCTTCATTCGGACCAAAAAGATCATCCCAGGAGAATGAATGTCGATTGCTTTCTTCAACTGTGGTCTCTGTCGTCCATGAATTAGCTTCTCCGTACTGATATCCTTCGGGAATACCTTATCACTATCAAAGCCCTCACTAACCATTGCCATAAAATTATCCATCCTTGTGTTTGATTCTGAGAACCGATAAGATTGATCTTGTGCTTGTTCTCCCTGAAATTGACATTGACTGGGAGCAGTAGCATTATCTCCATAGTACTCATACCCTTCTTCAGAAATGGAGGCCGTTGCATCTCCTTCGATTGCAGGAGTAGAAACAGGGGAATCTTGAATTTCTTCTTGAATGTTTCCATCATTGAGACCCCTGAATTTCTTGGCTTTCTTCTTGATTTTACAGACCACGTAATCCTTGAATCTTGAATTTCACAGTGTGTCACTGACTGTCCAAAGAAAGCTATGTCACATAACACCTCATTTTTCATAAAAGTGATAAAAATGGAATTTAAATAATAAAATCAATTGATAATTATAAACCATAACTTGAATAAATTATAAATCCTCAATTCATAATAAAATATCCTAAATAATTAAAAAAAATCTAAATTAAAATCTCAAATAATAAATCATAACTAGAGTCAAATAATAATTGAAATTGTTCAATCAAATAATTCATAAATCATAAATATAATTTCCATGCTTGGCTATCCTCCTTCCGATGCATTCATATCTTAACATGCAGCATTTAATAAAAACGTGGGATGAGTACAAAGTACTAAGTGGGTATAGTTATATGTCCAAGTTAAACATGTTATGCATATATATATATATATATATATATATATATAAATTAGACAAATTGAGGGCAAAAACCTTAAAACATCAATCTTTTCCATTTAGGATAGATTTGGACCGTAATCCCTTTTGCCATTTGGACCGAAGTCCCTTTTCCCATAATAGCACATGAATAATCACATAAACATATATCATATACAAGCATAAATATTCAGCATGGACATAAATTTTAAAAAGTAAGGTAAATATATTCTCACCTCAACAATTGCAGATAAAAATAAATGTGTAGATAATTTTGTAATACAGCCTAACCCTTAAGTTCTTCAGTTCCTACAATAGCAACAACTTCTCTTAGTTTCTAAATAATTAATAAAAAAAATTGAGGTAATTTGGTAGACTTTAGGAACTTTAAAGTTTTGGGATTTTTTGTAATTTACATAAAATACTAATTTCTAAAATAGAGTAATCTAAACAATTTTTGGAAGGTTTTGGGGTCAAAAAATAACTTCTGAGAACTTTGGGGTTGCTCTAAAATTTAACTGAAAAATCATAGGGTCAAATCTGAAGTTTCGAGAAACTTTGAGGCTATATTGAAAACCTTAGAAATTTGTTTGGATAAAATATGCAATTTGTGGGGATTTAGAATTCTAAAACTGTGTGGGAATAATTGAAAAATAAAAACTTTTAAAATTAAAGAACAAATCTTTTCAAAGATTGCACTTTGGCCCTAAATCCTTTTCAAAACAAAACCCTAACCATAGCCCTAATCTTCTTCTTCCGTTTCCCCTTTCTTTCTTCAAGCACCTTCCACAAGGAAGAAAAATAGAAAGAAAGAAAGAAAAGGAAAAAGAAAAAAAAGAAGAGAAAGGTAAGAGCAAAAGAAAAACATTTAAGATTTATGGAAATGATGGATAAAACAAGAGAAAGAAGATCTATATAACTATAGTGTTTTTCGCCTGCAACTAAACACGGCAGCGGAGTTGAGATGAAGGAAGAAAAATATAACTTACTATTTTTCTTTTACTCACCTTGAATAATAAAAAGCTTAGATAATAAAAATTTGGAGTAAAGTTTGTTATTTATAGGGAAAGTTATCTCCTAATAGTCTGAGTTCTATTGAACTAAAACATTTGGGATTAGAATTTCTAATCAAAGTAGGCTTTTAGGAGTAAAATAATTCTTTTTTTTTTATTAGAAACCAGGTATTACACATGTTGTAGCCGGCCTTCATCTTCATCTTATTCACCACTACAAAATTCTTCTTCTCTCCCACTAGGCGTCCTTGTACATCATAAATAGGCTTTCCACCATCAACGCCTTTCCAAGTCCTATTCCCCGATACAGTTCGTTCAACCCTTTTCCCATTCTTGGCCACTTTCTTCACCTTGGTGAATACATATACCAACTTGTCATCAGCTCCTCTAAACAATGCTCCTGGATCATTAGGCCATAAGGATCAACTTCACTCATGAAACCCTCCCACGACAGTGGCTCCCCCTTAGCCTTGCATTCCAGATAAACCAAAAGCTCATTATCCTCCGGATCAAATGTAAATTTACAGCCCAAAGGAATTGACATTTGCGAATAAACACTTAGAATCTACTCAGGATTCTTGACAGAGGAAGGGCTTCTTACTTGTATTGCCAAAAAGAGATTACAAGCCAGATATAGATGAAAGTGGTCTGAGAATGTTAAAACAATGGGGGTTTAGGATATTGTAGTATCTAATGATTAGCAAATCTTAACAGATTTAACTGTCATCGGTTGTGGTTCTGGGAAGCATGCCTCTAGAACTTGAGGACTTGTGAATATGATAATTATAATATTATTAATAATTAATATGAAAAAATTATGAAATTATGAAATATTAGATAATTACATTGAATTTTCACATTTTTATTTTGGAATGTACATTTTCATAAATTAAAATAAACATATTTCAAAAAATTGAATGTTAACACCTATTTTTTTGTTAAAACTTGATTCTTTCTAGTTTTATCTTTAATAAGTTTAGTCTATATGCAATTGCTCATAAGTATTTAATTAAGATTATACTTAAAACATCGTATAAAAGTTAATTTTATAGTGTCAAGAATAGATTACAAAAATACAAATTATATTTTTTCATGGAGGAATATCAAATTCAAGATAATGAGGTAACTTCTAAGTACTTTTCATATTTAATCAAAAAAAGAAACTCAATCAATTGTAATGATAGAGACTTAATACTTAAATTAGGCTTCAAGTTTGATATTAGACTAAAACTTGTTTCTTCCCTTTTCCTTCTATTTGTTTTTTAAAATTTTTTTTATAAGATTTAATTGCAAGAGAAAATTGCCTCGATTGAAGTTATGCTAAATCATGATCTTCGTGACCCTTAATTAAATTATACTAACTGCTTTCAAAAAGAGGGAAAAAAAACTATAACTCCTTTTTTAAAATTTATTTCTTGATCTGTCAGTAGTCATGGAATTTAAAAAACCCCGGTCGTTGCTGTTAGTTTAGTCTTTAGAAATAGCCCAAATTTAAATACAATTCATCTTTTAAAATGCATTATAAATAGAATATATCTTTTGAACAGGAAACTCATTGTCTAATTACATTGTTTTTTTGGAGCTTTATTCTTCATGCACTCAGAAAATTTAAAACGAATACATTAAATCGTTCATTCTATATATTTTTTAAATAGATATGTTATACTTTTGAAAGGTGAGTTAAATATAATAAAACATCTTCTGTGTTCAATATTCCAAGAATAAGTTTCCAACAAAGTAGTCATGCAAGAGTACATAACGAGATATATTCAGTTCTTTTTTTTACATATATATAAGTAGTGAATCATGCATTAGAACAAGAATTGGCATCAGGCGAATTACAAGCATCCGGGGAAGTGCCCTCTTTGTCACACCAAACTTCTGGAGGGAGTAATTAAGGGAATGGGGATATAGCGAAAAATAGTATGAGTTTTAGCATAATTACAGGTTTTTGGGATATACTGAGCATCCCAAAATCTATCAGTTTTGCACCCAAGTAGAGATCACGCGTGGTCAGTTACTGGTTTGACTTGCCATGTCTCAGAGTCCTTTAATCCTTTTATAGCCAAAATTACTCCCTTCAAAGATTGCAGACTTCAAATTGAACTCATCAACTATGATAAGGGCCCTCTGCAGTGCCTTTGCTTCAGCGGTATAAGAATCAGGAACTTCAATTTTTTCTATCGAAGCATGAGTAAGGAGCCAGATGATTCACTCATCACAACAGCAGCAAAATTGAGTTTTATATAGCCCAGCTTTGGTGGAATCCACATGGATTGTAGAGCAGTACTCCTTTGCCCCTACCTAGCAAAACCTCAAATAAATTAATACTCCATAGCCTTTTTGGAGAGAACATCGCATAACTGCTTACAAGAATTCAGGGAACCTCCCAATCTCACCTCAGCAACCATCAAATGTGTTCCATACAAACAGCCATGAAGTGACAGAAAAATCTTTCTTACCATCATCAAATGGAAGCATGGTTGTGCGGTTAAAAAGAATGCTAATACATTCAACAATAGTCAAATGATATACTCAGTCTGCACTACCAAGTAGTCTATTTTCATAAAAAATATAAATTAAATTAAAATACCTTATTCTAATTGTAGAGAAACCGTTCATTGCCATCCTGCATTCCTTTTCTTGTCAGTTGATATTTTGAAGTATGTAACGCTGTCATTTTCCTTTAAACGTACCCTTAAATTTATTTTCCTCTCTCTCTTTTTATTATTATTTAAAATAAAAAAAAGAACTCATGAAAACACTTGGGAGTGCGCCATGCAAGAAGAAACCCAAAAAATGTTCAAGTTAGTACATTCTCTTCTGTCTTCTTAAAAGTTCAACTTAAATATATATATATATTTGATGAAAAATTTTATATATGTATGCACGCAGATACGATAAAATGAAGGAAAATATTTTAATTTATATTAAAATATTATTATACTTTTATTAATTTAGATGGATAGTGATATATACTTATGATTTAGTTGCTTGATAAAAATATTAAAAAAGTGATAGTTGATACCGTGAACGGAATTAAAATTATAAAGAATAGAAATAAAAAAGTCTTATGCATTTATAATAAAAATAGATAAAAACTCTAATAAAAATTTCTTGAACGTTTTAATATATAGTCGTTATTAATTTTAAAAAATAGATATATTAGTGACATTCCTTGGAAAATTATAGATGAGATAACCTGCAATTTAAGGTTTGGAAAATTAAAAGTAGTGCGATGATCCTCTCCAACAAAGCAATTTAAGGTTTGACTAATGAACGCCCAATGAATAAATTAACCAATAAAGGGCAAGCAAGAAAATGATGCAATGTAAAATTTTAGACAAGGACCCAATTCCGACAGCCAAGTTAAGCCTCCTGCAACATCAATATCTGGAGTAATAAACCTAAACTCCTGTCAAACTCATGAAGCTGTCCTTAACAAATTATAATGCCACAGAATAAATGATAGTATCACCCGTTATTGTCTGACTAGTTAGAGCCTAATAAAAATGGCTAATATCATCATCCATGGCCCGAGCTACCTTAAACAAATACCAAACTACTTGCGTGGATAATAATCAAGATTTTGCAGTAATTAAAAAGTGTCAACACCAGCTTGATGACAGATCTCAAAAGTTCATCTAAGGGATATTTTTTATACCTGTGCCAACTCGCTCTAAGAAAAACCAACAAAAGTAAGTATGTAACAAGAAATTCACATTTTTTTGAAAGGTGAATGCTTTCAGGATTTCTATAATGAATTGCTTTATTCACTTTAATCTAATAGTGTCCCAAATATGACAACAGAAGGCATGTAAAGGAATCATCTTTTCAATACATCAAGCATAGCCAGCATAAACTGCAAAATTAGAAAAAGAAATGGAGATTACTCTTGGCAGGATAATGCTTGCTGCCTTTGAGAGTCATAATTGGGAACCTTTTTTTGACAAGTCCTGCAAGGCTGCAAGTAAATCTTCTTAACTTCAAGTTCATCCGGAATTTCAGAGTCACGGATGAATCTTGAAGGGGACTATTTCAGTCCACCATTTCTTCCACTGTATAAACATTTTGGCAGCTTTTCCTGGGTCCATTGATCTTGCAATCAAGAACCTCAGTACGAAAGCAATCTCCATATTTCTGCAAGCAAATGAAATACATAAAATCATATACACCCCCCATCTCAATACGAACCAATTCAAAAGATTCAATCTCTATAATAATTAATTTTTTTTATGAAAACAAAAGAACTAAAAGGGCAGGCGAGAAATAATTACCTCAGTAGAAACACCAATTTTCTCAGCTGCTGAAGTGTAGATTCTTGGCTTTTGTCCATTCTGGGACACCAAAAATTATTTTGTCTGCAAACTGAGTTAAAAGCGAAAGAGTGATCTTGCTTTGAACTCAGAGAGTTTGGGGAAAGGGGACATTTTGACATTTCAGTTCTCCTAATTTATATAGATGGACTTCATTTGTGAGGCAGGGCAGTTGACCATTTGTAAATGTTGAAACAGACAAGAAGGGAATAGATAAAAGAGTTCTGTATTTACTATTTATGCCTGTATTCTATTTTAACATTTTCTAATTTCAAATTCTTTTCTAACTTTTTTTATTTAGAGAATAAAGTAAATTTTTCAATACTCTATTTGAACTCCAAACAATAAAACCAAGAGGACCACATTCTCAACCACATTAGCACACAAATAAGTCGAATATGGTCTGTGGTCACATAATCGTGTTTCATAAACCAAGAGGGCAATTGGAAGATGAAGAAAAGCACAAAGAATAAAGGGGCTATCAAGGCTTCAGGGATTGTCCATTTTCGTTTTCGATTCTTCATGCATTGCCATTTTTTCCTTTTGTTCAATTTGTGTATTTTTTGGATTCTTTTCAGAAGTAATTGGTATTGGTTCTTTTGTACTCGTCTGGAGAAAACTGCTCTCTCCAAGATTCTATTACAAAGTGATAAGGATGAAAGGGACCCAATATTGCATGAAAAATCAAGAAAATATACAAGTTTACTCAAAGAAATAACTGTACTTTTTTCCATAAAAAGTTTTACAATAAACAGGGCCCTAAACTTGTGTTGGGTCTGTACAAATAAATGGGACAAAAATAAACAAAAATTGTAGCCAGAAGTTACACATCTGATCTGATAAAATATTCAAGTCAACACTGGTGGAGCTGCTGCAGCATAGTAGTCATCAACCAAAGCAGGCAGGCAATGGTGGTTCTGTCCATAAGTTAACTTCTTCATACATATGGGGACTGAAATATTCCGAACTCAATGATTTCAGGTAGCTTCCTTGATCAATAATAACTTCTTGATCCCACATTGGCATAAAATCACCCATTCCTTGATCATATGATTCTGAGATCGGATAACATTGTTGTGTTTCTTCATTCGGAGATTGGTTTAGAACAATTAATTTGCCCTCATTATCATGTCGATATTCTTCTTCAGAGATGATCATTACGTCTCCTTCGGTTGCAGGGGTAGAAACAGGGGAATCTAGAATTTCTTCAAGATTAATAATTTCTTGATCCCCGCAGAGTATTGGTATAAAATTACCCATTCCTTGATCATATGATTCTGATACCGGATAACATTTTTGTGCTTCTTCATTCTGGGATTGGCTTAGATGAATAGATTTGCCATTATCATGATGTTGATATACTTCTTCCGAGATGGTCATTGCGTCTCCTTCGGTTGAAGGGGTAGAAACAGGGCAATCTTGAATTTCTTCCTGAATGTTTCCATTATTGAGACCCCTGAATTTCTTGGCTTTCTTCTTGATTTTACAGACCACATAATCCTTGAATCTTGAATTTCTCAGTGTGCCATTGTCCAAAGAAAACTCTGTCATGTTGTAGCCAACCTTCATCTTCATCTTATTCACCAGTACAAAATTCTTCTTCTCTCCAACTAGGCGTCCTTGAGCATCATAGATAGGCTTTCCACCATCAACGCCTTTCCAAGTCCTATTCCCCGATACAGTTCGCTCAACCCTTTTCCCATTCTTGGCCACTTTCTTCACCTTGGTGAATACATATACCAACTTCTCATCAGTTCCTCTAAACAATGCCCCTGGATCATTAAGGCCATAAAGATCAACTTCACTTATGAAACCCTCCCACGGCAGTGGCTCCCCCTTAGCCTTGCATTCCAGATAAACCAAAAGCTCCTCATCCGAGGGATCAAATGTAAATTTACAGCCCAAAGGAATTGACATTTGCGAATAAACGCTTTGAACCTGCTCAGGATTCTTGAAAGACGAACGACTGCTTACTGGATATGCCAAAACGAGATTACAAGACAACGAGAGGTGAAAGTGGTCTGAGAATGTCAAAACAATGGGGATTTTATAAGGAAAATTTTCGAACCCAATTAGGAAATCTAAATCTAAGCCGAGGCGGTGTAGGATATGAAAGTATCTAAAGATTAGCAAATCTTAACAGAATTAACTGTCATCGGCGGTGGTTCTAGGAAGCATACCTCTAGAACTTGTGGAGTATGCATTTGTGCATGATATATACAAGATGATTATTGTTTAAGATTTTAGTTTTTTATGAATATGATAATTATGATATTATTAATAATTAATATGGAAGATTAGAAAATTATGAAATTAACATTGAATTTTCACATTTATATTTTGAAATGCTCAAAATTAAATGTTCATTTTGATAAAATAAATATATTTTATAAAATTGGATGTTCTTCAAAATAAATGACCGTTTGTATATTTTCTACATTAATAATTGGTTCTTTCTTGTCTTATCTTTAATAAGTTTAGTCTAAGCAATTCCTGATAAGTATTTAATTAAGATTGTACTTAATACTTTATATAAAATTTTTATTATTTTGATTACACTTAGATATCTATTTTAGATTGAAGGGAGTATGTAGAAAGAAAATGGAATAATCAAAAACGTATTCAAGACTAGATGGAGTAATTCAGAAAGAAAAATAATAATTTTCTCTATTCTAAGCTATTCAGGCTTTTTTTTTTTGAAAACTAAGCTTTTCAGATCTGGATAGTCAAAAAATGGTATATAAAACAAATGACTATTGTCATCACTTTTATTTATGTTTTTTCCTTAGCATATGCAGAGGCATCATTTCATTTCTAAAGCCCCCAGAGCGGCCTAACATCTATTGGAAGAAAGAAATATTTTAATTTGGAAAGTCTGGGAGTTAATTTATAAACTTAGATTTTTTTTCTTTGTATTTTAAACATACATATTCATTTTTTTTCTTTTTCAAAAAGAAATTTTCATAGAAAATATCTATTCTCATACTCTATTTTCCTAAAAGTGTTATTTAATTCTCTTAAAACTCGGTCTCAAGTCTTAATTTTGACTTAGAATAATTTTTTAATTTCATTTTATGTATGTAAGGAAAGGATGACGAAATGATTTCAAGAGTTTGAAAAGATTATATAAATAAAGTTAAAAATAATTAAATAATTTAAACAAATAAATAAAGTGAAAACTAATTACATAATCTTAAATTATAGATATTATGGTTATGGTTATGTTTATAAAACAATTACTCAAAGTGTCAACATTTAGACTAAGATTCTAATGCACAATCGAGCCTCAATTCTCATATTTGATTCGATGATTTACAAGATTGAAAAACTTTTTACTTCGATTCATACATGTTCCTTCTTCATATAAATAAAATTATAGTTTTTCTTAATTAAGTTAATTTTTTTTTCGTGTTCGTGTCAAGAAATTATTACTCAAATACAAGTTACATTTTCATTCAATTTTAATGGTATAGAGCTGTTACTTAAACTTAGTTTCGAGTTTGGTATTAGACTAAACCTTCTTCCATCCCTTTCCCTTCTATTTTTATTTTTTTTAGTTAATTGCCCGATTACTAGTTATGGTAAATCATGGTTTTTGTAATTATTAATTAAATAATACTAATAATAACTATAACTGCTTTAAAAAAATTATTTCTTGATCTGTCTTTAGCCATGGAAATAAAAGAATTTTTTCCTCTTTTTTTTTTGTTTTTTTTGGGGGTGGGGGTTATTGCTGTTACTTTATATTTAGAAATAGTTCCAAATTTAAATACAATTCATCTTTAAAAGGCATTATAAATAGAATGTATTTTCTAAATGTGTTTTTTTATTTTGTAGACAACATATTTAGTATAAATGCATTCTCAAGGAAAAAAATCTCATTGTGTAATTCCATTTTTTTTTTTTTTGAAGCTTTACTCTTTATGCACTCAGGAAATTAATCATAGGATTTATCAATTTGAGGGATTTCAGGATATATAAGAACAAATTTGCACAATGGTTTTTTGAAAGGTTGCTGCTGATGGTCTTAGGGGCAAAATAGGAATTTAACCACCAAGATGCGAACTCATAATGGAGGGAATATAAGCACCCTTCGAGTGGTCAGCGAGTCTTTATAATTTTCTGTACATGTATATATATATATATATATATATATATATATATATCCAAGGATAATATGAATTTGGTAATATCTAACTCTTTTAAACTGGTTTGGATTACCAAATTGTGATTTAACCCAAGTAACGTAATTGTTAAATCTCGAGCCAATTTATTATAACTCATTTATTTATTTATATTTACCAAAATGCCTCGGAAAGATTATCCAAAAGAAAAAATTTGATAAACATGTTATTAAATCTTTTTCTTCTGCTTATTCTCTAAAACCACTAAATAAAAGGAAATCAAATAAATTAGGATCACTTAATCATGCAACTTCTAATAGTAAAAGAAAACAATGTATTCATTCATTTCCATACATCGTGTTCAATTTTTAATTCCTAATAGTAAGACATACAAAAATAAAATCTCATAAATCATTAAATTAAAATTGGATAAAAAGAAGTATTCCAAAAATAAATAAATAATGTATTTCCTACAAGAAGAAAACAAAAATATATATGGTCAATTGGTCATTTCCCCAAGCATTGAACAAAAATTTGATGACGCAAACCATTAAAATTAATATATTCAAAATAAATATTAAAAAATTCATTAAAAAATGTACAATATTTTAATGGCCTACTTATTGCAAACCATCTAAATTAACATTCAAAATTTTTATAAGAAAAGGTACAATATTTGAAGTCAGGAAAACCCAAAATAAGAATATAGTTATTTAAGATATTTAAAAAATTATGCAAAAATACATAAGTAATAATAAATTAATTATTATTTAAACACATATAAAACTATAAAGAAGTTTCGTATAACATACCACGAAACTTCTTCATAACATTCATGATTTTATATACACATACATGGAATTCTTTTTGTGACATCTATATGAATATTTACAGAACTCACGAAGGAGCTGCCTTTGGTTTAATTCCAGCACCAATTGTTGCAGCCATATATTGCCTCCTCCTCCTTTCGCATATGTTGGAATGTCTCATGACTCAACAAAGAATACTGAAGGCTTCTATAAGCACCATTTTAATGTATGATAAATCTTCAACATCTACATGAGCAATTCTGCAATTTTAGGATTCTCAGTTTTTATGAGATTATCCATACCTCAGTATTTCAACAAGTACACAATCATCAATGGCTTTACCCTACAAAAAAAACAATTTTATTACACACGGAATATTTTCATAAGTAATTTGAATTATCGAAAATTTTTGTTAAATTAACGACATAAATTTTAAATTGCAAAAAAGTAAGGTACTGATGCTATCTTAACCTAACCTTTCATCACAGAACCTTGGGTAAACTTCTAGATACCTTTTGGATGGAAATGATTACAGGTAAAGAAAACAATACAGGGACAATGAGCGGCAACGTTGATAGTCACAATTTTTATTTTTGCTTTCCCCTGTCCATAAGACATGTTAAATAACCACTTTTTACTTTCACCAGAGAGTCACTGCTACTATGAGAGTGAAAAGCTCTACAAGGTTTGATAAAACTATATACATAATACTAAACATGAAATGGTTTCCTAGGAGTTGGCTCGTTTCTCCAGGGACTGCAATCTGTGTTTTAGTTGATAAAGTTTAACCTGCAAAATAGATGATTTTTGTAACCCAAAAAATCATTACACAAATTTCCACCTCAAAGGGAGCAGTGATTCTTTTTATTCAGACACTTAAATGCAACAAGGCAATAGTCCTTCCAGAATTTGGCATAGATAAATAAATACTGGCAAGTCTCTATCAAACCAAGAATTAGCTACGATGCAAGTACTGAAAAAGAGGTAGTAATGGAAATGTCATCATGGGTCTTGAAAAATAAAAAATCAAAGTGAATTAGGTTTTATCCAAATTTTTTTACTAGTTAAATTAATACTTTTTAAGAAAATAAATATTAACACTCAAACAGGATGTAAAATAATGTGTTCAAGTAATTAGCAAAAATAAAGCAAAGAACACAAATATTTATAGTGGTTCGATTTATTCAACAAAACTTAATTCACTATCTTGACCTATCTACTCAAGGATTTCATAAAATCTTTCACTAATTTATCACAATAGATTACCAAAGATACTCACTCAATTCACCTTAGGGTTTTACAATACACATCTCTTACACAATCAAGGTTCACCCAACTCCTTGAGTTTTACAATACAACCTTGATTATACATTTATCTCTAATACAACAATTAATGAAATAGATACACTTAAAATAATCATAATTATCTATAATTTAAGGCTCACTCTAACTTTTAGAATTTTAAGCTCAATACAACTTTGAATTAAACTTACAATATCATAATAAGAAGAGTTTGATATAAATATTACCAAAGATATATCAATTTGAAACACAAACACCTCATTAAGTAATATGTTTATCTAGATTGCTCAAGAACACCAATGATTTAGTAAAAATCCTTCTTGGATGATTTTCACAATGTAAATGTTATAAAAGGGTTTCAAAATGTTTCTAAGATATTCTATATTGAGTAAGAATCAGATTTTTGCTCAAAAAGTTGTGGTACTAAGTTTTTCAAATAATTGGGTATTTATATGTATGCTTCAACAGTTATAAAAATAACTCTTTGAATCCCACCCAAGAGACTTTCAATCGCATCTCAAGTTGGTCGTCCGCACCATCATCCACAAGTGTATCAAAGTAACATTCTGAGGATGATGAACTAAGTAGTTCGGTCGACCGCACATGCATCTAAACGAAGCGACACAAAATTGCAATCAACTCTTAGAGTTGTGGAATATATTTTATAAAAATTTTAAGCATATGCATATATTTTGAAAATCATTTCAAATACCCAAGTCATGTTTTATCTTTATGAAGTGCATTTTAAAAAACATTTTACTTTTATTAAGTAACCTATAAAATTTATTACTTATAGAGGTAGACCTAGAGATATCTAAGTGATATCAATATTTAACACTAAACCTCTAAATCTTATATAATCTAAAAAACGTTTATCTTCAACTTTTGATAGCATATGATTTTTCTTGAAAACTTAAAACTTCGATCTTGCGTGAATTAGACATTTGAATCCTAAAAGACCAACACTTATATAATTAAAACATTAGTCATCAACAATGTTTGTTCATTTGTTCTCTCTTTGCCTTCTCTTCTAAAATTGTTCATTCTCTCTGATACCTGATATTCCAATAGATTGTATAGTGAGATTGAGAGAGAGCCTAGAATAGCCTTCCTGATAGTGTAAACAAGTAATAGAGAGACTGCGTTCTTGGCTTAGCATCGTAAAATAAGTTTTATACTGAACCATATAATTCCTTGTGTTTTGTTTGTCTTTATTTTTGCTTGCACAATTCTCTGATTGTTGGATCAAAACCCAACACAATAGAATGCTAACAATTAAATACAAGAGAGAAAACCCTTTTGTAAAACCAAGCTGGAAAGCTATTGAATTTGTTTGTATTCAAGTAAAACACATTGAGTCATTTATTTTTCCCTTTGAATTATCAATACTCTGCATCTTCCACTTTGAGATGGTTTCAATGAAGCACAACATTAAAAAAAAATAAACTAGCTTTTATTGAATTATTTTGCATCCAACTTTGTAATAATTATACTTTCACATTAACAATTAAATAAGGATAATTTATGAATTTTAATTATATAATTATCATTTTCATAGTATTTCTTAGTGCAAATTCAAAGTGAATAATTGATATGGAAACGTATAATATATATATATTATATACATTTATGCAGCTGATGGAACTAAATGAGAGTTGCCGGAAGCCTAAACCACCTAGTGTAAAGAACATCGGAGCACTACAATGAGCAAAGATTTGCAAACAGGATCCGTTCCGAAATGTTCAACTAGAGGAAATACTTTCGGATTCTTTCCATGCTTATGCTACCTCTCCCCCCCCCCCCCCCCCCCCTCCCCCTTCAAAGAATTCAAAAATATGTATATTTATATGCATATACAATTTCAAATTGATAATTAATGCTTAATTAAACTCGTTCTTATTGTATCATATATCAATTGTACTCACATATATTGGAAGATTAATGGAATATCACAGTTATTGTTGCTTATATGCAAAAATAGAATCCATTTTTAAGATCCCCTCAAAACATTGAGAGTCAGTATGAATTAGTAGGATATCCAGAATTAAGTGCACAAAATCCACTTTGGTTTGAATAAATTTGTGTTAAAATTTTATTTCTTTAATTTTGTTTGATATTCCTTTATTTTGGTTATTAGGCTATAAGGTATTTACATATATATCATACATATAATTATTTCATGAAACTCATTTGTACAAACACATCATATTATAAATTTAGCTCTTTTTTTTCTTTCTAATTACGCATTTAATGAATAATTAAATGATTAATTATTTTAAAATACAAATATTCATATTTTCATTTTAAAATTACCAAAATTAAATATTTATTTTATTTAAATAAATATATTTTTCATCTTAAATAATATCGAATAAAATTTATTTAGACACCCCATCCCCGGGGCATACTCTTTTTAAGACCGATTGATGACCTTTTTCATAAATCATAATCGTAAGGCCCACCATAGTTTTTGACAGGTATTTGCAGCTTCATCTTTGCCCATGGAGAACGCAAAGACTAAGATTTTCAAAGTCAACCCAAGACTGGCCATTCAAGCCGCCTCTAAATACAAGCTGAAATCAGAACAGCTTATTCCATCCTCAATTCCACCTTTGGACCTCAAAAAAGAAGAGAGAAAAATGTCTTTCTTGCTCTCCATCTTCATCTTGAGCCTCTCAAATCTTGGTTTTACATTATCCCAGCAGAAAAATATCTCATCTTTCTCCATTTCTAACTCTGCATGGAATCCAAACCAGAACCAAATCCTTGTTTCTCCTAATTCAACTTTTGCTGCCGGTTTTGTTCCATTACCATCATCACCAAACCTTTACACATTTTCAATTTGGTACAATAAAATTGCTAATACCACCATAGTTTGGTCTGCAAATGATAATTCTCCACTTAGCAGGACTGGTTCTTTGGTTATTTTGTCAACTGGAGAGCTGAGGTTGAGCAACTCTTCTGGGAGGAATGTTTGGCCTTCAACACCTATTAGCAGAAGCAACACCACCAGATTGATTCTTCAAGAAAGTGGCAACTTGGTTTTTGGCACTTGGGAAAGTTTTGCTAATCCAACAAATACATTTCTGCCCAACCAGAACATTTCAGGTACAGTCCTGAGAACCAAGAATGGGAAATACACGTTTGCCAACTCTACACAGCTTGTATACGCTGGGTTTCCAAATAATAATTACTGGAGCTCTGGCAACGCCTTTTTGAAGCTGGATGGCAACGGACAAATCTTGAGAGATAACGGTGGGGTTTCTTTAATTTCATCGGATTTTGGAGACCAAAAGCTCAGAAGATTGACTCTTGATGAGGATGGAAATCTCCAGCTATACAGCTTAGATCCAAGGTCAGGAAAGTGGACAGTTGTTTGGCAAGCTGTGTATAATCGGTGCAGAATATTAGGTAAATGCGGTGCGAATGCTATCTGTATCTATAATAGCATGCAAGATCATTCTACTTGTGTGTGCCCACCAGGATTCCGAAAAGTCAATGATAATTCTGATTCTTGTGAAAGGAAAATTGATATCACAGAGCCAAGAAACACCAAGTTTCTACGCCTTGAATATGTGAATTTCTCAGGAGGATCTAATCAAACAGCATTTCAGGTTCCAAATATTTCTAGTTGTGAATCTCAGTGTATCCTAAATAAAAGATGTCTGGGATATTACTTCAAATATGATGGAAATAATGCGTGCGTAATTCAGGACAATTTACGTTTTGGATTCTGGTCCCCAGGAGTGGGTGTATTCTTTTTGAGGGTAGATGAATCTGAGAATGACAAATCAAATTTCACTGGTATGACAGACGTAATGGAAACTTCATGTCCAGTTAACATTAGCCTCCCTTCAGTGCCGAAGGAGTCCAAGGCCACCACCAGGAACATTGCCATTATTTCGACCCTTTTTGCAGCAGAGCTTATTAGTGGGATTATCTTTTTCTGGGCATTTTTGAAGAAGTACATAAAGTATAGGGACATGGCTAGGACTTTTGGACTTGAAGTCATGCCTGCAGGCGGTCCAAAAAGATTCAGCTATGATGAGCTAAGGGATGCAACAAAGAATTTCTCAGATGTTATTGGAAAAGGTGGATTTGGTGTTGTTTATAAAGGAAATTTGAGAGATGGCAGGGTTGTTGCTGTGAAGTGCTTGAAAGATGCTACTACTGGCGATGCTGATTTCTGGGCAGAGGTCACAATTATTGCCCGAATGCATCATCTCAACTTGGTTAGGTTATGGGGATATTGTACTGAGAGAGGTAGGAGGATGCTGGTATATGAGTATGTGCCTAATGGTTCACTTGACAAGTTCCTTTTTCCAAAGGGACGGATCCAAAATGTTCAATCCAATTCTGGTCATCTGGAAGCGGTTGGCATGGAACAAGAAATGGCTGTGAACCCGTATTCACGGGAACAACCCATTCTTGATTGGAATATCCGTTACAGGATTGCTCTAGGTGTGGCTAGGGCAATTGCATACTTGCATGAAGAATGTTTGGAATGGGTTCTCCATTGTGACATCAAGCCAGAGAACATTCTTCTTGGGGAAGATTTTTGCCCAAAAGTGTCAGATTTCGGGTTGGCAAAGTTGAAGAAAAAGGAGGACATGATAAGCATGTCACAGCTCAGGGGCACCCGCGGGTATATGGCACCTGAATGGCTTCGAGGTCCAGTTACCTCAAAATCAGATGTGTATAGTTTTGGAATGGTTCTACTTGAACTTGTTACAGGTAGAAGGAACAATGAGCAACAAAACTCAGAGGTAGAAAGTGATCAGTGGTATTTTCCAATGTGGGCATTTGACAAAGTGTACAAAGAAATGAATGTCGATGACATTTTGGACCCTTCCATCAAGCAGTCTTATGACAGCCGCGCCCATTTTGATATGGTAAATCGGATGTTAAAGACAGCCATGTGGTGCCTCCAAGATCGACCAGATATTAGGCCATCAATGGGAAAGGTGGCCAAGATGCTGGAAGGGACTGTTGAGATCACTGAACCACAAAAGCCTACTATATTCTTCTTGTCATGATATGGTTCATATATATTGCATTCCTCAGGGATGGGTGTCTAATTCTCCGAACAACTATGGTGCAGATCTACAGATGTATTTTTCACAATTTTGCTTCTTTTTCTCTTGGTCTTTTCTCTAGACCTTCACGACTACATTTCCTAATAATAACCTATTTTAATAGTGTGATAGTATGTATTCCTCATCCATTTATGTTTCCAGGAATTCTGTTCTGAATTATGATGACCTAGAAAATGAAGATGTATAATTACGTTATTCAATGCCATGTAACTATTGAATTTCGTTGACAATTTTCAGTTCAGAACTTCATAGCAGATATCCTATCAAATTGGAGCATTTTATTGTGATTTCAACATAAAATATTCAAATGAATGAAAAATCTCTTGGCCATACATGCACCTGCTTGCAGTGAGCACTAGATAATGTAGACCTGCTTAGCAATTTGATTGGAGTCGAAGGTCTTATTCCTATGTAACCATAATATGAATTCCCGAGCAGAGCCAGCAGGCTGCTGCTAGTTTCCTACACACAATATTAAGATAGCAGCTATCAGCCTCAGGTTATATAATAAATTCTGATGATCTTAGATTTATGGTCATGAACCAGAAGCTTCAAAAGAAATTAACCCAGGGATTACTCTGCATAGGACTTTAAAATTTTGGCAAAAATAAAAAGAAAGAGCACTCTGCAAGATTCAATTAAAATTCTCAACCATTACAAAGGCCAAGAAAACTGATTCAAATTTCATAATCAGTCCTTGTTTGTTGCTTCACTGGACCTTATGCAGGAAATCAAGGTATTTCTGAAAAGGGAGATTAGAGACAATGAACCCTCAGCTTCCTGGATATTTGAGCTAAACAAAAGGAATAACAGGTGGAGAACGCACTGTATGCAAATATAGAGTACCTTGTCCATATGAGAAAACAAAATATGAACATAACGCATCCAAGTCAGAGAAAGGGGATGAATATTCAACAGAAAATAGTACGTGACAAATATGAATTGAGAAGGCTTCTTCGGTCCAATCTACAGAAAAGGGTAAGCACTCAAATAAGAACCAAAATCAGATTTGTGGGCCAGAAAGGTTGAGGACAGAAAGAAGCCTGGATCAAGTTCATATACTGTAAATGTGGAAGTACCTGAAGACCAGGGATGAACTACGATGTAGTAGTGCCTGTAGTCTGTTGTCCCTTGAATACGTCATGTACACAAAAAACAAAATTCGGATATTGTCAGAGGAAAAGTTTGCCAGTCATTCTTCAATACAATTGTTCAATTCTAGATAGAAGAGATTAAAAGGAAAAACAAAATATGCATGGACTAGAGAAGATGACAAATTATATACTAAAGAAGAATAGAAGCATAGGGAAAGCAAACATTGTTGAGTGTCAGCAACACGACATTATATTTATTCATATATCACTATTAAATTCTCATTATTTACTAAATTAATTGCAGGTGATAATAAGAAGTATTAATATGAATGAATCTAAGAATGATGCATTATCCATTGGGAAAAAAAAAGACATGCCAACACTGGCCAAGACTATCATCATCAACGTTTCAATAGGATAATCAATACCAGAAGAAAATAATCACCACAACGTACCAGTCTATGAGTATTGTATTTGCTAAAACATTTAAAAACACCCCCTTAGTTAACAAATGATGTTTTTGACACTCATCAACTTCAAAACAATGGCGATTTGTCAAGAGATGTGTTAGATAGAAATAAGACTCATGCTCTTAGCCATTGGAATAAGAATTCCACATAAATGGTAATCTATTTAAATAACTTTGGCATTTATGCAATTTTTTAGGGTTTTATAATAAGATGGACCTTGGGAGAACCAAAACTTTAATCAACCCTAGGTCAGGATGAACCATGTAGATCCATATTAACATCCTACGACATAGATATATGCCAGATGTGCTAATCATATTAAGCTATGTCTAACTTGGATGTTCAGAACAATTTAATTAACAAGGTTTATTCATAAACAGATTTTACTTGAAACTTGACTTGCAATAAGCAGACTTAAACAGAAGGCATATAAATCTGAATAAATTTCAAGTGTATATCTAATTTTAAGACAAAAATACCTATGCAAATGAAACACCAAAAGAAAGTTTCTGTTGTATATCCAAGTACAAAATAACATAAGGCCAGTAATTAGGCATAGCATGAAGCATACACCAAGGAAAAATAGAAGCAACATGTGTATTTGTCTCCCTCTCCCTCCCCCTGAAGCAGGGTTCAAGGAAAATACACTGCAGAAAATACAAATAAATCTCTGGTACCAAGAGATAATTGAGACAGTAGCTCCATAGACATTGAGGAAATTTCACCACCTGTCCAGATTTTGTTGAATTATAAATTGTCTCACAGATTATTCATGATTAAGCAGGTAATGAAATAATACATTGAAATTAAGATTACTTTCTTAGGACTGGATCAGAATTTCTCAGCAATCCTATCAGATATTTAAGCTTCACCTCAATTCCATATCATTTACTCCCTCCGTTCCTCCGTCCCAAATTAATAGGCTTTTTAGGCTTTTCACACTGATTGAAAAAAGCATAATTAATGTTGTTGAAAGTATGTATTTTTTATAGAATATTCCTAAAATACCCCTTTCACATTGAGATTTTTTTACATTAGAAACACTAATAAATTGTTGGAAAAATATTTTTTCATTAATTAGATGCATTTTTTCAACAATCTACTCACCAATTGTTATTCAAAGTTTATTTAATACTTTCACTTTAAATAAGAGTATTTTAGTCAACTAAGAAATATATTATTAAGAATCTTAATAAATAAACAAATCTATAATTAATTATAGACAAACAAAAAAGGAAAACAACTCTATCAAATTAGGGCGAAGGGAGTATTATTTTCTCACCATTTAATACATTGTAGATCACATGAAGAGTAATGTACGTTGACCAAGAATCTTGTGATAGCAAGTTGACATGCAAGGAAGAAAAATGGACACTATGCACAAAATCAATGTAGCAGATGGATGAATTCCTGATAAAACATAGTTGATTATGGAATCAAGAACAAAAAATGAAAAAGAGAGAAAGGTATTGAAGCCAATAACAGGGTGATGAATGCAAAATTTACCTGCTTGTTATAACAGGTGACTCTAGAGGCAAAGATGCTGAACAGCTTGAATCTGATAGCTATGCTGGAGATGGTCTATTCAACTGCCTGCCAAGAGCATAAATAAGCAATTTTGCAATACCAAGGCCATGTGATATTTCAATCTACAATATCTAAACCGCATAAAGTGTCAAAAAGGTTCCTTGCATCTTAGTACAAGCAGTTCCCTGGCCAGCATTCATTGTACACAGCATATGAGGTTAAAAGACTAGGAAAAAAATTGAAAACAAATTAGAGTACAGACAAAAGGAACTTCACATTAGAAAATAAATTGTAGCAGACCTACATGTGAATTGTACAAAGACAAGATGATACCTTGCAATTTCAAAAACAGATCCTCAGCATATACACATTGGAAGAGAAAAGGGAAATAATCTACTATCAGTATTAACTATTAACATCTACAAGAGGAGAAAGTTTTTGCTTTTTCCAGTTATAGGCAGCTTCCAAAATTTTGAAGTTTGTAGGTTGTCTTCTACAGGAAAAATGTAATGGACATAGTCCTTGAATCCCACCAGACTATCACCAATCTCTACCTGTCTCTTCTTCAATTTCTTTGGCAACTTAGCACAAGCAATATCAATTTGCTAAGAGGCTGCCCTCTAGGTTTAACCATTCTTCAAGCAACATGGCATGTTCCTCCTTGAGGTCAGGTGCTGAAGACTGGAAATAGCAACGGGCTCCTTCAAAAACCTGCATAGCACATTTAAGGCATTCTTTTGAATCTTCCAGTTCTCGTTGCATTGAAGTGCCATCAAATTTTCTATAGCTTATTCAGACCATCACATGTTTTGTTCGATTCAGCATCCTTTCATATAGAGCCTGAGCTATCTAAAGTTCACCTTCCAATACCTCAAAATCAATATACACCTTCCACAACAGCTCTTGCATATCAACTGCCGGTTGTTGAATGGCAAGCTCAAGCAGGGCTCTAGCACGGTCAGAACACCCAATATTCTTTCCAGCTCTGCAAACTTAATCCCCGGATAGCAATATTCTGGTGACCATTTCAGGTATTTCTCATACAATATTCTACAGCGTTCAACTTGACCTAATTTTAGCTCCATCTGGATGTACTCCTTAAAAACAATTTTTCAGGAAGCCATTCCAATGGCATTTCCAAGAATTCATCTTGCTCCTGGCGCATATCGAACAAGGCAGCCAACAACCAAACCTTTGAGAATGAAAATCTATTGTGAGGAATCAACTTGATCCGTGGTGGCTCTTTTTATGTCCCCAGCATCAAGTTCCTAATATAAAGCACAAGTGATCCACAAATAGAAGTACCTCTTCCAAAACCTCTTCTCATCAGCAGGAGGAGCATTTGCAATGTCTCTTTCAAAAACTTGTCCAATCCTCTCTACGCTCCCCAAACTTTCTTCCAAATGGATATACTCAAACCATGTATCATAATTGAAAGGGTTCCTCCTAACATCATTCTCATACTGAAGTCATCTCTTCCCCACAATAGCATCCCCAATGCCTTCCCTATCTCTATACTGTTTTTCAAAAGCGACAAACTTCCTATATAAATCCTCAGATCTTCTCTTAGGAATATGATCCAGGGAAAATTTATAAATTCTAGCCCTTTCAGTCTCCAGCTGCTTCGCTTCAAACCCTGTGAAAGCCACAAACAATAACTAATCTCATCATCTGCTAACTTATCTACAGCCCTGTTATAACAATTCCTTACCCGCATAATCTCTCCGTTATTCATCTCAAACTTAGCATACCTAATCCAACCACTAACCCTCACTGCAAGAACCTCTCAAAGATCTCTCTAGCCCTCCCCACTTCACAATACCTCAACTCAAACCTAACAGAGGATAACCAACCCTGCTGGTCCGGCTGCCAGTTCATCCACCTCTCAAAAATCAGTTAACCGGCAACATTACCAAGCATCTCCCCCATGTGTAAATGTGTTGGGGTAAAAGTTCATAATATAAAATGGGTTGGGTGGGTTGTGTTTGATTTTTTTTTTCCCGAAAAAAATTGGGTTTAAATGGCCCGTCCGATTGGCCCATGGGCCAAATGGGTTCGGGCCATTTTAACTCGCGGACTGACGGGTCGGGCCAGTTCAAAAAAAGAATTTCAACCACTCTCACAGTTTGTAATTTGTGTAGTAAATGATTTTTTACTATACAAATAATGTTTGTGTAGTAAATTATGTTTAAATGATTTTTTTTATATATAGTAAATAAATGAAGATTATGTTTGTATTTGATTGTTTAAATTTTTTTTTTTTTGCTTGAATATGGTTGATTTGTTTTAGAAGTTTTTTGTATAAAATTGTAAATGTACGGCATGCTATAGATATAAACATTACATAACATTTTATTTTATCTTTTATGATTTAAATTTGTTGAAGTTGAGATGACATAGTAGGCTATTTTAGTGTTTTTTGGATCAAAATAAGACTATAAATGTGTTATTTATTTATAAATGGTTTAATAGATTTGTTTTTTAGTCAATATAAAATCATAATTTTAAAAAAAAATTATAAATTTTCTGGTCTTTTTTGCCCGTGGCCCATGTAGAGGCTGGACTGGGCCTTAATATTCCAGGTCGGTACAATTTCAGCCCGGTTCGATTACATTACTTGGCCCGTTGGGCCGGGCCGGGCTAGGCCGAGCCGCCCGTTTTGCCACCCCTACCTATATGTATGCATTTATGCTCCAATTGATCAACACGAGACAAAATTGGGACAGCCCAGTCCAAAACATTCCTACCATGATTTGTAAACTTATGTTTCATATGAAATTCGACATACTTCAACCAAATAGAAAGATCTCGATACCTTACCTCCAGAGCAAGCTCCCTAGTCTCCACACGACTCTTCCCGCTTGGCATAATTAACCCAAACTACATGATCCCAACGAGCATGATGGATTTGATCTTCAAATTCTTTCCTTTTACGGTTACAATATTCGGCAAACTGGGTTCCATCAACAATTTGTTATGAGACGGGACAAAATTCGTGGGCTTGCTGCTGAAGAGCGTCGAATGAACAAGATAAATTAAATGATTCCACACAAAAAAAAAACAAATTGAGATGAAAGATGAATAAGATGAATATTATATATATATATATATATATAAGGAAATGTATATATGTATACATGGCTTTTTTTCTATGAAACTTAAAATAAAGGACTTTGGACGTGAGTTTCAATTGGCAAATTAGCCAATTATTCCATATTTTTACTTTTTTTTGCCATTGTAGTCCCTTAAGTTTGGTAGAGCCATTTTCATCTCTAAATCGAAATTAGGGTGGAAAAGTTATCGGAATTAGCAAAGCTTTTAAAGAAAATGCATCTAATTTAATAAAGTAACCTTATTATATATCGATTTGTAGGTGAATTCCTGAAACAATATAAGTCATGTTACACATATTCAAAAATCTGTCATGTTGGCATTGTTGACTCTCTTGGAACTAATAAGATGCATGGAAAACTCCAAATGTCATTTTGGCAATGTTGGCTCTTTTGAAACCAACAAGTTGCACACGAAAACTCCAAAAATGTCATGTTGGCAATACTAGCTTTCTTGGAGCCAACAAGTTAAGTGTGCTAGCTTTGGTAGTTCCAACAATATTCATAGTCTCGGTTTTTTAAAAAAAATTTTAAAATGTTATTTAGTTTTGTATGGAATATCTATATAATTTAATACCTTTTATAAAGATAAAATTCACAATATATCATAAAAAGATAATAATTAAGCCCATGGAAATTAAAATTAACATTATTATTATTACTATTATACATGTAAAAAATGACAAAAATAATCTTTTATGAATAGTACAATCATGGCATGATCCCTCCACAACCATCGGGTCTAGATGTATGTCGCAAATTCATCATACCATATCTATGGACTCCCTTGAGTCCATATATACCATATTCCTGTCACTAGAGACTCCAACTGAGTGGCATCAAGATCATCCAATAAGGATAACTAAGTAGGAACTAGTGCATAACCAACAACTACAATTCCTAAGTATGAGAAATCTATAAAACACTCTAAATGGATATTGTGGTTGTGAAGGTGTCAATGGTTGAGGTTAATCAATGTAAGGCGGATAAGCGTGTAGAATGTCATTATCGTGAGAAAAAAGGTATTTCATATAACTATTTTATAGAGGGGAAAATAAGGGATTTCATTTTCCAATGAAAAGGCAAATTAACCATTTTAGTCTCTTATACTTACCTTTTTTATTAGTTTGGTCCCTTATATATTTTTCACCATTTAGATCCCTTATCCTTTTTTTTTCAGCTATATTGGTCATTTCTACCAAATATTGATCAAAAAGTTCAGAATAAGCATGCGAGGATCGCGTGGATCATTTTTGAGGACCATAATCGTGCATTTCACATTCCAATGGTAATCAACCTAACTTTTTTGAAGAAGAAGAAGAAGAAGAAAAATTATGGAAAAATTCTCAATGCATTTTGATTTCAATTCTTGTTCTTCACCTATTCCTAATATACATATATAACTTGTATCTATTTATATAATACAACATCCTATAGGGAGGAAAGAAAGCAAAAATTTCCTCGAATGAATAAACACAAAAAATTGGACTCACCTAGACAATTTTATATATTAACTAGTTAGGTAAACTTCTAGTCTAGATATACAACAATGAATCTAAGTAGTACTTACACTAATTGTCTAACTTGTGCTTCCCTTGATGCAACGAGTTCGCCAAAAGATGGGAAAATAACAAGCAAGTGTGAACGTCTTCCACAATTTTCTTCAGAGAGACCCTTCTTTAGAGAACGATGCAAAGAAAGAACAAATGCAATGTTGGATACCCCCAAAGCATTGAAATACCCAAAACTCAACCACCATTCCTAACAAAAGCTTCCAATCCTTAAAATTATAGGCCCACCAACCATTACCCATTTCACTACCATTATGAATATGAAAAGGGATAATTCTATAGGATAAATAGGGTTTAAGTTTTTTGGAAAGTGGGTTTAAATGCGGAGTACTGTTTCAAGGACCCAATATAAGATAAAAATAAAAGATAAGAGATCTAAATAATGAGGAAAAAAAGATAAGGGACCAAACCGGTCAAAAAGGTAAAACTAAGGGACTAAAACAGCTAGTGGAAAATGAAATACCTCATTTGCCTTTGTAAAAAAGTCATGAGATGCTCACATGCTAATTTCAACCACTTTTCCATAGGAATTTTGAATTAGGGACTAAAATTGCTGCTAAATAATAGATAAGGGACCAATATGAATAGAAAAAACATAAGGGACTACAATGGCCAAAAAGTAAAGATAAGGGACTAAATTAGCTAATCTACCTTTTCAATTTCGAAAGGATAGAAAAACCTCTCCTGCATAAATATTTGCTACTAGTAGTTTTTTTAAGGGTTTAGTAGAATTAAGAATAAGTACATAATATGATTAAAAATAATTCTACATCTCAAAAAAAAGAGGCGTGTGCCTCTTTCTGTGAATTTTTTATTATTGTTTTGTCAAAATGACAAAATAGTGGAACAAAAGATTTTAAGGGGCGAAAAGGCTAGTGGATAAAACTTAATGGACTAAATTGACTATTTGACCTTAATTTTGTAACGATTTTTTGATATTTTTCTCTCCCTGTTTTAGATTTATCCTTCATTTGTCTATTAATATAAGTTACTAGTCATATGTGTATATGTCTCCAAATATAAATTATTTTACAAATTTTTAAGGATATTTTATCAATTCGTTTTCATAATTCCTTCATTTATTCATATATTTTATTTGACATCTCTCATCCTTGTAAAAGGAGAATGATAAGTTTCAATAAAACACCCCCTAATAATTAATGGCAATTTCGGAAAAAAAAAAGTTTTTTAATCCGTGTAAAAATAAGTTCAACTACTTTATTAATGGATTAAGACATTAATCAATAATTCTCACACCAATTTACTAAATCCCTATTTTTTACCAAAATGTCCCATAAGTAGATAATCCATTTTTGTTGCTTTTCTAATGTTAACATTTGATATTATGTAATCAATTGGTTTATAATGTTATCTTTTCTAATGTTATCTAAGAAAACCAAATTTTTTTTACTCAAACTTGGTTTGCAATAGCCTTTTAAATTTATCATAATTTTATAAAGCCACTAATTTAAAGGATGATGGAATTCTTTAGAAATATCTTGTTAACTTTTTTCTTGGAGGAGAGAAAAAGAAAACTTTTATGTCAAAATCTCTCCCTTTCCCTTCTACCCTTCACCTCCAAAAATGGGAGGATTTGGAGGAGAGGGAAAATGTGATTATTAAAATTTCTATATTGCTCTTTTTATATTTTAATAATCACATTATTTGTATATCATTTTCTTATCTACTTCATCATCATCTCATATTTGTATTCTCTTCTCCTCTCCATTATACCTTCTCTATCTACTTTAAAAAATGTTATGTCTAATAGTAAAAAATAAAATTTACATTAAAAATAAGTGTTATATGGATACAATAGTCAATTTAATATTTTTTTTCTTTCCTCTCCTAGCAAACAAAACAAGGAAGTTTTTTTCTCCCTCCCCTCCCTTTCTATCAAACTAAATCAAACAAGGAAAAATTATTTTATCTTCCCTCCTTCCTCTCCCCTCCCCTCTTTTGAACCAAACACCGTAGAAATATGTTAGAAAATATATTAAAATGACTCAAAACATTAATGACATTCACGTCATCATTATTTTATTTTATTTTTTTATTTCTTATCTAACAACATAAAAACCATTTACGTCATTGGAAAAAATATATATATAATGTGAATGTCATTCACATCATATTGAATTTAAAAATAAAAAAAGAAAGACTTAAATGTTTCTCCAAAAAATATTGTTACTATTCCTTCAGATCCTTTCCTTTTTTTTTATCACGTAATAACGTGAATAACTTTTACATCATTAAACAAAAAATAAAAAAATAAAATAAAATAACGACGATATGAATAACATTCACATTTTAAATCATTTTGATATGTCTCATACAATTAAAATTATTTTAAATCAAATATAAAAAAAATAATATTTTGATTAAAAACTCATCATATTTGTGCCGACTTTTTTTTTTTTTTTGAGACACGTTTGTGTTGGCTTTGATCAAAGGAATTGCTTGCGCCGAAAGAAAATTAAGATTTCTCTGTGAAATTGAAAACTCAAGTCCCGCATGGATCATACAATATCCACTAATATATTTTTCTAAATAATTTTCTTTAAATTTTCACAAATTCCTTAATTTTTTTTATTATATTTAACCATTTTATTAGTTTATTCAGCATATAGATCCCAATCAATATTAAATCATAAATCCAATCATAGAAAATGTTGTTCATGTACATGTTTATCTTTTCCAAAATAAATACATTCCTTTTCTTTGAATACTTGCAACGCTTCTTCTTTCGAGGACAAAAAAGGACCAAAAAAAAGAAAAGAATACTTGAAGCTCATTTCAACTTCGAGTTGCTCTTTCCATATCTTGTACATGCAAGGCAACTATGTTGTAGAAAAATACCCAAATATGGCATTATGTATCCAAAATAAATTATAGAGATGTACTTTAATTTTCTATTTTTGGTAATTAGAGATGTATTGCCATAGATATTCTGCCATGATCCAAAATTAACACAGGCCCTCAGGCACAAGCTATTGAGAAAACCCTACTAGAAATAGGATTACATAGAAAACTTTCCTGACCAAAAAAATGCACCTGCTATGGCATTCGACAGTGTTGGCGCTATCCTGTAGACATTATGGTTTCTACTGAATGTATTCCGCTGATCAGTGATTAGTCTGAATGAAGTTTCCGTTTCTGACACCTCTTGATATACCACCTTGCGTGCTTCTGAAGGCCCATGCCTATCAACAGCTTCAGGCTAGAAAGCATCACAAAGGTCATGGCAGACAGAAGAAAAATCCAAAAGAGCCTCCAGGGAAGAGGACTACACGGTAGATGAGCCGAATATACTGGTCGTAGAACTCGGAGCACCTACAAAAATGGGTTAAATTTTAATTTTAGGGGCAGTCCGTTCTTAGCATGATACAAAATGCTCTTTCGGGCGAAAGAGCTGACAAAAAAAATGGAAACTGAAAGGTGATTCTTACCACACATGCCGGGGCCAGAGGAACAAATATGAGGTTTTTCTTCCCGTTCTCTGTTTGAATCTTCAAAGTCTAACAAACTTTTCATTAGTTTAAGAACATGATCTAGGTGCAGATGGTCAAAAAATCTAGGTACCGTGTTATAGAAGGACAGCAACCAGCCAATATTAAGACAGAGCCTTTTAAATATTCCGAGAAAGTATCATAAATTTACTCGGACCTATTAAACCAGGAATAGACTCTTGCTGAACCAGATAGCCTTTTAAAGAAGGATTACCTGTTTGCATAGGTCTTCTAAATATTCCGAGAAAGTAACAGGCTTTACATCGTTGAATTTTGCAATGAACGAATGCTTGATTATATCAATCAACATTTCACATACATAAACAACAAGAGCATTCTGCAATATTTAGAAACAATTGCTTAGTATCATAAGATGAAGGATTCAAAGATCTCAATTTCATATGTAGCCTGAAATCAAGTTACTTACAAAAAGGAAAGTTTTCAACCAAGGACCCTCAGCTTCAAGGATATTTTGAGCTAAAACAAACAAAAGAAATGCCGAAATATGGAACCTCTCAACTGAATCTGGTAGCAGAGACAGATGGAATTAGATGCAAAAATTGAAGCAACTTTTCCAAACAAGAAACAAAAATATGAAGGCATGATCACAAAAACCAATTCAACAAACCAAGCAGGAAAGGAAGGAGAGAAATTTTGAACACATTATGCTACAAATGTGATTTTATAGATGTTTACTCTATCCAATTTAAAAGATAAAATGCTCTTAGGATGAGGAGATTCTACAACTACAGCAAGAAAAAATTCACAAAATTAAGTACAGCAAAATAGAACACGTGACTGAATTCAGGACAACAAAAATTAATATAAAGTTCTATAATTTCTTGTTCAGAACTTATTTAAGCTCTAATTTCTCTGAAAGATTGTATACCTAGACATAATCTGGTTTATTGATATTTCTCACAGCTGTTCTAAACTACCATGATGAGGGCATATAAGTAACAATTATATGGACTATTGCCTTAACGGGAAATCCCAGAGTACCATTGCCAATTCCCTTCCCTTCTAAATAAACTATGGAAGAACATTATGTAAATTTCTTCTTTTTTCTTTCGTCTGAATCACAAATATCTAGAAGCCATTTTGGACCCCCAACTAATCCAGAATCAAGGGAAGTCAGACCCCTTGCAAGGGAAAGCTCTCCCAAACTCATCTCTCTAATGACAAGGCTCAAACTCAAGATCTTAATGAAGGGGATCCAACCTCCTTTCCGAGTCCAACGGGTAGTTGCTCATTATCTAAATATTTAATCCTTATTTGTAGAATCTGTTCTTAAGTATTCATTACTTCGGAAGAACTTTATCTCCTTCTACCTTTAATGCTTGTTTTCATGTACAGAATAATCAAAACATAATATCATGTCTCTTTGTATTCATACATCCAAACAAGAAAGGGTTCAGCAAATTATGGTATATGATTAAATAAGAAAGGACTAATATAGTATTTTCTCAATTTAATATGGAAAGCATTCTCAACTAACATAGAATGGCCTAAGAACACTGGTCCTGCAAGTTATTTTAATGCGAAAGGCTTAATCCAATCTATCATTTGTTAACACGGCAGGTTTGAGCACAGAGACATTACAATTTATTTGCAGAGGATTTGCAATGACTTTGAATCTTCAGAACCTACTAATTGAAAAGAGACACTATACGATGTAACTACTAACTCATAAATTTAGTAAGTCTGAAGAAGTATGAATAAAGATCATTAAACAATTCAGTCAGTTTAAAATACTATGTTATGGATTGGATATCATTTCTGCACCCTATATGAAATTAACATTCTATGTTATTTACTCGATATTAACATGGTATTCAGAGACACCAGCATGAACTTGACAAGATTAAACCATGTACTAAAGAAGAAGAATAGGACTAGCAAAATTTCTTCAGTCCCAAGTTAACTTGCTCAATCGGCAGTATTAGACTTATTATTCAGTAACCTAAATTTAGGTGAGTTTTTAAGCATACATGAATCCAGGGAAAAGGACATCGATTCTATGACTACCATCATCAACCCCTCAACAAGTTAAAATAAAACATAACTCACTCACCAAAATATACAAGACTGTGAATGTTATCCTTACTAAAACGTTTAAACACATTGCTCTTTATCTCCGCAAAATTGTTGGATACAAGCAGAGCGAACAATGCATTATTGTGAGCAACTATACAGGTTGACAATGTAATTCCCTGAGCTAACAGAATGAATGAATGAACAAGTATGAACAGTCAAGGAATCAAAAAAAGAAAATCAAAAGAATTGTTGAATATGCATAAGAGTAATGAAACTCTATAAACTATTATCAAGATAAGGATATTTGATGAAGCCATTGCTAATGCCTCATCTGAAACAAATCTCCATAGACAGTATCGCAAGTTGTCTGGAGGACAATTAGCAAGACCCTCAGCTGTATTAAATAGAGTTTGCATTACATCTCCCCCAAAATTCTGGAATAGTTTATCAAATATCTGCAATAAACAAGCAAGTAGTAGTTAATACAATAACTAACCTCTATCATGAGAGGAGAAGACATATATTTAAAACTCATGGTTGCTTCACACTCATGAATTCAGATGAGGTACAGGAAGGAGATAAAAATGCACATCCACTGAATCATGTGATATACTTTCTCACCTCAAGTACATTGTAGACCACATAAAGCTTAATTGTTCCTTGTCCACGAATCATATGATATATCAAACTGATATCTAGGAAGGGACATGATAGACAGCAAGGAAGAAGGTCAATATAACCCACAAAGGAAGAACTTTTAGTGAAAACAGGGTCATGAAACCAATAAACATGGCATCTGTTAAAAGTAGAAAATACAGTATGACGCACCAGCTTGCTGTAATAAGGTGACTCCACTGATAAGGACCATGAAACACCCCAAATCAGAAAATTCCGCTGCAGAAGGTTTCTTGAACTGCCTGCCAAAAGCAGGGTCAAATAATTCTGCAATACCTAAACTGGGTATTACAGCATTGCCATTCAAACAAATAATAATGAAAAGAGCACATCAAGTAACCATATAAAGGTTACAGAGGTTCCTTGCATGTCAAGGCAATCCTTCCCTTCTGGCCAGCCCAAATTGAACTTTCTTTAGCATCAGAAGGTAAAAGGCAGGATTAAACTGGTAACAAGTTAGATCCAGAAATCAGACATTTCTGGCTGTTATAGAGTCACAGAAATCAGATGAACAAACAGACACTACAAAAAATCAAAGCTATATTAGCAACACTCCAGAACTAAATGAGGAGCATGCTCAACTGAATCAGAATTTAATTCCACAGCAATGTAAACTGCATCAGCATCAGAATGCCATTTGTCCATAGAAAAAGGAAGCCCTATTTGCGACTACCAGGGATGGATCCGTACTTAGTAATGTGGGGATAGTTGCCCCCACAAAGAATTTGTCTTTTGCATGTACTATACAGTATGTTTAATAATTAACTCCACATAAAGTATATATTGCCCCCATGCCATTTTCCCACTACCAAATCATATATGTGAAGTATTATATTTTGCCCCAAACTAGGCTATATTTGGACACCATTTCAAAAATTCTTTTCTCATTTCCCATAAAAAAAATTCTCAAAACACTTTTCCCCTCCAAAAGTTTAAATTATCTCTCAAACCCCAAATATAGGTCACACTTATTCATATAAACAATACTTATAAAATTTCTAGGTCCTTCCCTGCTTGCTGCCCACTGTGCTTCGTTGCGAACAAGGACTAGAAACAAGAAGATAGACTTAGAGAACACATGGTAACAAGTCTAGGAACCAAAATTTTGGAATCACCATTTTATCTCACAAATAAAACTTATATAACCTGATCAAGTTTGAACATAATGAGGTATAGAGAAAGAAGAAAAATAAAATTTTCTTCTACCCTATTCTTTCGATACTTCCAGTAGCTTCATTCAAAATACTAACCTGCAAGTCTAATATTACACCTATCATGAGCTTAGAATAGAAAATAAGGATCCCTGGACCTGAAAAACTAAAAATGATCATTTGAAGCTGTTTCAAGGATTTATCTCGAAAGAGGTGATCAGATTCGTAAATAAAGTTGAATAGATAGCTAATTAGTAGCTCCCGTAGAAGTATCAAGCATAATATTCTCTCCCATCCCCTCTTTTGTACCATCCAAATCACACCCCCAACCCAATGCACCGAGCGGGTGTATCCTGAGATACACCTACCCCGCATAGATGCTACCTTCCAGATCTATCCATTTTCCAAATTGAAATGAAAATGAAATTCCAAATATGGTCATGTTCTCCATCACTTAAAACAAACAATTTTTAATATTTTTTCAGCCAAAAGTTGCTTTGAGTTGTTCTCACTTCTAATTTTAGCTTAAAAGAAAAAGCCACACAAGGATACTTTTCAGAAAAGAAACTACAACAAGGAATAGAACCTATGAAGACAATCTCTCTCTCTCTCTCTCTCTCTCTCTCTCACACACACACATGTGCACAAACACACTCACAGAATTTGCCTCTTTTAATTTGTTTCATTGATATTCAATCTCCTAACTTCAAAGATTAGCTTGTGATTCATGAGTTAGAAAACTTTATGCATTTTATGCACATATCCTAGAAGCCAACAACCTAGTATTCCTAAATATTGAAAAAGAGAAGCAATCATGATTGACCGGGATAATAATAGAGAAAAGAATACCACAAAGAGAAGGAACTGACCTTGTTTTAAGAAGTCTCCAAAGCATCAAGGTAATTCTTGTTGGCATGATAGTAAAAAGTGACAGGAAGGAGTCTAAGCACACAAAGAATCCAACATTTATAAGCTGCAAAAGCAATTGATTCTTTTATGGTCCGTTAAGAGTTCATACTTATAAAGCAAAGCATCTATTAACGTTCATAATCCAGATGATCTTCACTAATTAACTATAAAGACATTATAAAATTGTCTTGTCCTTCACATTAATAACACGTGTAAGTATTTCCTGTTTTTAGATAAGTACATGCATTCCCTTATGAATAAGGAGTCACATTCAGCTCCATTTTTCTATCACTGTCCTTGTCCAAAAAACAAGAATCCACATACATTCAAAAGTTTCATTTTTAATCCTCCCATTCTGAATGAGAACAATGCAGTTCCCTCTTTCCTAGAAGGCCGTGAAATCCTTTTTCCACTGAATTAGAGCACTTTTGACTGAATGCACTTAGAATATAACTTGCATGCTAGAAATAAAAAATATATATTAGCAGCACAATTTTATAAATCACAAATATAAAATTTCAATCATATCTTTTATCCCTTTCTCATTGTTAAGCTACATCAGAAGTGATTGGGTTCATTTAAGACAACTTGGTTCAACATTATTTTTCTCTTCAAACCCAAAGAGAACTCCTTTTCACGTGCATTGACTTCACGACACAAAACACAAAAGGTGAAGAATAGACAGCACCATATGCAAATGTATCATCTCTGACAAATGATTTGTGCCACAAGAAAAAATAAACTGACAGAAATAATTGGCATTTAATATCAATAATACGTCATAATAACTGAACCAGAGATTACCAGTTCACAACGCCATGGCAACCGAAATATGGTATCATATACTCTTTCCCGTTCCTTCTCATTGCCAATAGATACTGTGCTCCTTAAGGAATTTCCCACATGCATTTCTTCCCAGAAGTATTTCATTGGTGACATCTCCAACGGATATGCATCTATAAAGTAGACCATGTAGAGAATTAAGAAGAGTAGCAATATGTCTGTCCGTCTGAAAATGTGTCATCTACCTTAGTTTTCTTCATTCACAGTTTTTAAACATCAAGAGCAGATTACATGGAAATTAAAGCATATATCCTTTGAGACGAAGATTTAAGTTACTCTCCTTTTCTTCTCCAAGTGGGATAGCTGAGGTAAATTCATTACAAGCTAGAGAACAAAACGGTATTAAACTACAAAATAAAATCCCAGGAAGCTACAGCTATTTATTTTTTGTTTTTTGGGTGAGCAATTTGAATTCAACTTTACTCATCTACTACTTTTTTGGTAATTTCAAGACCAATCAAAGGACGACAAAGCCTACTAGAACATGGATGTTGATTTCTCTCTTTTTCTTTTCCATTGGGTTTGGCTGGAGTACTTTAGGTCAAGCTGCAGAATACCATTTCAACATGAAACTAAACCAATATTCCTTGCAGACATAACAAGCAGCTAACTTCCTGATACTTCCACATTTGACCAAAAGGGTTAACAAGATAAAGATAAAGGAAACATTTACAAATGGAAAGACTAAATCGAACAACACATTTAAGCCCAAAGGAAAGAAAGAATCTCAAGGAAATCAATTCAATGACATTGAACATGCCAGGATGGCATCAATGACCCGTATATTTTCCAAGTGTTGTCCAAGTAGTAAATAGTACAAAGTACATTTTCCAAGTGTCAAAATCTGATGCCAAGTACATACACGATTATAATCGGAAAAAAAAGGTGGACATCAACTGTTGATTGACTCCTGACAAAATTGAAACAAAAATTCTCTAGGGAGGAGAGTGGCCAAGAGGATCCAAGTCTCAGGTACATATTACAGGATTTATATATGAAGCTATATGCCCTTTTCACCTCTTAGATGGGATATCCAATCTCATAAGATAGCTACAGTATAAGATCAAATTCATAAAGAAACACTTCAGAGTCATAGATATAAGTCCACATTATCAGAGCAAAAACAAAGCCAACATCCTTAGCAAAAGCACCGCGGAAACAACCTCACGAATACATACATTCTTCAATGTCATCTCCAAAGGAACACACAGTATCTCCCCCTTCTAATTTTTAGCTAATTTCTGCTAACAAATACGTATAAAATGTATAAATTCTTTAAAATTAAAAAACAATTAAAACTTTTCATAAATATGACCCGCACAAGAATAAAAATAGAGGAAAAAATAAAAAGGAAGAAATTACTGCTTGGATCCTCAGTTATTAATTTCTTCCAATCCAAAGATTCCTGCGTCTCCAACTTCCTTCCATTCATCTCAACTGGCAGTTGTTGCTGCTGCAACACTTCCGCTTGATTTCCTATCTCCCTATCTTCCTTAAAACTCCTATTCTCATTCTCATTACCATCATTACCCCTACTCTCCTCCGCCCCCAACGACGACACCGATGTCATAACAACCTCGGTTTCACTTCCCCCATTAGTCCCGAAATTCACATTCCTCTGCCTCAATCGCGGACTCGGAGTAGCCGTACAAACCACAAAACTATCCCTTAATACCTCCGGCGCCTCCAGCACCACCGCCGTTTCGACCATACTCTGAGTGTAACTCTTAACTCCAAATCCACCCGCCAAACAGCTCTGATCCATTGCTTCTCCATCACGGACAGTCTTCGTAACTTCTTCCGCAATTGAGTTGTTCTGAATCAAGGGTTTTCTTGGTCTCTTTTTCTTCTTCTTCCTCTTCGGGCTCTGGCTTTCAGCTGCAGCGCCATTTTGGAGAAGATCGGAGATGGAGCGGGACATGAAGACCTCGTCGGTTTCGCCGTAGGAGGTGTTGAGGATGTCGAAGGAGAGTTTCCGTCCAGCGGATCTTAAAGCCATTTTTCTGAATTAAATTCGAAGTGACATTAAGTCTATAAAATTTAAAATCTCGGCAAAAGATTTTTCCTTATATATAAATTTTTAAAGAAAAAAACAAATCTCCGTGAAATTTGCAGTGGAGGTCGTAAATTAATAGTACCAGTGATTTATTGCGATTTGCAAATGAATATTGGAAGAGTGTTCTTCTATCTATGGAATGCGTAAAGAAGGTGACGTACTTAGGCAAATCATGTACTGCCACTTCATCTTGATTTTGTTTTTTATTTCCATTTAAATAATTTCATACTTTTCATTTCATTTTTGTTAAATATTGCATTTTATAATTAAATTTTTCATTTTTATATTAAAATATTTTATTAGTCTCTTCGTCAAGAATTAAATATCGATACTTTTATTTTAAAATATTTGGATTAAATATTTATTTTCTTAAAAAATATTTTTTTTATCTTAATTTTCATTAATAACTTTCTTAATATACGAAATTTATATCTCAATAACTAATCATATTTATTACTAACTTAATTAATCACAAAGATAATAAGTTAGCTCACAAAGACTATTCTTTAAATCTAATTTTTTTTAAAAGTATTTTTATTTTTTCTTTTCTTTTCTTTTTCTATCCTTCCTTCTCCTTCCTCTCTTCATTTATGCATTGTATGAAATTTATGTGTTTATTAATAGTTGTCTTTCTAAGCGTTTTTATTCCAAAATAGAGGTATCCTACAACGTGATTCACTTTCACCCTTTCCTTTTATTATGTGTATTGAGGGTAAGATTAGCCAAGCAACAAGGTTTCATTAAAAGAGATTTTTTAAAATATATACATATATATATATATATATATATTATATGTATTTGAGTCAAGTTTTAACCCATTGATATTTGGAGCCAAGTAATAACATAAGTATTAGAAGTCCCTCATGTGAACTCAGATGAATGTATGACTCTACTGTGGACTCAATGGTAACAGATATGGGATCATTTTCTACCTACTCCCACATCTAGATATTCTAGATTTCTTCAGAGTATTAGTTTTTTTCAAACTAGTAGACTCACTAAATTTCTGCATCGTATATTCATACTCAAAAAATTCACATCTAATAGAATTACTCTCACGTAGACGATCCCTAAGTTGTGCAATAACTAGCAGCTCACTTAAGTCTTGATCATCAAGATGTACAAAATAATTCATCCACTCATATGCCAAATGTTTTTTAAACCTAGGCATCCGAAGAATATCCTCCAACAATCTTCTCAAATGTCCAGTCTACTCATCTCTCTTAGTATCACGTGGCTCGAAATGAAGAGTCTTCCAAAAAATATGAATATTAGCTAAATTAATCTTTGCATTTTTACCATGTATTTTATTATTTCACAATCACATGAAATCACATAAATAGATCTAGTAAAACTTTTCAAGTGAATCCATATATTTCGGCCTCCCCTGTTCATCACTAATTAGCCTCAATCCCCAATGGCTAACCAACCCATGCAATAACATGTAAATAACCTAGGATGACCTTTGTAGTAAATGTGAAAAACCTAAGAGGGGGGGTGAATTAGGTTTTAACCGATTTTTCTTCTTTAAATTAAACAAGCTTTCTAAGATAACAAATATCAAACACTTGGTGTTCAACCAAAGTATGAAAAGATGAGTTCAAGAAAAGAAGCAATGAACACAAAGATTTATAGTGGTTCGGTTTATCCAACAAAACCTAATCCACTACCTTGAGCTATCTACTCAAGGATTTCACAAAACCTTTCACTAATATAGTAAGAGAGAATACAATAGAGGCTCACCCAATTCCCTTAGGGTTTTACAACATAAACCTCTTAACCAACCAAGGTTCACTCAACACTTTGAGTTTTACAATATAACCTTGTCTACACACCTATCTCTATTACAACAATTAATGAAAAAGAAGCTCTTAACACAAACACAGTTTTCTATGGTTCAAGGCTCACTCTAACCCTTAGAGTTTTAAGCTTAATGCAACCTTGAACAAAACAATCAAGATATGAATAAGAAGAGTTTGATATATGAAATCACCTTAATGTGAAGATATATCAATGTAAAGCATAAATACCTCTTTGAGTAATGTTTTCTTGTAAGTTGCTCAAGAACCCCAATGATTTTGTATAAATCTCACTTTGATGAATTTTACAATATGAATGTTAAGATTTTGTTTCAAAATAATCTTCAGAGGTTCTATGAAGTAATAGGATCAGATTTTTGCTCAAAAAGTAGTTAAAATGAGTTGTTTAAACGATTGGGTATTTATATGTATGCACCAACGGTCATAAAAATGGCTGTTTGAATCCCACTCAGGAGAAGTGCGGTCGACCGCAAATCAGGAGGGTCGTCCGCACCATCATCCGCAAATGTTCCAGAGAACTCTTGACAACCTGCGGACGATGATCTCAAAAGTCCGGTCGACCGCTCCATCATCCGCAAGTGTTCCAGAGAACTCTTGACAACCTGCGGACGATGATCTCAAAAGTCCGGTCGACCGCTCCATCATCCGCAAGTGTTCCAGAGAACACTTGACAATCTGCGGACGATACTCTGAGAAGTCTGGTCGACCGCATGATTTGTGGTCGTCCACACTTTTGTCAGGTCGACCACAAATGCATTAAAACTATGCAGAACAAGTTTCCAAACAACTCTAAGATTTTGCAAACTATATTTTATGAATTTTGAGGTATGTGCATGTATTTTAAAAATCATTTTACTTTTATTGAGCAACCTATGGAACTCATTACTCAAAGAGATAGACCTAGAGATAATCAAAGATAAATAAAGAATTAAATCTACACCTCTAGATCCTATCTAATCCAGAAACTCTTATCTTCAAAGCTTGACATCAAAAGCTCTTTTCTGAAGAATTGAAACTTTGATCTTGCAAGGATTAGATATATGAATCCTAAGATATCATCATTAATACAATAAAACCATTAGTCATTGTCAATGTTTGTCATTTAATCAAAATTAAGATATTAAAAGCTTTAAGGCTTTCAAAATGTTTACGTGATTTCTCTAATGTTGTCTTAATCTCACCAACCTAAATCCCAACCATACTCTGAATTTTAGAAAATATAGAATCAAAACTACATGTCAATCTATTCAAATGCTTCTTTCGAACTGAGTGTTGTCTCTCTACCATGTTTGTCATTACACAACTAAATGCATGTGTTTGTCTCTCCAAATCCAAACAAATCTTACGTTCTACTCTACAACCTGCATAAAGAAATTAAAGAGTATACCAAGAAACTAAAGAGTAACCAAGAAATTGACAGTGACTACTAGTACTCTTACGTTCTACTCTACAACCTGCATAATCTGCATCAGTAAATGCTACTAGCTCAAAAGACATAGATTTAGGATACCACAAACCAAAATCTATAGTCCCCTTTAAGTATCTAAGAATACGTTTCACAGCAATCAAATGAGATTCTCTAGGAGATGATTGAAATCTAGCACATAGACAAACAGATAACATAATATCAGGTCTACTAGCAGTTAAATACAAAAGGCTACCAATCATTCCTCTGTATATAGTTTGGTCAATCATCTTACCATTCTCGTCTTTGTCTAATTTAATAGATGTGGCCATAGGAGTATCAATCTCCTTTGAATCAGCCATTCCAAACCTTTTCAGTAATTCTTTTGTGTACTTGGCTTGGTTAATGAAAGTACCTTCCTTTGCTTGCTTAATTTGTAATCCAAGGAAAAATGTCAACTCACCCATCATGCTCATTTCAAATTCATCCTGCATTGTCTTAGAGAAATCTTTGCACATATTTTCATTAGTAGCTCCGAAAATAATATCATCAACATATATTTGAACAATCAAAATATCATGAGCTTTATTTTTAATAAAGAGAGTAGTATCAACTATACCTCTAGAAAAACCTTTTTCAATAAGAAAATTGCTGAGTCTATCATACCAAGCTCTTGGTGCTTGCTTTAAACCATATAAGGCTTTGGAGAGCTTGTACACATGATTTACATATGATTAATGAATAAAACCAGGAGGTTGTTCAACATACACTTCCTCTTGAATGACACCATTTAAGAAAGCACTTTTGACATCCATTTGAAATAATTTAAAACCTTTAAAGGAAGCAAATGCAAGTAACATTCTAATGGACTCTAATCTAGCCACTGGAGCAAAGGTCTCATCATAATCAATACCTTCTTCCTGATTATATCCTTGAGCAACAAGTCTAGCCTTATTTCTAGTTACAATGCCATGTTCATCAAGTTTTTCTAAAGACCCATTTTGTACCAATAATAGTAAGATTTGAAGGTCTAGTACAAGTCCCATACTTTGCTCCTTTCAAATTGATTTAACTCATCTTGCATGGCAATAATCCAAAAATCATCATTAAGAGTTTCATCAATGTTCCTAGGTTCTATATGAGATAAAAATGCAAAATCATCAACAAAATTTGTAAAAAATCTTCTAGTTCTTACCCTTTCATTTGGATCACCAATGATTTGATCCTTGGATGGTTGTGAACATATTTCCATTCTTTTGGAAGATCATACTTTGTTCCTTCTTCAAGTGAGATAGATTCTTGATTTTCAAGGACTTCTCTATTCTCATCCTTGATGTTGAAGGATTTTCATTTGTTTGAGCAGCATCCTTATTTATTGACTTCAAGGGTATTTCTTGAATATCACCTTCAATCTCATTTCTTGGCAAATAGATGTTAGATTCATCAAAAACAACATGAATAACTTCTTCAATAATCATAGTTCTCTTATTATACACACGATAAGCTTTTCTTATTGAAGAATAGCCAAGAAATATACCTTCATCGGATTTCTTATCAAACTTACCAAGATTGTCTTTGACATTTAAAACAAAACATTTACAACCAAAGACCTTGAAGTAAGAAATAGAAGGAGTTTTGCCAAACATAAGTTCATAGGGGGTTTCTTCACAAGAGGTCTAAGAAGCACTCTATTTATAATATAGCAAGAGGTGTTTACAGCTTCAGCCAAAAATACTTTGGCAAATTATTTTCGCATAGCATATAACGGGCCATTTCCTGTAACGTACGATTTTTCCTCTCAACAACACCATTTTGTTGAGGAGTTTTAGCAACAGAAAAATTGTGAGAAATTCCATTCTCATCACACAGTTTAGTGAAGTTAATATTGCAAAATTCTCTACCATTATCACTTCTAATGGAGATGAGTTTGCAACCTATGGTGTTTTGTACTTGTTTAAATAGCTTGACAAAAGCTCCAAAAGCTTCATCTTTGCCCAACAAGAATAATACCCAAGTAAATCTAGAGAAGTCATCAACTATCACATAAGCATACAATTTTCCACCAAGGCTCATTGTCCTCATAGGACCAAATAAATCCATATGAACAAGTTCAAGAGTTTTGAAGTTGAAACAATCTTCTTAGGTTTAAAAGAACTCTTGACTTGTTTACCATATTGACACGCATCACAAACACGATCTTTTTCAAAATGAATGGCAGGCAATCCTCTAACATATTCATGTTTAGATAAGTTATGCAAAGTACCCATGCTCACATGTCCTAACCTACGATGCCAAAGATATGCATCATCATCTTTCAAAGCAAGACATTTAACATCTGTTCAACTAAATCATCAAAGTAAAGATCATACATATTTCCATTTCTATTTCCAACAAAAACAATTGTTAGAGCAATCATCAATAATTAAACATGAATCCTTCTTGAAATAACCTTATAACCATTATCACATAATTGACTAATACTAAGCAAATTATATTTGAGATTATCAATAAGAAGAACATCTTAATAAAGGGAGAAGTACTTTTACAAACATTGCCAATGCAATGATTTTCCCTTTCTTTTTGTCACCGAAAGTCACAAATCCTTCATCTCTTGGTTTGACATCATTAACTATGGATGCATTTCCAGTCATGTGTCTTGAGCATCCACTGTCAAGAAACCATTTGTTCTCCTTTGTTTTCAATTGAAAACACACCTACACCAAAGATGTACCTTCATGAGTCACTTCAAGTAGTCTCCACATTTCATGTGCAGATTCACAACATCTTACCCTGTTATACTCATTCATATCAAGTGCAAAGTAAGAGTGTTCATAGCAAGAAAATTAAGGGTCATTTTCTTTTTATCTTCATCATCAAATTCCTCAGAAATTCTATCAATCTTTATACCATCAACAACTTTGAAAGGAACATAAGGACCATTTTCAACAATATTCCATAATTCATAGTTTAGAGAAGATATATAGATTCTAACTCTATTTTTCCAGAAATTATAGTTTGTGCCATTCAACAAGGAGGTCTAGTAGTAGAGTAACCTTCTACCATCATAGTGTTATCTAGATGAGCCATAGAATCTTTGTTCAAGGATGTTAAGCCTTATCAACAAGAAGACCTGCTCTGATACCAATTGAAAAACCTAAGAGGGGAGGGTGAATTAGGTTTTAACCGATTTTTCTTCTTAAATTAAACAAGCTTCTAAGATAACAAATATCAAACACTTGGTGTTCAACCAAAGTATGAAAAGATGAGTTCAAGAAAAGAAGCAATGAACACAAAGATTTATAGTGGTTCGGTTTATCCAACAAAACCTAATCCACTACCTTGAGCTATCTACTCAAGGATTTCACAAAACCTTTCACTAATATAGTAAGAGAGATACAATAGAGGCTCACCCAATTCCCTTAGGGTTTTACAACATAAACCTCTTAACCAACCAAGGTTCACTCAACACTTTGAGTTTACAATATAACCTTGTCTACACACCTATCTCTATTACAACAATTAATGAAAAAGAAGCTCTTAACACAAACACAGTTTTCTATGGTTCAAGGCTCACTCTAACCCTTAGAGTTTTAAGCTTAATGCAACCTTGAACAAAACAATCAAGATATGAATAAGAAGAGTTTGATATATGAAATCACCTTAATGTGAAGATATATCAATGTAAAGCATAAATACCTCTTTGAGTAATGTTTTCTTGTAAGTTGCTCAAGAACCCCAATGATTTTGTATAAATCTCACTTTGATGAATTTTACAATATGAATGTTAAGATTTTGTTTCAAAATAATCTTCAGAGGTTCTATGAAGTAATAGGATCAGATTTTTGCTCAAAAAGTAGTTAAAATGAGTTGTTTAAACGATTGGGTATTTATATGTATGCACCAACGGTCATAAAAATGGCTGTTTGAATCCCACTCAGGAGAAGTGCGGTCGACCGCAAATCAGGAGGGTCGTCCGCACCATCATCCGCAAATGTTCCAGAGAACTCTTGACAACCTGCGGACGATGATCTCAAAAGTCCGGTCGACCGCTCCATCATCCGCAAGTGTTCCAGAGAACTCTTGACAACCTGCGGACGATGATCTCAAAAGTCCGGTCGACCGCTCCATCATCCGCAAGTGTTCCAGAGAACACTTGACAATCTGCGGACGATACTCTGAGAAGTCTGGTCGACCGCATGATTTGTGGTCGTCCACACTTTTGTCAGGTCGACCACAAATGCATTAAAACTATGCAGAACAAGTTTCCAAACAACTCTAAGATTTTGCAAACTATATTTTATGAATTTTGAGGTATGTGCATGTATTTTAAAAATCATTTTACTTTTATTGAGCAACCTATGGAACTCATTACTCAAAGAGATAGACCTAGAGATAATCAAAGATAAATAAAGAATTAAATCTACACCTCTAGATCCTATCTAATCCAGAAACTCTTATCTTCAAAGCTTGACATCAAAAGCTCTTTTCTGAAGAATTGAAACTTTGATCTTGCAAGGATTAGATATATGAATCCTAAGATATCATCATTAATACAATAAAACCATTAGTCATTGTCAATGTTTGTCATTTAATCAAAATTAAGATATTAAAAGCTTTAAGGCTTTCAAAATGTCTACGTGATTTCTCTAATGTTGTCTTAATCTCACCAACCTAAATCCCAACCATACTCTGAATTTTAGAAAATATAGAATCAAAACTACATGTCAATCTATTCAGATGCTTCTTTCAAATTGAGTGTTGTCTCTCTACCATGTTTGTCATTACACAACTAAGATGCATGTGTTTGTCTCTCCAAATCCAAACAAATCTCTCCTTAAATTTTGATAGATATATGTTATTTAGGTAATCCAAAACAATATTTAATTTATACCACCTGAATCTCATCTGCAATAGGTTAGCAGTGTATATCTCATCCATCTCTAACTCGACCAAATTGTGCCATACACCTTGAGAAAATGTTGTTCCATACTTTTTGAATTTTGTAATATTAGTCACGTAACTCTCCACATTCTTTGATATGTGTCTCCTACAGAAAATGTGTGTTGCTACAGTAAAAATAACACCAATAGAATTTACAAGACTCAACTATCTTTCATTGACTATAACACTAGTATATGGTTGACGAGGTAGTATCTTCTGAAGCATATGAAGAGACCATGCATAAGAATCTTTTGCCTCATCCCTATGAAATGCAATAGCAAAAAAAATTCAGTTTCATTGTTGTTACCTTAGCAAACTCAAAACAAGGCATCTTATAACGATTGGTTTTATACGTGAAATCCATGACCAACATATGATGAAAGACATATATTAGATCAATAGACGTAGAAAGACACATCAACAAGTCACTAACCACATTGATGTCATCTTGCACCTTATGCCACACTTAGGGATGGCAACGGGGCAAATTGGGGCTGTAGTCTCCAACCTCCAACCCCGCCCCAACTTTAAATACTAATCTTCATCCTCGCCCCGCCTTCACTTCAAAAATTTGGAAAGAGGCCCCGCCCCCGCTTTACATCATCCGTCTTCGCCCCATCCCCGCCCCCATTTGACTCCACTTTGACCCTATTTGACTCATGATATCAATAAATATTTAGTCAATAATATAAACTCATTGTAATCTACAAAAATTAATAATATAAATTCATAATTATTTAAGTATATAATTAATAATATAAATTATTGAAAGCCCTAAAGCTTTTAATGTCTTAATTTTGATTAATGACAAACATTGATGAGGACTAATGTCTTATTTGTACAAGTGATAGAGTTTTTGGATTCATGATTTAATCCATGCAAGAACAGGATTTCAAGTCTTCAAGGAAGTATACAAGTCAAGACTATCAAGATTTGAAGACTAGCTTTTATTGGATTAGATAGGAACTAGAGGTATAGTCTTAGAGTTATATATTTTGATATCTCTAGTTCTACCTCTAATTGAGTAATGGTTTCTAAAGGTTGCTCTATGAATTTAAAACGTTATTTCAAAATGTTTTTTATGTTAAAATATGTTTTGGTATTTCGAAAACCATGCATCTTGATTTCAAAACTTATATGGTTCATAAACTCTTGTTGGATTGATACCATAACTTATATGGTTGATTGAAATCATCATTTGTGTGTTAGAGTATTGTTGATACACAAATGAACATGTTTCAGTCGACCTAAAGTGGTCCAGGTATCGTCCATAAGTTAGTTTATCTTGTGGATGCATGTGCTGTCAAATTTGTTCATCTGCCAACTTGTGGACGACCATGAGGTCGACCGCAGGTGAAGTGAGGTCGACCGCAAGTGAAGTCCGGTCGACCGGAGGATGAAAAATCATCATCCGGTGGTTGTCCAGTGAACTTGAGGATGATGGTGCGGACGACCGCACTTCCTGAGTGGGTTTCCAACAGCTTCTTTTTTGACCGTTGGAAACAAACCTTTAAATACCAAAACCTTTGGAATTCTTTCTAAGAAGATTTTTTGAGCAAAAACATTGTATATCTTGATCCTATAACATCTTAGAAACATTCCAAAACCCTTTCAAAACATCAATCTTGTTAAAATCATTAAAGAAGGGTTTTTACATTCAAAGGTGTATTTTGAGCAATCTTGACAAGCCATTACTCAAAGAGGTGATTGTGATTCAAATTGATATATCTTCACATTAAGGTGATATCTATCAAACTCTCTCTTATTATTATTGATTGTAATTGTATCAAGGTTGCAAGTAGCATAAAACCCTAAGTGTTAGGGTGAGCCTTGTATAGGTTGTTTTGTATTCAAGGTTTGTTTGTAAAACCTTTGGGTGAACCTTGAATTGAATTGTTGTGTTAGGATTCACTAAGGAGAGTGGTGGGATTATTGTAAAATCAAGGTTGTGTTGTAAAACTCAAGGGTTGAGTGAGCCTTGATTGGTTTGAGAGGTTATTTGTAAAACCCTAAGGTGAATTGGGTGAGCCTCTTTTGTAATCTCATTTATTTGAAATTAGTTACTAATATATTAAAATTAGTCTTGCTATCTACCATTTCACCAATACTTTAATTAATATTAAAATGATAAAATAATTACCATTTTTAATTATTTAAATCAATTATTTACTAATATAAATTATAGTTACATTTTTAAAAAAATGTTCACATATATTTACATAAATAATAATATATTAATATAGTTAATAATATGACTAACGATTACTTAGTCAATAATATAAACTCATTTTATTTAATTTTTAAGTAATCAAATGGATAAGATGGTTTTATTTTAAAAAATATTAGAAATAAAATAGTATTTTTATTATATATAGAACTGAAGCCAAAGTCAGGGATTTGCGGGGCAAATCCCCGAGGGGCTTCAACGGTTAAAAATCAATCCACACCCCCATCCCCTTCCCCACTCATCCACACTTTTTAGAACCCATCCCCGGCCCCATTAAATTCGGGAAATCCCCGACTTCAACGGGGCGAATTGAAACGAATCACCGCTAATCCCCATTTCATTGTCATCCCTAGCCACACTATCCAACTAGTCTTTTTAGCTAAGTGGAGTTGTTCCCGCATCATAGATCGTCATTCTTTCTTCTTTGTCTTCATTCTCTCCCGAGCATTGTAGATAATTTCACTATCTTGTGGAAATTTACCTTTAATGAAGTTCTTAATTTCTTTCGATCTCACATTACTATATGCCAACTCTTTTGTGAATTTTATCTCTCCTGCCTTTAGTTTTGTTCTCACCTTATGCCCATGACGATACACTCTAGGATCATGATTATGTCTTTCATCATGAACTTGTAAATACCATTGACCAGCCAAACTACGTGTACCCCTTCAATGAAAATTGACATTGACAGTTTTTCGAACTCATAAAATCTCTACTCTCAACATCAACCTCCAGATTCTTATTAAACATTTTATATTTCCTGATTTATTACAAGCAAGATAAACTTTTCTATCATTCTTATGTCGAGCTATGACAATATTCGTCTTATGTTATTCTCCAACATCTCTTGTCCATTGTATCGTTTTATCCCTACTCATATGAAGCTTTATCAATCACAAAAAGTTCAAATACATTTGTGATCACATCTGCAAATTCCTCCTTATCAATGACATCCTGAAAAAGTAAAAATATAACAAATTTTTAATAAAATTTAAACAATATATATGAAAAAAATACAAACAAATAAAAATAGAATTACGTAAACAACTATTGAAACTAAAAAGATATAATGGGGAAAAAATTTAAATTTAGAAATATAACATAAACAATTATTGAAAGTTGAAGGAAAATAAAAATAAATGAAAAAAGTTCAAGACATATTAATTATGTAAACAATATTAAATTTAGTAATTCAGTAAATTAATATATATAATTATAAAAGACGTTCGGACATCAACGTGTCCTGTCAACGCAGTATAACAACCAGATCTCAGGTTCCCAAGCCGAAGGATTCATACCCAGATGACAAGGTGCTCAGTCATCTAACCATATGCTCGATCAATGTGGTTTGTTGAATGAGCAGTGATAACCGATCATAGGGTTGGGTCAGGTTGCCTAGTCACTTGATCGAGCTTGTCCAGTCACAATGCTATTTAACTGGACTAGGTTTCTGAGCATTCAAATTTTTCTAGAATCTTTCTAATTTGAAAAAAAATGTAATATTTGCTTAAAAATAAAAACTTATCTCAATTGCTTCTTTGTTTGTGCATAATATATCTTTATTTTGATAAGATACGTCTTTATTTTTATCTGAATCATGCTCTATTGACATATTTGTTGAATTTTATAAAAAAGTCAGGAAAAACTCTAAGAGAATATTTTGTGAGAGAGAATTGAAGCAAATCACAAAAAGGTAAAAAAGTCATGGGAGTGTGATATTGAGTAATAGGGTACGGTATTTAGCAACTCCACTACTTATACTATGTCTTTGTTGTATCTTCTATGCATGTCAGGAAAGATATAACATTTATGACTTGAGGTTTTGATGTGGTGGTGATCATAACTTCACAAATCATGTGAAAAAAATTGTCTTCTCTTTAATTATTTCGCAGGTTAGGTTTTTAAAAAAATTAGGTGGATTTAAGTTAATCATTTTTTTAGTAAAATTGGTACATAATTCAAACTCTACCTTCAAGGTTCTTTTCTGAATGACTGCTTACCTCTCGCTTTTATTTCCTTTGGAAAAGTATCCCTATCGGGTGTAATTTCATAGTTTAAAGTATTTATTGAAGGATTGAAAATGAATTTTCAACTCTTATTTGGAACTCTAATTTGTTATATTTGCAACATTGTTTTATTGCCTTCAATTGTGTGTAGAAAATGTCCTCAAACAATTGGTTATTAATCTTATTGATTACAACCAAACATGTTGGCACAAAGATAAGTCATATAATTTTTTCCTTTAGAATGCAATGCAATTTTGAGTATTCGATTAAATTCTATATTTTTTTTGCAAGAACTTATACAACATTATCATGAGAGTAGAAACTTGATTGAACCATAATTAGATTGTTTTTTAGGAGTTTAATGTATTGTTTATTGAGATAAAATCTATCTAATTGTGTGTTTATGTGCTTAAATTGGTTATTTACACTTTTATCTTTGTTTGCAGGTATTTTGAAGGCATTTTAATATATTTAGAAGACATTGGAGGAAAATAGGAGCCTTAAGAAGTTGTTTTGCAGGCAAAATGGAGTGAACGTTCCTCAAAAACCAATTAGACGCGCACTTGAAGAAGTGGATGTTTCTCTATTCATCCACACGTCCATTCTCAGTAGTTTTGGAACATCACACGTCCACATTGACGTTTCAAATAGTCCCGCGTGTCCACTTTTGACAGCACGAGCGTCTACTCTCGGAATTTAAGATTTTGGGAAGTTTTTGAGTAATTTTGAATTAGAACTCGTATGTAACTAACCCTATGACTTTTCTAATTATTTATAGGGTTTATTAGCTTAGTTTTTAAACGGTAAAGCACCTTAGATATATTTGTTCCCGAGCATTGTAAGAGATCAAAGGTTGGAACTTCTCGAGAAATCGAATTTTCGTCTAATGAGTTTCTCTCTTTTCCTTAATCTTTTTATGATGTTTTCTTTTATGGATTGCGAGTAAATGTTTATAGTTGGAAAGGACATGTATTAGGTTTACTTTATTCGAGAATATGATATTTTTGTTTTGTTATTAAAAATCCAATCTTTTTAAGAAATCATTATTTATATTTGAGTATTTGAGCAATTCTTGGTTTTATCTTATCAATTGTGTTATCTCAATTATTATTGGTCATCTTAATTTTTTTTACATAGTTGATTAACTATGGTTATGCAGAATCGGTTTTCGGTAACAAAAAGTTGTAACTATTGATTAATTTGAATCGATGTTTGATTAATTAATAGAGAATTGTTTGAAATGAATTGCATGATTTTAATCGACCATTAATTTTATGTAATTTGTGTTGATGTTATCCTTATGCTTAATAACTTAATTGACTATTTTTATGCGAGCAATTAGGTAATTTAGTTTAATTAGGTTTAAGTTAATTTTCTGTGCTTCTCGGGAATTAACATAACTTTTATAGGAATTGGAATTTGCGACGCTACGCGGAACTCTAAGTCACTACTCAAATAGGTTATTATCAATGATTAATCTCGAATAAATAAAACCGAAATACAAATTCTTTGTTACATTTTTCTATGCATTTATTTTTTATTAATTTTTGAATTATTTTATTTAAAGTTCTATTCTTTTATATAAAAATTGAATATTTTCCCCCAAAATCTTGATCAGTTTACTTTATCTGAAATTTTATAAGTTCCTATGAGTTCGACTCTTACTTGCCCTAACTATAGTAGTTGATTAAGTTAGGTTTTAATTTGATAGCGCTACGACACGCTCGTCAAAACTATTACTTTAAGATTGAATATTAAATCCTCAAGTTTTATCAGTGGCTTCTCATACTAACTGAATCTTTATCATGTTCTCAGAGTAAAACAACCTGCATGCCTTGGTGGGGCAACTACCTACTCAACTAGAACTTCAAATGTTTCCTTTGAAATTAAGTTGGAACATTTTTCAAACGTAGTCAAATTGAATAAAAAGTTTTGGGTACTTATCCATATTTTGCCATGATATCTTTGGAAGATTTGATTCATATCTTTTTTCATGCCCTATAAACTAAAATGGTTTAGGCATACATTCTAATGTATTTATATTTCAAGTATCTAAAAAATGATGTTAAGGTATTTTCAAGAGATTTCTATTTTTGTTTAGTACTTTGGTTAATGCGATTGTGATAGAGGTCCTACTATGAGCTATATTACAATTGTAGATATATAGGCAAATTGGCGTATATAACACATAAACTATTTAGGTTTGGTGATTAAGACACCTAATCTTTAATTTAAATTTTTAAGACATTCAAATTTTTTTATTTTGGTGATTAAGGTACTTTTGTCACTAAATTCGTTAAATAACCATTTGACTCAATTTTTGGCAAGACTATTTTAGTCTATCCGTTTTACTTCCTATTCTTCTGCCTCTCTCTTCCATTATGTGATAACTGTCAACCGCTGACCACCAGCGATGAAGGAAGTGTGTAGTTCAAAATCAGTAAATCTACTCTCTAACCTATCTAAAAAGCCCTATAAAGTATCAATCTTTTGATGCATTGATGCCAACATTTTTCTCCATATGTTTTTTCTTGCTAGCTATGATTAATACATCTCCAAAATTGTTCCTTTTGTTTTTTTTCTCCACTATCCTTTTATGTCATCTCCCCCTTTCCATTTACAATTATTTTGTTCGGACAAGGAAAGCCCAAGTAGTGGTGACAAAAAATGGGGAAAAAAAGGTAAGCTATTTTTCTTTTATCTGTCTACATCTGCTTTCCGAAAAATAGGTCTTATCACTTTGAAGAAGATCCAAGTAGTCAACGACTTAGAATAGATAAGTTGAAGTTATATCTAAGTTCTACAGCAAGTGTGGCAGTCCTCAGGGATATTGAAAAACCTAAGATGGGGGGTTGATTAGGCTTTTATTCGATTTTTCAACATAATTGGATAAAAATACCTCTTTGATAACAAATATTAAACATTTGATATATAGGTTGTGTGAGTAAATATGTGTTCAAATAAAATGTAATAAGTAAAGCAATGAACACCATGAATTACCTACTCAATGATTTACCAAATTCCTTCACCAATCAAATAATGAGAATGCAAAAAAGACTCACCCATTTCATATTAGGGTTTTCCAAATAACCTCTCAACCAATCAATATTCACTCAACCATTGAGTTTTACACACATCCTTGATAAATCTAATTTCAATACTCTCTTTAGTGAAGTCATCACAGTACAATTCAATTTAAGGTTCACTCAAAACATTTACAATCCAACCTTGAATACAAAACAACACTCACAAGGCTCACCCCAACAATTAGGGTTCTATGCTACTTGCAACCTTGATAATCAATGATAAAAGATAGAGTGTTTGATAAATATCACTTTAATGTGAAGATATATCAATTTGAAACTCAAACACCTCTTATTGGAATGATATTTTTCAAGATTGCTCAATACATTGGTCTTTGTTATCAAAATCCTTCTTGATTGATTTCAAATAATTTGAAGCATTAAAAGGGTTTAAAAATCATGTATAAGATATCTAGAAATGTTTAGCAAAAAAGGTTTAGCTCAAAACGGGCATATGTGGCTTTATTCCGCAAGCTGTCTGGATACTTATTATCTAGCAGTCGACTACAAGTTGGTCATCCACAAGTCAGGTATGGTCAACCTCAAGTGACGTTTGATCATTCAAAACTAGTCAAACATGTATCTATAAGTTAAACCAAAGCGTGGATAATACTTCAGCAATTTTAGGCCAATCAAAACCCGTCATTTATGCATTCACAACATTTCAACACACAAATGATTATTCTAATATGTCATCAAGTTACTATATCCATCCAGCTAAGGTTTTGAAAACCTTTTAACATGTAAATCATGATATATGGTTTTTCAAATATTTTTATGAACACTTCAAAACAATTTTTGTCATTTGAAAATCATTGAAAAACCTAAGATGGGTGAATTAGTTTTTTACCCAATTTTTCAACATAATTCAATAAAACATCTATTTGACTGCAAATATCAAACATTTGTGCTAATTGTGTGAGAAATAATGTATGCAAGTAAAATGCAGAAATTAGAGCAATGAACAATATGATTTATAGTGATTCGGTTTATCCAACAAAACATAATCTACTACCTTGAGTTACCTACTCAAAGATTTACCAAATCATTTCACTAATCACATAAATAATATTACAAAAGAGACTCACTCAATTCACTTTAGGGTTTTACAAATAACCTCTCAACCAATCAATGTTCACTCAACCCTTGAGTTTTACAACACAACCTTGATTATACAATAATTTCACCACTCTCCTTAGTCAAATCCTCACAATATAATTCAATTCAATGTTCACCCAAATGTTTTACAAATAAATCTTGAATACAAAACAACTTACACAAGGCTCACTCTAACACTTAGAGTTTTATGCTATTTGCAACTTTGATGCAATTACAATCAATGATAAGAGATGTAGATTTTGATAGATGTCACCTTAATGTGAAGATATATCAATTTAAAATACAATCACCTCTTTTAGTAATGGCTTGCCATGATTGCTCAAAATTCACTTTTGAATGTAAAACCCTTTGTGAATGATTTTAACAAGATCGATGTTTAGAAAGGGTTTTGAAATATTTATAAAATGTTATAGGATCAAGATATATGATGTTTTTGCCCAAAAATTGTTTTTCGAAAGAATTCCAAAGGTTTTGGGATTTTTAAGTTTGTTCTCAACGATAAAAAATAAAGCTGTTGAAAATCCACTAACAATTTGCGATCGATCGGTGCATCGTTTGCAACATCATCTACAAGCTCACTTGTCAACCTTCGAATGATAGTTTGCATCTTGCGGTCGACCTCACCTCACTTGCAGTCCATCGTATGTTGTCCACAAGTTGACAAATGAACAATTTGACAGCACATGTATCCACCAGATACTTGGATCACTTTAGGTCAACCGAAACATATTCATTTGTGTATCTACAATACTCTAACACATAAATGATGATTTCAATCAACCATATAACTTATACTATCAATCCAATAAGAGTTTATAAAACATTTATGTTTAGAAATCACGATGCATGGTTTTCGAAATACCAAAGCATATTTTAACATTTTAAAAAATTTTGAAACAACGTTTTAAGTTCATAGAGCAACCTTTAGATACCATTACTCAATTAGAGGTAAAACTAGATATATTAAAAGATATCAAACTCTAAAAATATACATCTAGTTTCTATCTAATCCAACAAATGCTTGTCATCAAATCTTAATAGTCTTTACTTATATACTTTCTTAAAAATTTGAAATCTTATCCTTGCATAGATTAAATCATGAATCCAAAAACTCTATCACTTGTACAATTAAGACATTAGTCATCATCAATGTTTGTCAATAATTAAAAGTAAGATATTAAAAGTTTTAGAACTTTCAATAATTTTTCAAATCTAAGAGCAATTTTGATACTCATCAAACAATTTGAGGCAAACTAGATGATTCAAAATAGAACTCTAAGTATTAATACATCTATTTTCTATCTAATCCAAAGTAAGGTTATCTTCATATGTTGATGTTGTTGATTTGTATATTTTTTGAAAACTTGAATTGTTGTTCATACATTATTAGATCATATGAATCCAAAAGTACTATGACTATTTTTTTACAAAAAAATAAATAGGTTGACGGGTTACACGAGTTTAACCTGTTTACACGCGAACCCATTTAATATTAAACGGGTTGATCGGTGAAACCACAACCCTAACCTACTAATATCGTGTTGGGTTCACGTGTCGTATCCAATATTAACACTCCTAGTTAATTCAAAATTAAATTAAATTGACTTACTTTATGCATTAAAATTATGTATACTCTTTCTAAATTCTCCAAAACATATAATTATAATTATTTTGAATGCAATTTTTCTAATTTTTCATATGTTAGAGATGTAGTTGTTCACATCAAACAAATCAGGTTAGTATTTCTTTTCTTTTTTGTTCGATCACATATATATATATATATATATATATATTGTATTGTGTTGTGCGGTCGACCAGACCTCTCAGCTCATCCTCCACATATTGTTCAGACCTTTCTAATACACTTGTGGATGATGGTGCAGACGACCAGCTTATAGTGTAGTCGACCACAAGTCTCATAAGTGGAATTTAAATAGCCATTTTTCTGACTGTTGAAACACAAATAAATACCCAAATATTTGAAAATCTTATATACACAATTTTATGAGCTAAAACTTAATACACATTCATTATAGAATATCTTAGAAACATTTTCAAATCCTTTCAAAACATTTACATTGTGAAAAATCATCCAAGAATGGTTTCACACATTCATTAATGTTTTTGAGCAATCTTGAGAAACAATTACTCAAAGAAGTCTTTGTACAAAAATTGATATATCTTCACAACTAAAGTGATATCTCTATCAAACTCTTTTTATTTATCTCTTGTAATTCTTATTCAAGGTTGCATTGAAATTAAAACTCCAAGGGTTAGAGTAAATCTTGAATGAAGATAATTGTGATTATATTAAATGTGTATATTTCATTAATTGTTCTATTAAAGATAATTGTATAATTAATGTTGTATTGTAAAACTCAAAGAGTTGGATAAACTTTAATTGAGTGATAAGTTTTTGTGTATAACTCTAAAGAGAATTGTGTGCCTATGTCAAAACTTCAACCCTTTAGAGAGCAAGAATATATTAGATTTTTTTTGATAAAAAAAAGACAATATCTACTAAATATAGATAAAAATAATATTTTAATGAACTTTAATAACAAATATTGACCAAGTCAGCGTGGTAAAAAAATAAATTATTAAAAATAAGATCTCCTTTTTAATAATTAAATTCTCAAGGCAAATAATCAAAATAACAACACATAACTGATCTACCTTTACTATTTTAAATATTCATTTTACTTTCCTTACTATTTTAAAATTAAACTAGTAATGAAGGTATGTGCAAAGCGCAGACTTTTGCTTCGTAAATGTTCATTTTTCGTATATGTGTTCATAATGTGTAATTTTTTTTTTGTTTTCTTACTTGTTCAATATATTGAATGACCTAAACCGAATTCTTAAAAAAAATTAGGGCATATAAAAACTTATAACCCTATATTCGTTGTAAATTTGATCGGCGTCGTGGATGAATTTTTGAGCCGCCTCAGTGCTGCTAACCTACTTTCGAGCTGACGGTGTCCTCCTTTCGCAATTTCATTGTCTTAAGCTCTGTATCAGGCATGTGAATGATGGGAAAGAAGTTAAAGATCAGATTTAGGATACTGGTGGTGAAGAACAATTAAGTGTTGTCACCTCTGCTTATTATCACAGATCGATGGCTGGATGAGCTCAAAAGTAAGTTTACACATTTTTTATTTTTGTATGTTTGGTATTTTTACTTATAAGTTACTGAATAAGAAGAATTTCAAAGATTGTTGAATTGAAAAATTACCTTGCATTTTGTTTTTTTTAATATGTTGATATTATTTCAACTTCGGGGGTGGGGAAGAGGGTGGTATCTGAAGCTATAGAAAATCATTTTGAGATGTTTCTAAAAATTCTATATTGAAATGAAATTGATGTTCTTTTATATGCAAGCTGATTAGATGCAAATGATATTGATTTGTCTAAGATTTTTGCTTAGAATTTAGAAAGAGATTAACCTAGTAAAGCCAGAAATAGGAAGATCAATCATATGGGTCAAGATTCATTTGACATAATAGCAAACCAAATGTAAGATGCTTCCAGTTTCCTTGCACAACAAATCAATGGCTTTTATCATATTTCTAGAGTCTAACAGGGCATCAAATGTGCAGAAAGGGGAAAAAGAAAGAAACTCATGTCCTTATATTGATAGTGAATTATTATGCATATTAGTAACAAATATTTATCAAAGATTGAAGAATGTGCAGAATTATGATTTAAGTTTTTTAATTTTTTATTTCCTATATGTTCTAAAATAGGTTATGATTATGGAGCTTACAAATGTTTGATGTAATGCCTGAATGAAATTCTTTGATCTTTCCATTAGTTAGTGTTAAAAACAATGCAGGAAGAAAACTCTTTATCAAATTATTTATGCTCTTTTTGTCTTTGAAGTTATGAATTCTCATATGTTTTGTTCAACAACTTGCTGACCTAATGCTCATGGAATATTTCTGTATGTTGCTATTCTACAAATGAGCATACCATTAGGCCTTATACCATCTATTGATCTTACTTATATCAAGGATAAGTATTATGGGCTCTCAACTCAAGCATTGTTAAATGTCTAGTCATCACTTAAGGGTAATAAAGGCAATCCACATAAATTGAATGGCACAGAGGTAAATCTTTCATGATCTTGTTATTGAGTAACATTACAGTTCAATATATTTTGGTCAGCATCTTAGATCGCATTTTCTTGTCCTTCATCTGTAACTTGCATAAATAGGCACACTTTCTAATCATAATCAAATCTTTGTTGCCATTCTTTTTTCCTGCAATACAGTTATTATGTTCAGGATAAAACTGTTAATCATTTGGAGGAGTGTCCAAAAGAGTAGAATTGTACAAACTGTTAATCATAATAAAATTGTGCACGTTCATGGAAGTGCATTGTGATTATTCAATTTCTAGGATTATGGGTCTTGATATCTTGTCTTATAGCCATTAGAAGCTGCCAAAAAGTTCCACTAGAAACTTAATGCTTTAAATAAGTTGAAGACTTTTCTGCTTCAAAATTTTAGTACACTTGTAGCTTACATGCTTTTCCTTACTATAAAAATCTCATATTCTAATGATTACATCTTCTATATTTCTGTTTCCTTTCTAGTAAACAGATGACTTTCTGGAACCAAGAGCTTTTTGTCATATTTTTCAAATACAATTAGATTCTATGTATAATTTGTCTTTCTCAGGAAAAGTCCTCAAATGCTACATCTAATTCAAAGAGAACCTAGGATTGAGGAAGATAGTATGGTAGTTTGAAATATTAGGAAAAGAACATCTCTGGCTTTGAAATAATAAGAGCTTACGGTAGTTCTAGCAGTGTCGAATACTCTCGAAACTTTTTATATGATAAAATATTGACTTGACAATTCTTTTTATATGGATCATCTTGCTAGTAGTGAATGCAAAACTGTTATTATACATGCGAATATTCTTCTTGAACTCAATTGCCTCATCATTGTCATGTAGTAGCAAACGACTAATTACATATGACATTCCATGAGAAGCTAAACTAATTTCTCCTTCATAGCAACAAAATTTTGGAGGTTCAAGATAAAAACGTTTAGCTCCACAATATTCACAAGTAGGTGCAGCAGGCATAATCATTGTTGTTTGTGGATATTACGTTTCTTGAAAGTCATCATTGTTGTGAGTAAATTGACATGTACATTACAAAATATTAAAATAACTGTTAGTTGTTTTAAATGAAACTTATGTGAAATTTGAATTGTTAAAATAAGATGTTCGTATAGTTGTGTTATACCTTTTCTTTCTCTTTTGCCATTTACTAATATATGTTCATGATACTTTTCTCAAGAATAATTAGTCCTCTCAATAGAAACAAAGTATGTTGTTCCAGCCTTCCTTCTTTTTGCATGTCGTAAACCATCTAACAACAATTTTTCTTATTTTAACAAAATGTGTCATAAATTAACAAAAAAACATAAATTATTTTCTATTTGCTTATTACTTTCTTTAGTTTTGTACAGAGAAAAAGATGTTCTACAATCTTCTCTTTCATTTGACAAGGATAACGTATCAATACTCTGGATATCTTCCTCTATTCTATTTGAAATAATGCTATTTATTGTTGAAATATTCTGCCTGCTCACTTGAGATGTGCCTTTGTCATTATGAGAAACATTCACAGCTGCATTGGCATTAATTTCAAAATTTCTCATTTGACGTTGATAATATGCCTCTTGATGTTTATAGAGTAAGTCTCTTTTATTTTCTATTGGCATGTCACGATAATGTTGACGACGTTTTGCATTCTTGGCTGCTCTAATTGCACTTGCAATTTATCAACAAAAAAAAAAATTAAACAAGATTGCCAAGTAGTTGATGAAATAGATGAACATTTTTATTATAAGTATTTACCTTCTTTTGTTGTAGAGAAAGAAATAGATGTTGTAAAATCTTCTATTCTAGTTGAAATAATATTGTTTACTGATGAAACATGTGGATTGTTGAGATATGATGTATTTCCCTGATAGTGAATAAGATTGACAGTCACATTTGCACTGGTTTCAATATTTTTCATTTCACATTGAGAATTTGGCTTTTGTCCTTTATGAAGAAAATCTTTTTTCTTCTTTGTATACATCTCATGACAATGTTGTTGACTTTGCTCATTTCTTGTTGCTCTAATTGCATCGTGCATAAAGACATTATCTTCTTACATGTTGTCCTCCTCTTACTATTTTTCTAATGAAAGGTTTTCAATTTTTTTTTATAAAAAAAATTAAATATCTGAAATTATATTAGAATTGAAAATTTCACATGATACACTTTTAATTAATTCCATGATTCAACATACATGACATGATCATATGATGGCATAAGCATATTAAGTGAAATAAATGAAATTAAAATACACTAAACTATTTAAGAAATATTTCCTTTCTCTTCTCTTCAAAGATTCCTTTGAAAACTGAAACTTGTTCCAAAATATGTTGAATTACTAACTCAATATTGAGGTGGATAAATAAATTAGATGTGGTAGCATAAAATGTAGGTTAATGATTCTAAATAAATTATCTTGTTGGACCAAATTCTTTACAAAATTAAATAAGGTACAACATGAAAAAATCATTTTTAGTTGAACTCCATTTTCATGCACCATATGCATTAGAAAAAAAATAACATTCTTATTTTAATTACATTTTTATGCATTATATCTACTACAAATAAAGAATTTGCAAGTAAAAATTCATTCTTACTCAAACTACATTCTTGTGTATCAAATGTATCAGAAAATGTCATTCTTAAATGAAATTTATGAAATGAATGAAGATCAAATTTATTGAAAAAAGATTTGACTTTACAATATTAATGTTTTGCATGTGCATGTATTAGAATAATTTTTAATTTTTTTTTAGAATTAACTGCTCTTTGCAAGCTTATTACCTTTTTTCTTTGCAGAAGAAAGTAAACTTAATGTTGTCTTTGCTTTGCAATAGCTCGAAAATGTAGTAGTGGAAAAGAAATCAAGTGCACTAGAAGAAGAAAGTTAATGGTCGGTAGTTTTTGCATGTTTATAGTATATAAAGCAAACTTAATCTTATTTGATTTCTGCATTCTTTAAAATTTTAATATGTTTGGACAATTGATAGTAATATGAAATGGACACTTGTTTCTTGTTTTTTACTTAACTAACACTTGTTTTTTCTTTTCTTTTTTCATATGAATACCAATGCAATAATATGAGACATCCTATAAAAAATAAAATAAAATGAAGAGAAACGACATATAATTTTAGTATATTTTAATATTTCAATCCCTTTGGAAGAAATATAAAGCAAAGTTAGTGTTGTGTGATTTTAGCATGTTTGAATGCTTTAGACACTTGATTGTAAATTAAACATTTGAAGACAAATTATTTATTGAAAATACAAAGCACATAACTTTATTTTTTTTTTTAAAAAGAAAATGAATGGATAATTGAATTGCAGAAGATTGAGATTTACAACATGCTAAAATGCGTTGTTAGTAGGAACGATAAAAAATATATACTGTAGCTTCCATAATTCTTATATAGTATATTATAATTCTTATTTACAAGTTTAATTAATCATGATAATTTAAAGTTTTAAAAAATACTTTCACATGTAAAAATACTTTTAAACCAAATTGGGCATTAAAGTTTTGGAAATGTAGCCAGAAATTATAGGATCTTGTGAGCAAAAAGGCATATGACCATGATTTTTCCCAAAGTGCGCTTTGTTAGTCATGGAACTTTTTTATCCTTTTTTCTGTTTTTCTTTGTAAAAGAACATTTCTACCGTTAGGGAAAGATCTTAAGTCAAGGATAATGATTTCATTCAGCAATTGATATAATTTTTCTCTTCTATTTTATTAAAGTAATCTTTTTTTTTTTTTTGAAAATTTAGTGTAAGGTCAATTGGTAAGTCGATTTTGATGAAACATTTGTCATCATCAGTCAAAGATTTGCTTGGCTGTATTTGATAGGATAAATGATTTGATAGGTATTGCGACTTTTTCCTTCTTTTTTTTTTTTTTTGTATTGCCAACTAAAATCAAGTCAGAAAAGTTTATCGATTAATGTAAACAATTTATTACCTTTTATTAAAGTAGTAAAGATTTACTAATTGATTAAAAAATTGCATAATGAAATGCTGGAAAATAGATAAAACTGCATTTAAAAATTGCATCGTGAGATAATCAATTCTTTTTCCTTTACCCATCGAACATGAGGGCCTCATATTATAAAAAGCCATAATCTAATTAATGAACACCTCAAAGATTTCAAAAACATATTATTTTGAAGTAAAACGAGGATTTCAAAACATTATCATTATCACTCTTTCTACTATTCTTTTTTCCTTATGTTTAAAGTCAAAATGTAAAAGTTATTACTCATTTATCCTATTTTATTTGAACTAATATTCATTCTAATTTGTCTCTAATTACTTATCATCTTTCCAAAGAAGGATAATATTTAGGAAAAATACCAGTTTTAGTCCCTTTGGTTTGAGTTTTTGGCCATTTTGATCCATTTCTCTTATTTTTAGTTAATTTGGTCCATTTAATTGTTCAATTTCATCCAAATTGGTCCAATTATAAAAAATTATGCAAAATTAAGCCCAAAACTTGTTTCACACAACCTTGACCTAATTCATCCAAGGGGAAAAATAGAAACCTATTGTGAGGGAGTGAATAAGACTCATTTGTCCCCTAATTGCATTAACTAAGTTTTCTGACATAAAAAAAATATCAGAATTGGTTAATGCAAATTCGCCTTCAATAAAATTTCGGACAACTTAGTTAATGAGGGAAAATGAGTCTTCTTTACTCTCTCAAAATCGAATTCCATTTTTTCCTATCAAATAATTTAAAGAATGTACATCCTATCACATTAATGAGAAATATTGAGTCAACTTTCTCAAAATCAAAGGCTCTTTATTTTTTATTGTTAAGTAAAATATAAATGTTCAATTACAAAAGGAGTGTATTATCATAAAAGGTTCAAATAAGATAGAATACAAAAAATTACAAATGATTCATTTATACTTTCTTCATTTCAAAATATAACATGTTAGAAAAAAAATTACTTGTATTAAGGAAATATTTTAGATTCTAAAATACTCTTGATTTATTGTAATGCTTTTTATTGAAACTAAAATAATTTAATACGATAGATAAAATAAATAGTGACAATATTAGAAACAATGAACAAAATAATCTTAAAATATAATAAAAATATCTTTCTTTTTTTTTTGAAAAGTAATATCTTATATTTTTAAACAAAAAAATTTGTTTTAGAAAAAGTAATTATGATGCAAACTAAACAAAGAATGGAAATAAATATTGTTTTAAATAAGACACAAATCTTCTCCCACATATTAATAAGACATAAATCTCCGTAAAATTAGCAAAAAGGAATAAGTACCAATAAGAAAAATTGGCAGAACCGAAAGCGGCGCCTCCACCACTCCGGCGGCGACAGCCGAGATTGGCGGAATACATGCACATGGCCAAATTATTTGCCACGTGTAACTCATCTTCACCGCAAAAGAAACCGCGGTTGATTTTTCTGGGCCCATATCAATCAATCAGTGGCCAAAATCCTTTAACCTTTTCCCGCCAACAGTATAATTTCCCTAACCTTTTTTAGGATATTTTTATTTTGATTTCTTTTTCCTTTTCCAATTTTCCAAATTTTCCTCACTCCACCTCAACCTTTAAAACCCTCTTTATTTCCTCTTCTCAGTTCTCTTTCCACACTCTCAACTCTCTTATACTCCAAATCCCACCAAGAAAAATGGTGAGTAGATTTCATTTTTTCCCCCCCCTTCTTCTAGTCTAAATTTATTTTATATGCTTTGAGGATGTATATATAATTATTTTTTCTGGGATTTTGTTTCTTGAAATCTTTTTATAGGTTGGATGTGCAATAAGATTGAAGAAGATTATAAAACCCGAGTGGGTGAAAATATTGCTGAGCAGTAAATTCTTTGCTTTGTGTGGAGAACATCATGATCTTAGAAAGAATGAGATAAATATGTTTTGTATTGATTGTGGTATTGGTTTCTGCAAGCACTGCATGACTCATTCTAAATCCTCACCGCACTGTTTTCATCGGTGGCTTCAAATCTGCAAGTATGTCTATCATTATGTTGTTCGACTCCAAGACATTCAGCAACATCTTGATTGCTCAAGAATTCAGGTCAGTCTATAATTCTTTTATGTCTTTTTTTGTTGAATTATTTCATATTCTTCTGATCGATGAGTATTTTCTGGTTTGTTTTTTCATTGATATGTATCTTTTTGGTAATTGTTAGGCATTGGAATCTTGAGGGTTTCAATCAAAGTTATCTATTTCTTTTTTCTTTTTTTTTTGATAGGTAAAGTTACCTAATCATTATAATTGAAAAATTTTCAAAGTTTTCTCCAAATATGGTTTGCAAAGCTGTATACATATCTGATATCTACACAGATACATGCACCAAATCACTCAGTAATATATCTTAGTTTTAGAGTATTAACTAGAGCTGGGTAGTAGTAATATTTTCATTAGAACGGTAAATTATTGTAGAAGTTTAAAATTTTGTATCTATTCAAATTCAAAGTTCCATTGTCCAAAAAATTGAAGGGACATTTATCGGAAAAATTTAGCATATTATTTTTTATTGAGTTTATGAAATGTCTATCCTCTTGAACAATATCTATTCCTAGTAAAACCTTTTCACGGTTATCTAATTTTGCCTCTCCTGAGCTATTTAATGTACATTTATTGCCCATAATAAGTTTATTTGATTTTATCTGACAATTAGAGTAATTAAGAAACCAATGCTAATAAAATGTTACGTCTATATTAGTAATTTGAAGTACATTTTTCTTTTTGAAAAGAATCTTATAGAGATACATCACAATCTAGGGGGAGCCCTTGTGCTATTGTTAGTCTTCTTTATAATAATTCAAGTTGACTTCAACTGATTTTTCTTTTTTCCCCTTTCATATGAAGATTTTTTTTTACTGTATCAATAATTTTTTTTGAGGAAATGACTGAATAAACTTGGTTAAAATCTGTGCATTACAGAGAGTTTGGATGTATTTTCTTCTGTAATTAAATCTACGATATCTAATTTTGCTTTTCTCTTGATCTTTGTTTGCTAAGTTCATGTTTTATGTGTGAGATTAAATAAGTTTAGGATTGGCATAAAATGTATATGCATATATTATAGTATTTAAGTTTGATGGGTTAATATTTTTAGCTCTTTTGAAAAGGGATTAATATTTTTTAATTGTTTTTGACATAATTCACTTTTTCTTTTTAAAAATAATTCTTCTCACAGACATACAAAATTAATGGAGAAAAGGCTGTACATCTGAATCCAAGACCTCATTCCAAAGACAACAAAATGTCTAAGTCAAAAAGTGGCGCATCTTGCCAAGCATGTGGAAGGCATATCCAAGACTTGCCAAATAGCTTTTGTTCTATTGGATGCAAAGTAAAGTCCCAAGATTCCCATTTCCTGCTTTTCTTTTTTTATTTATTAAAAAAAATATATTACTTGAATATTCTATTATTCAGATTTTTATTTGTTCTTTTATTTTATTTGATTTGCAGGTTTCAGTAGTTGCAGAGATGTATAAAGAGAGAAATCACAAAATGATTTCAATTCCACTTTCTGAATTCAATAATCTCTCCCTGAAAAATGACTATGATTTCGATGACAATGATTACCATCATCAAGAAAATGCACAAGAAACCAACTCATTAATTAGTTTTGCTCAGTCTTCAGATATGTTTTGGTTGAGTTATAATTTAAAACCGAAGAAGCAATTGCACAAAAGGAAAGGCATACCACGGAGATCTCCTCTACACTAACCATAATTGATCAATGGTAAGGAGCAACATGGAGTTTGGCGCATTTGTGAACGATTTTGTTGTAATTTATAAAATACTGTTAGATATAAGATATATGTAAGAATTAAATTTTATATATAAGTACTAATATAAATTGCGAATTATGAGTATATTGTGGTGGAATGGAATGGAAGCAAATAATTTTTTTGATTCATTCTTTTTTATATGCTTGTTACATAATTATTTAAATAAATCACTCTCAGAGAACCCTTTTCTTGGACTTTTGTTATGGCTTGGTTGGTGAGTCTAAGTCATGTTTACACCAAAACAAACTCTCGTTTCGAGACTGCTGCCAGAATGGTTTCGCAGAAGTTACTTCCTTCTAGTGCCCATACTTCTGGAACTGCACGAATGAAATTGACTGGACTTCTTGTTGGAATCTCAGTCCTCAAACGATCAAAACGATGAGAGTTGCACACTGGCAGTGAATTTTTTGTCAGCCTATCCACGTTCTTTTGTTATATAAGAAAAAAAATACGGTTTGAACCTTCCTGACGATTAGCCAATTTGAACGTTCAGTTTAACTATCCATTCATTTTGGTATTTCATTTCTTTTTTTCAGGTCATTTTGATTCTTAATCTATAATTATATAGTCATTTTGGTATATTATATTTTCTTTGAACTATTAGATTTTCTATATATTATTTTTCAGTCATTGTAATTCTTATTATTCTTGTTTTTTAGTTATTTTTTATTCATAAATAAAAGGAACCAAACTGGTTTAAAAATAATAAATATAAAATCAAAATGGCTGAAAAATAATACATATTATAAGATTTCAATGGTTCAAAGATTAATCTCAATAAAAAATAATAATTTTGAACAAACTCTGAATAATAATTTTAACTTTAACAATAAACAAAGAATCTTGTACAGTGTCAGAGTTGGACTTAGACCCGATTAGAACCTATATTAGTTTGGTATCTTATAATGCCTGTACATATTTTTTCTTATATTATATATTAAGGTTTCCTAGAAATGTAGTTTGCTTTTTTTATTATTTTCTTTGGTTGGTGGATCATCACAAATCGAGAGTTTTCTTTTGCTTCTTCTTAATCTTTGTTTTGTTGGGTCGGTGATGGAGATCGTCTCCCAACTTGTCCGTTGCCATGGCTGTTTGTGGGCAAAAATTTATATTTATAATCTGTTTGTAATTTCGAGCAAAAGTGGCAGACAAAAGGGTTGGAAAAGAAAGGGAAAAAATAAAGAAGAAAAAGTTTTAGGAGGAAACATTCTTTCATGGCTGGCTAAATGGGTTGAATATGGAATAGAAAGACAAAGCAGAAAGAAGAATATACAACTGATTAATATTAATAACATGTCTTTTTCACATGCAAAAGGAAAATATATACTTTTCGCCATGCCGTTTCTACAAAAAGAAATGATTGCATGCTGGCATAAATCATATTCATGTGAGTTGAACATAGTTAAAAGAATATATGTTTAATTTGTTTTTTTACTAATGTTTTTTGGATTTTGAACTATTATTGTTGAATATATTTTACATGTTAGTATAGGAATAATTTTAGTTATAGATATAGTACATGTGTGTATTTTTTTCCTTAATTCTTTCTTGGAGGATACTTTTGAAAAAAGAATAAAATTATAGATATATTACATGTGTGTATTCCCCCCCCCCCCTTAATTATTTCTTGAGGATACTTTTGAAAAAAAAAGAATTAATTTCACTAAATACCCCTTAAAATTTATTTCATTAAGCCCCTTAAACTTCTTATGAAAAATAAATACATCTTTCAATCTTTCAATTGTCTTAATATGTCCCCTTAATCTTTTTAATTATTTTAGTTAAGTATAATTTTTATTACAATGTATCATTTTTTTTGTCAATTAAAATTTTATTTTTATTAACTCTTATAAATTAATATAAAATATTACTAAATTTGAGAAAATTCTATGAACTTTTTTATTTGTTTGAAGACATGAAAAAAAAATCTTAATTTACCGCAATATAAATTTAAAACAGTTGAGAAAAGAAAAAAATGTTTTATTTAAAATGTTTGAATTTCAATATTGGGTATTTTTCATATATTTGGATGAATTAGTATGATTTTTATTATTTATTTGATATACAAAGGCTTTATTTTGCTTTATGGAAATCTTATTAAAATTTTTATATTTATAAAACAATTTGTTTTCTTTTCTCTAATGTTTTTATTTTTTTAATGCGTTAAAATCAAGATTTTTCTTCACACATTTAAACAAATAAAAAAGTTCATAGAATTTTATCCATTTTAGTACTATTTTATTTAAATTTATGAGATTAATAAAAAAAATAAAAGGTTAATTGGAAAAAAGCTGATAAATATTAATAAAAAATTACTTAACTAAATAATTGAAAAGATGACGATACAATTGAAAGATTGAGGGGAAATTGTTTTCCATTAGAAGTTTAAGGGGTTTAATGAAATTAAGCCTACTAATTATACTATTTTGATAAAATTGAATAAATAGAGAGACATATTGCTTCAATTAGAAGATAAACTGAGTTTAGTGTTTTTTTGATAAAAGATGAATGGAATTTAGTGAAATTAACCAAAACAAGAATCATGATTGATTTTTAATTTTATAATTTAAGAATGAGTCACTTAATGTATCAAAGGATGATAATGTAGTATGTATTGTTTTACATTTTTAGGAAGGGAGGAAGGAATGATGATTCAAAATTGTATGCTATATTTTAATTTACTATCAAGTTGCGTGACATATTATTAGAGAGCCATTCATTGTTCGGACTCTATTGATTATTCTAAGGATTCTCTATTCATATTACTATTTCTTTCTTTTGCTAGAAATTATGACGTGGTTTGATTCTGGTTGAAACATTTATTAGAGACTCTATTCAAGTTCATTTTGCATCCATATCTATCAATGTTGTTATTCAATGGAGACATTTCAGCACTTGTTTATCGGCAGTCCGGTTGCCACTTAAGTATGAACTCACTTCTCTTCTATTTTGCAAGTATCCGTCTGTCAACATGGTGAGATACACTACTGATTCCCTCATTAGATTTTATCAGGCTGACATATTTTTGAGAGTCACATCTGCATCGTGCCTATGTTTACTTTTTTTGTTCATCTGGATGACGTATAATGATGCAAAACACAATAACATACCTATGGAGTTTCGACGAATCATCTAGCGTGTTTACAGACACATTTCCTTTCTCTAGATGTGGCGTAAATTCAGGCACACTCACAAGTATGAAGACACATGCTTCGGTTCGCTCTTTGGAGTCACCTTATTTACTTCTCCTCGTCCCCTTCTTGTCTTGGTTCTTTGGCATAGACCATCTATGGGATTTCATAAGGTGAATAAAGATTGATATGTTAAGGATGATATGGCTAGTAGTGATGGAATTATCAGAGACAATAGCGGACTGTGGGTTCATATTTTTTGTTCATTTTACGATTCTTGCACAATTTTTTAGGATGAATTGCTGGCTATTTTGAATGGTCTCATTTTGACTCAAGATTTGAAATTGATTGCATTATGTATTTAAGCAGACTCGCACTTGTCATGCATTGCATTATATGAAGAGGACCTTGGCATATCCATAAGCTACTCCGGCATATTCGACAGTTGATCTGTTTCGACAGAGATAAAGTTTTTCACATCTTTAAAAATGAGAATCATGTGACTGATGACTTGGCTTATAAGGTATGAAGATGAGAGATTTATATACTATTTGTACCTCATGAGAGGATTAGAGCTTTGATATATTTGGATAGCTTCTCTTATATTTTAGGACTATAGATTTTTCTATGTATTGATGCTTTTTACATATAGCGGAAGTTAGGTTTAATGGGTATACCTTCTCTTTATTAAAAAAAATATCTTTTTAAGAAAAGGAGGAGCTAGGAAAAACTGCTTGACCTGATGCACCGGGCCTTGCGATGGCCCTGATTTTTCCTCATCACAAATTCTTAAGATATGCATTTTTATGTAAATATCATCAAAGAAAGAAAAATTCAAGAATTGCAAATAACAGATGACATAAAAAAAAATAATGCACATAAGTTAACATTAAATTCAAGGATTTGATTGAATAATATCACAAAAATAACATTTGAAAAGCAAACAAATGAAGCGAGCCTTAAATCTAAAATGGAGTGATAAGTGATAACAATATCAAACTTCAATATAAAATAACAAGAAAAAAAATTGCGAACTATTTCTTCTGGTATCAAACAAATTATTCTTATTATTATTTTGCTTTCGAAGTTATTAAGTCGGTTTAATTTTGAATGAAAACCTAAAAAGACTAAACTACTTTAGATTGGAATTGAAAGCCTTAAAGCTTTTAATATCTTAATTTTGATTAAATGACAAACATTGACAATGACTAATGGTTTTATTGTATTAATGATGATCTCTTAGGATTCATATATCTAATCCTTGCAAGATCAAAGTTTCAATTCTTCAGAAAAGAGCTTTTGATGTCAAGCCTTGAAGATAAGAGTTTCTGGATTAGATAGGATCTAGAGGTGTAGATTTAATTCTTTATTTATCTTTGATTATCTCTAGGTCTATCCCTTTGAGTAATGAGTTCCATAGGTTGCTCAATAAAAGTAAAATGATTTTCAAAATACATGCACATACTTCAAAATTCATAAAATATAGTTTGCAAAATCTTAGAGTTGTTTGGAAACTTGTTCTGCATAGTCTTAATGCATTTGTGGTCGACCTGACAAAAGTGTGGACGACCACAAATCATGCGGTCGACCAGACTTCTCAGAGTATCGTCCGCAGATTGTCAAGTGTTCTCTGGAACACTTGCGGATGATGGAGCGGTCGACCGGACTTTTGAGGTCATCGTCCGCAGGTTGTCAAGAGTTCTCTGAAACATTTGCGGATGATGGTGCGGACGACCCTCCTGATTTGCGGTCGACCGCACTTCTCCTGAGTGGGATTCAAACAGCAATTTTTATGACCGTTGGTGCATACTTATAAATACCCAATCGTTTAAACAACTCATAAGAACTACTTTTTGAGCAAAAATCTGATCCTATTACTTCATAGAACCTCTGGAGATTATTTTGAAACCAAATCTTAACATTCATATTGTGAAATTCATCAAAGTGAGATTTATACAAAATCATTGGGGTTCTTGAGCAACTTACAAGAAAACATTACTCAAAGAGGTATTTATGCTTTACATTGATATATCTTCACATTAAGGTGATTTCATATATCAAACTCTTCTTATTCATATCTTGATTGATTTGTTCAAGGTTGCATTAAGTTTAAAACTCTAAGGGTTAGAGTGAGCCTTGAACCATAGAAAACTGTGTTTGTGTTAATAGCTTCTTTTTCATTAATTGTTGTAATAGAGATAGGTGTGTAGACAAGGTTATATTGTAAAACTCAAAGTGTTGAGTGAACCTTGGTTGGTTAAGAGGTTTATGTTGTAAAACCCTAAGGGAATTGGGTGAGCCTCTATTGTATTCTCTCTTACTATATTAGTGAAAGGTTTTGTGAAATCTTTGAGTAGATAGCTCAAGGTAGTGGATTAGGTTTTGTTGGATAAACCGAACCACTATAAATCTTTGTGTTCATTGCTTCTTTTCTTGAACTCATCTTTTCATACTTTGGTTGAACACCAAGTGTTTGATATTTGTTATCTTAGAAAGCTTGTTTAATTTAAAGAAGAAAAATCGGTTAAAACCTAATTCACCCCCCTCTTAGGTTTTTCAGGAATTTAAAAATAATATACTTAAATTACAATGGCAAGAACTTGTAAGGTGAGTCTGTATGGATAAAAATAAAAATGAATACAAGGTCAATAAACCTCAACCTCTAGCTTTAAAATTTAAGGAATATGCTTTAACAGTTTCACTTCACCAATTAGACAAATGTACTTAAGGTGCATAATGCATATATAGCAGTATATAGAGTTAAGAATCGAATTCAAAGAATCAAAGGACCTAAGTATGTGTCTACGAATACTCACCTTAGTTAAATTATATACTTCTAAAATGAATTAGGAGTAGTCACTCCTTCCTATAGCATTTCCCCCGGCCCCTCTTCCTAAATTCTTAACATAGATATGTTTCTTTATGTAAATATCACCAACATTTGAAATTTTAGAAAGAAAAAACTCAAGAATTGAAATAAAAAAGAGAAAAAAAGAAAGATTAATAACAGAGTAACAATCAATTATCTTGGCAATAACTTGTCTTTTTATAGCAACAATAATTGACCGAATCCCTCAACGGAATAAACATTAGAAATGCAACAATTGCATTATGGCAGGATGCACACCTGGCAGAAGAAAATACTCACATATCTTTCTTTTTCCTTAATATATGCCTTTTTTTTCTTCTTAATGTGTGTTTACATTCTCCTTGCTAATTGGATATTGCTTCTTAGATAAAACTATCACCATTATATAACTGTTAGAAACATTAGCAAATGCTTTGAAACAGTGCCTCATCAAGACTTTTTAATGTTGCCAAACCTTGACTTGAGAATATATTAATATACATTTTTCAAAGACTCTTGTCTATGCAATACCACTTTTTACAAAGCCTGTGAATTTTGCAACTGTATTCTGAGCTTCTTTCTCCTTTGTTATTGCATTGTCTAAAGGTAATTAAATAGAGTACTATGTATGCTGAGAGAAGAAAGCTGGGATGCGTTGATAAGTGAACAAGTACTGTTTCAATTTTTAATAAGTATCATACGTATAAATACTTTTTTTAATCTTGTAATAGAAAGTACAAAAAAATAGTTTAAATTTTATTTTCTTAATGACCTATAAGACCCTTAACACTGTATAAAACCTCTGCATTCTTTTTTTTTTTTCTTGAAAAAAAGAAGCTCCGCATTGGATATATGCTGGGCAGCTTTAACACAAGGACCTCCTATTTCAAAATTTTTATACGAGTATTTACTTTAAATAGTCCCTTTTTCATCCACTGTTTCATATTCCAAAGCTCTTCATGTTAAAAATAAATAAAAAAAATATTTTGTTTAGAAAAGTTAAAAAGTGTAAGATCAGAAATTGAATACCGTTTGGGCTAGCAAATGCTGCTTTCAGTTTGAGTTTTCTTTTTAATTGTTTTTTATATAATCAATAAAAAGTTCACATATTTGTCTTCAAACAAAAAAACTATTAAAAAGCGAGCACAGTTGTGGCTTTTGATATGTCATTATCAATGGCAAATCATCCTTCCTCGTAGATGAGGACTTACCAATGCCGAATCTAAAGGTCTGTCACTGCTTGACTGCCCTATGCGATAGGGTTCATGTTGAGTCTCACTTTTTTTAAAGTCCACGTTGGAGAATGTTAATGAAAAGAGGTCATTTTGAGTAAATGCCTATTTTTATGCTGAGCCTATGTTGTACATCTAGATAACGCATAGGCCAGCATGTTGACAAATGACCAAATGGTCCAAACTCAGTTTGGATTCTAACTGTTAATATGTAAAGCAAATAATCTACATGATTAGCAGTATAATATGTTGGTATTCTAAATATGCTTAGGTTGTTAACCATTTCCTGCTGGCTTCACTTCTTTGGAGTCCTGCCAAATCTATTGATTTGGAAATGAAAATGACAACATCATTTACTTGTTCATATGGTATTGGTAGGCATTCTTTTCTTTACGCTTTTGAGATATAAACTCTTAGATAATGAGCTTTTAATCGAAATACCTTCACTTTTTCAAAGTTTATATGAAATAACCTCCGCCAAGAATGAGTCATGTCGACGTTTTTTGGATAAACGTTTTGCTTGGCAAAAGGGTGACCTTATTTACACTAATGTCGTCTTCAAATTGTCCAATCAAATCAAAAGTTGGGCAAGAATCTCTACAAGAGGCATACATTGCAAAGACAAAAACGTGATTGAAATAAATGTCGTGTGCTCTCCTCACCTTCACGGGAAAAAGTTGGTCGATTTTGAGAGTAATCTCTATGGATTCTTGGGGAAAGCATATTCTTTCATAGGGTTGATCACGGTTCGCACAATTGATATTCTCCAATTTAAATTCATCCTCAGACCATTTGAATCTCAAGGGTTTCTCATTGTGTTCTTTGCTTCATCTTCTTTGCATTTTTTTATTCATTTTCTTTCTGTTATTTGTTTCATCTTCCAGTGTCTTCCTTATTTTTTCTAGTTGTTTTGGTGGACTCCAACATTTGTAATTTTTTTTTCCAAAAGAATAAGGTTTTTTCCATTTTCTCTCAACCACATAATTCTACTAGTGGATTCAACATTTTCTCATAGTTAGGTGATGCAATTGCATATGTTACACTAGTGTCTATGCATTTATCTCTTGAATGAGCCAAATATTATTTAGAATGGAGTTTGTAGATGCGGAACAATGAATTAACAAAATTCATCTCGGTTGTGATTGCTATCTATATCTAGTGATCATGGTGCATTTGATAGTCATAATTGTGCAAGTCACAATTGATTTTTTTATCGACATATGAATTTGACATACATTAATTTTATATCATATTATTTTCGTCATTTATACATGAATATTAAAATATTCATCTATAATTTACTTTCAATTTTACAACAATTTCTATACATTAATAATTAAAATATTTACCTAATTTTTAATCCAAAAATATATTTTATATAATAAATTTTTTTACTAATGTTGTAATTTTTGTTTTTTTGGTTGGCCCAAAAAGATTATTAAAAAAATAAAGGAAAAAGGGCATTTATACATTAATAATTAAAATATTCATCTATAATTTGTTTTTCAATTTTACAACAATTTCAATATTAATAAAAACATATTTACTAATTTTTAATCCAAATATATATTTTATAATAAATTTTTTTACTAATTGTGTAATTTTGTTTTTTTGAGATGGTCGAATAAGTTTATTAAGGAAAAAGGTGGAAAATGGGCATTTATACATTAATAATTAAAATATTCATCTATAATTTTTATCAATTTTACAAAATTTTAATCTAAAGATATATTTTATATAATAAACAAAAATTATTTGTACATGTATATATTTTTTTGAATTGGTCTAATAAGTTTGTCAAAAAATATAAAATAAAATGAAAAGGTGGAAAAAGGGAAGACGTGCATGGAAGTCCCTTCAGGACCATGACTATCTTTACAATTAACATCTTTGAATTTTTTTTCTCTTTCATGAATAGAAAATCATGACTATTAATTCTAGCATGTTATTTAGTTTTTGAACTATCCAAAATACCCCTAACCCAAAATACTCATCTCTTCTCTCAAACTCTCAAAACCCGTAACCCCACTCCCTCACTTCTCCCTCACGCAACTTTCTTTCCTTCCCCTCTCACCCATTTCTCAGTTTCCTCTCATCTCTTTCACAAGGCAAATTGTGGACAAACAAAGACATATTTCGGTTCTCTCCCAAAGGTTATTGGATCTTTCATTTTCAATTAATTCTGTTAAATTTGTTGAAAATGTTAGGTTGGCTATGAATTTAAATTTGAATTTTTACTGGATAAGTTGTTGAATTACTTCAATGATTTTATTCTACTTATATTGTTTTGTGTGACGCTTAGAATGAATTGAGAAATTCTAAAAAAATGAAAGAAAAATTATAGAGGAAGCTGCGACGATCTGGGGCACGAATTGAGCCGAATCCTGGGGCACTTTGGGCCACGAGCGAAGAAGCTTGGCGTGGTGGCTGGAGCCAGTGATCATGACGATGGTGAGTGGTGAGCTTGGCCGCGCGCTTGTATTGGGTAAGTGGCTTGTTTGACTGCGAGCTCAGGCTCAGGCCGTGTGGCTTTCTAGGCTAAGTTTGAGTCGTTTTTTTTATAAAAAAAAAATGTAGCAGTTTTAAAAATATTATTATTTGTATTATTAACATTAAAATACAAATAATCTAATATTAGTTTTATTATTATTATTATATTGTTATTTTTATATAATATCAATATTAAATATAATATAATTAGTATTAATATATTAATATAATATGATTAGTATGCTTATAATATAATATGATATTAGTATTATTATTATGATTAGATTATTATAAAATATTATTAATATCATGATAATCTAATATTAGTATTATGAATATAATATGATTAGTATTATTATAAAATCATATATTATTAGTATTATTAATAAAATAGTAATCAAATATTAGTATTAGGAATATAATATCATTAGTTTGATTATAATATGATATTAATTACTATTATTATAAAATGTTATATTATTAGTAATATTTATAGTCCAAGACTAATATCATATTAAATTAAAAAATACTTAGTTTCTATTCTTAATGTTAAATTAATATTATCTATTTATAAAACAATTATATATTAAAAAACAATTCAAGACTCATTGCGTGGCTCGAGAAGCCATGACCCAAGCACAAACAAGCGACTAAGGGAGTCACTCACCAAGCACACCTGTATGGACATTCTAGCCACGCACTAAGAATATATGAATGGCTCTTTTAGCACGCATCAAGACCAAATAATCATGGAACCACTAATCCTTCTCCATCTATGACATAAATAATGGGGGAAAGAAGTCCAAAATGTGGCCTAGATTGGCATAAACCACTCATCCTTCTCCATATGTGGCATAAATAAGGAACATTTCTAATCATTAAGAACAAAATCATTCTAACTAGGTAGGCATACATCAAATCATTCCATTAAATTAGAAATTCAAATTGAAGATAACTAACATTTTCAAGAAATGGGTGAATAAAGAGAGCTATGTGGGTTTGAGGGAGTAGAAAGGGTATTTTGGGGGTAAGGGTGTTTTGGTTGTGCTATAAAAAATGGAATGCATGCTACATTTAACAAATCTTTTATTTTAAGTTCATGCGGGTCAATTTTCCTTTTTCTTTTTTAAATTCAGATATCTAACTATGCTCTAAGGAGAATTTAATCAAAATAAACTCACTTTTTTATTTCTAATCCAAAATGACATTGATTGTAAGTTATAAACCAATTTAACCTTAAACGTTGCTTGCTTGGATTAATGTTAAAGGATTTTTGAGGCGAAAACATTATTGGAAGTAATGGTGCCCTAAAATAAAGCCGAAAGATCTCCAAATCATGATGTCTCTATGAACTAACAAACTTTGCACCACTTATAAAAGATCTAGGTGTATTTGGATTGGAATTTGAAAAATATTTTTTATTGTTTTGTTTTTAAAATGAGAATAGTTTTTATGTTTGGATAATAATTTTTTATTGAAATTTGAAAGATTTTTTTAATAAGGGAATTCAAAGTTTGTTAAGATATTTGTTGGGTCTTACATTATTGATAATAATATAAAAAACTAAAAAATATAAATAATAAATTATTTGAGATTATATTTTTAATTAAAAAGTAATGAAAAAATGTTATTTATGTGAATATGTAAAACCCATTTATAGGGTAAGGATAAAACTTAAAATTCTGAAGGTAAAAATTTATTTTAAAAGATATTTTTATGAGAAAGGATGAATTATAAAAAAATATTATCCAAATTGAACCATAATATTCTTAATATTCTATGCAAATAGCCAAATAATATACTCTTTGACATCTATGTACTGAGCCGTCAAATGACACTTTTAAGAAAGTCAAAATTTATATTCATTAGCCCACATAATACCTCGATAGGCCCGAAAAAGGGAAGTCTTATAAGTGATGACTTTCACCCATTTTAATGGAACCTCAATGAAAGCCCAATTGAATCACAATTTCACATTAATCGTACCATCATTAATGCAAGCCCAAGCCCAGGAAAGAATGAGAGCATTTACCCAATATGGGTCCAATTATGTAAACGCGGTCGGTTGTGGGGTAAAGGTGTGAACGGGTAGGGGAAAAACCATTTTTCCTCGATGGCCAAGCCAAGACATGACTTCTCTCTCCTTGTCCTTTTTCTTTGTCTTTTCTTCCTACCTTTTTTTTTTTTTTTTTTGTGCCCTACTTTTCTATCATTCCCGTTTCTCTTTCCTTAGGCAAAGTAAGAAAAATAATAAAAGAACTAATATTAATTTAATTAGACCATAAAATCTATAAAATTATACAATTTAGTTAAAAATAAATAATTTAAGAGAGCCTAACAAAATAAATAATTTAAAATCCAACATATATTGTTGCAGTTATTTTTTTAAAAATTAAATACACAATGATTAAAAGTAGGACAAGCGAAGAAAGTGAAAAATATGTGACGGTATTTTATCAATAATAGGAGTAATTTATATTATAGCCTATAATAAATAATACCCAAGAAATAATAAATCATAGGTATGTTGCATATATATATTTTTTAAAATTTACAATCATGTGAATTATAGATTGAAAATTTATCATTTATATAAATTTTACAATATATATTTAAAATATAGATTGAATGTCTAAATTTGCAAATTTTGGCAAATGCACAACAACTTATAAAAATTGCCTAATTTTTTTCTTCTTCTTGAAAGCATTCATTTTTGTCCATTAATGTCACATGCGACACTATTTTGTCCATTTTGTGGCAAAAAGCAAAGAAATTATTCCATGCCCATCATTTTCCTTCTTCAGTAGCCCGCAAAGCATTTTTTTACTCCTTCAGTGTGGAAAGGAGCATAAACTACAAGCAGAAGTGTACACTTCTTGCCTTATCCCGTGATCTTCCTTTTTGTATTAGCAATCTAAAAATGCCATGTCTTAATGTGTCATACATTCATGAAAAGATCTAAGAAACAAAACAAAACAAAAGAATGGCAGACAAAGACTTTGAGATTTGAATACAATTTTATGTTACTTTCAGGTGCTATGCAAAAAAAGTGTAAAGGTTTTAGGGTTAACAACTTCACTTCCATTTGGATATTAAAGAAGATTTGTCTATACATTGATCCACTTTTGGTTCTTATCTAAATTAAAATTATAATAAACACGATTTAGTGTAGTAAGAAAATTGCCACAAATAGGTGCAAAACCTACTATAATCATAAAAAAATAAGTTGTATCATGATCCAATTATTCACATTTCTCCTTATATAATTGAATAGCCCTGGAATTCTTCTCTATTCAACTTAACCCTGAAAATGAAACACAGCTACCCGATATTACTGCTGCTCTCATTATACACACTCTTCTCCTTTTCTACTCTAACGAAGAGCAGCCCAGTGCTAGATGCAGATGGTCATCAACTCCAAGTAGGAGCAAAGTACTACATAGTCCCATTCCAGAGTGGGAATGGAGGTGGGCTTGCACTATCTGCAAAGGACATCCCATGCCCATTTTATGTTATGCAAGAAAATCTTGAAACCTCAAATGGACTCCCACTGAGATTCTTGCCTGCAGACATGAAACAGCAGTGGATAACTTTGTCAACTGATCTAAATATTGTGTTTAATGCAGCAACCATTTGTGTGCAGTCCACAGCATGGAAAGTTGGTGGTGTTGATGGGAATACTGGGCAGAGATATGTAATCAGTAATGGGATTATAGGCAATCCTGGTGCTGATACTGTGAGCAGCTGGTTTAAAATTGAGAGGACTGGGAATGCTTATGGGTACAAGATTGTTTACTGTCCTAGTGTGTGTGGTTCTTGTAAAGTTGTGTGTGAAAATTTAGGTTTGTTTAGTGAGAATGGGAAAAGATGGCTTGGTTTGAGTGATAACCCACTTGTTATTTTGTTCAAGAAAGTTTAATTACTTTGGTGGAGTAATTATTTTTGAGAGGGTATAAGTGGTATAGTGCTAGCTAGTAGTAAGGTAATAAGGCTTATCATGATTGTGCTTAGTATCTTAATTACATTATAATTTTGGGAATGTCAATGATGTATAAAAGACTGGAATTTTACTTTGCATGTATCATTACTCCAACAAATCCCTGGATTTACTTTTTTTTTTTCTTCTTTATCCTTATATTTGTGGTCCACCCTTAGAGATGTGTAGGACAGAACAAACATTGGAGATTGATTTTCAGCAAGGCCATCCATACACTTAGGAACTTTCATAATTAAGAGCATCATGGCTCACTCTTTTCATGGATAATCCGATTTAGATAGTAGCTAGGAAGTAGGAACATGCTGCGTAGCGTAGGGTTGTAAATTTACTTTCTTGTCACAATCTGCATTAGTCTAACTGGCTAAGAATCATGTAACTAACACTTGTACAAATTTTTAATCATGAGTAATTAATATAGATTGATTCCTTTTTTTTGATAAAAAAGGAAAAAAGTGTGTATGTATAGTTACTTCTGGAACTTTTTTAACAAAAATTATACAAATGCAAATGAGATTCACAATCAAATGGTCTTCTTTTTTGCCAGTTAGTGTAACATCCCAAATTTTTCCAAAAATATTCAAAGTAGAAAATATAATATAATAGTCAAGTCAAAGAATATACCAAATTTAAAATAGTCAAAATTCCCAAATCATGAATGAAAATCCAAAATTCCAAATAAATTTCAAATTATAAATTTGAATCCAAAACAATCTTTGCAAGAATAAAATTATTTATACCAAATATAACTAAAGCATAAATATTCATAACTCGAAAACGAGAACATAATTTAAACCAAATTCAAAATTTCATAAATGGTTAGTCATCCTCCATCCCCACATCACAACCCATCAGCCTATAAATGATTTTAGAAAAACATAATACAGGGGTTAAGCATAAAATACTTAGTGAGAGTAAAGTATGACATTTTATCAGGATTTACACATTGCAAATATCATAATAATATAGATAGTCAAAGTATGTCATCGAGTAAAAGACTCCTGTTTAATTCGAGTTAAAGCCCCTGTTTCATCGAATGTAAGTTCCTGTTTTATCGGGCCTATGCCCCTGTTGTTTGATGACATATGCAATAGACATTTATATGTGCATTTATAAAATCATTGTACACATATCATAATAGAATTTAAAAGTTCACAATTAATCATGGAATAAATAGCACATATAACATGTAAATATAAAGATATAATAATCAAATAAGGTTAGAACTCCCACATCAAATGCAGATAAAAATGCGTGCTAAGTTACGTGGAATAACTAGCTCCCTAAGTCCTTGTTTCCTATATTGAAAGTATTTAATGAATTAGAACCTTGAAAGGCTAAACTAAATAATTGGTTTTAAATAAATAAATATTCTAATAAAAAGGAAAAGAATGGCTTTTTGAAAAGTTAAAGGAAATATTTGGCATTTTGAAAAGGTTTGGAAACACTTTTGGAATAAGAAAAAGGAAATTTCTAAACAAAATGGGTAAAAATAAAATTTTTAAGAAGTTTGGGGTCAAATTAAAAATTTTAGAAAGATTGAGGACTAATTTGAAAATCACAAAATATTTGTGGGTAAATTTGTAAATTCGTATCTAAAATTGAGGAAATTTTTAAAGTTTGTAAACCCTAAGGACTCATATGTAAAAAAAAAGAATGAATTTTAGAAAATTACTAAAATGCCCCTCTATCCCTAAAATCCTAATTTTCTTCTCTTTTTCTTCCTCTTCTAACCCTAGCCGCCACCCCCCCTCTTCCCACTCCAGTCGCCACCCCCCCTCTTCCCACTACCCCCATTCCCCTTTGCCAGCCGCCGCCCCCTCCCCTTCTTCTTCTTCCCATTTTCTTCTCTCCCATGGCTACCCACTTCCCCATTCTTCTCCCTCTCCCTCTTGGCTTCTCTCTCCTCCCTCCCCCTTCCCCCTTCTTCTCCCTCCCCCTCTCTCTCTTCTCTCCCTCCCTCTCTTGGCTCTCTGTTCGACTCTTCCCCCCATTCCTTCTTCCTCCCCTCTCTCGACCTCCCTTTTTGTCGCCCCCTTCCCCCATCTTCTACTAACCTAAAATGATAAAAGTAATCTACTGGAATATGGGAAGCTAGATGGTGGGAGGATTTTAAAAAAAATATATGATTTTTGGCTTATTGCCGTCGCTGACAGCGCCGATGGTGGCTGCCATACCTGAAAAGTGTAGAGGAATTTATCTCGAGATTCGTGATTAAGGGGGAAAATAATTAATTATATTAATATTTGTCTATTTATATGTGAGATAATAAATCTTAATGGCTCAGGTTATTTAATTAATTAAGCCCATTAATTTATTAAATGGGTATTACATTTAGACATTCCCAAAACAGTCCTTATAATATTTTACAAGCCACCCTCTTAAAGGGGTAGCAGGACACCTGATCCCATGCAAAAGCTGGGATCCAATTGCCTGCTGAAGCTTCTCTGCAAATTCATATCCACCCAAACAGCTGATATCAGTTTCATTCTAGAATTCATTACCCCTTTTCTGGGAATTAACAATCGCCAAATCAAATGGTCTTGTTCAGAAATTTGTTTTTCTTTAAATTTCTTCCCCCCCTTAAAGTAGTCGACTGCTGGGATAATCTTTGAAATGTCAACCATTGGTAGGGGTGGCAAACGGTCGGGCTGGGCCAAAATTGCACGGGCCAAAATAATTGAAACCCAGCCCAATCATTCTACGGGCCAACGGGCCAAAATGGCCTGATAGTTTTAAAATTTTTAATACATGAATTTGACATAAAAACAAGCTCATCCAATAAACAAGTCTACTAAATAGCTTGAAAGCCCAATAGATTATATTTTTTTCCATCAAGCAATGCATTAATCAAACAAAGCATTCAATACAATTATACAAACCTATTGTGAAAACTCAAACATAAATAAATTTACATCAAAACCTTCTTCAAGCCAAAACACACGAAAAAAAGGAAACACAAACCAACCATCTTCAAGCCACAAACAAAAAATGCAAAAGGAAAATAAGTTCACACAATTCATAAGTTCTCAATTCATAAGTCTACACAATTCATAAGTTCTCAATTCATAAATCCACACAATTCACAAGTTCTTCCTTAGCCTTAGACACTCGTATCTCCTCCACATCTTGTATTTGTGCATCTGTAATTCATTTAAAAAGAAGAAAAAGTTAATAACTAAAATGAAAATAATGAAATGCAAACAACAAATTACATGTAAAAAAGAAGAGAATTATTAGTATATAATTACCGGGATTTCCAACTTCTTTGAAACCATACAACCAATTACGTGTACAAATAAGGGCTTGCAAGTTTTCTGGAAGCAAACAACTTCTATACTTGTTTAAGATTCGACCACCAATACTAAATGAAGATTCCGAAGCCACTGTTGTGATTGGAATGCTCAAAATGTCACAAGCCATTATTGCAAGTTGAGGAAAACGATGTTTATTCAACTTCCAATACTCGAGCACATCTAAGTCACTTCCAACTGTACACCCTTCTTCCAAGTATATTTCAAGTTGAGACTTCCCATCATTCGAAGACATTTGCCTCATTTCTTGATGATATTCCTAAGGAAAATAATTGCATTACAAAAATAGATTACATGTTTCAATAAAAAAATAACACAATACAATGAATGATAGATATCTTACATCTTCAATGCACATCATCGATGACGATATTGTTTCACTTGTTTGTGCTCGGGATTGGTCCTTACTTGATGAAGTTCCATTTTGTTCATATTCACATAATAGCTTATACAAAACATCTTTAACTCTATTCACATTCTCTTGATAAGTATGTGTGTAAAGCCTCTTATAAACAAAGTTAAAAAATCTCCATTTTTTTTGTGGGTCAACAATAGATCCTAGTGCAAGAATTACACTATAATCACTCCAATACTTATCAAATTTTCCCTTCATACTTGATGCCATGGCTTTGATCACTTCATCTTCACTTGTCAAATTTTCATTCAATTTCATCTCAATATTTGCAACTTGCGTGAAATATAAATTTGTTGTGGGATAAGATGATCCAGATATCAAGTTAGTAATGCGATAAAAAGGGGCCAAGAAAGCACACATCTTCTCCGCTCTTTCCCACTCTTCATTACTTGGACAAAATTTATAATTTCTATCATGAAAAGTGAAACTCATGAATGCACGACGATATTTCAAAGCACTTTCAAGCATTATATATGAAGCATTCCATCTAGTAGATACATCCAACTTCAAGAAACCTCCATTAACATCATTCAATTGCACTTCTTCAACACATCTACGAAATTCTCTCATCCTCCCATCGGAACTCTTCACATACTTAATACTTTCTCTGATTTTTGTCAAAGCATCGCTTGTCACCTTTATACCCTCTTGAACTATAATATTCAAGATATGAGCACAACATCTCACATGAAAAAAATCACCTTTACATAACAAAGAATTTTGCAAATTAAGCATATCTTTTAAAATATTTTGCATGCTATTATTGTTAGAGGCATTATCTAAGGTGATGGAAAATATTTTTGAGTCTATTCCCCAATCCCTAAGAGAATCATAAATCTTTCCTGACAATTCAATCCCGGTATGTGGACCATCTAAAGTACAAAAGATAGCAATTTACTATTTAGCCTCCATTCTTCATCAACATAATGAGCGGTGACAGTCATATAACCTTGTGTAGAATTGTCAGGAGTCCATACATCAGAAGTTAAACAAATCCTACCAGAAATAGTAGCTATTGCTTTCTTAAGTTTTGTCTTTTCACTTAAATAAACATTCCAACAATCAGCTTTGCAAGTGTTTCTGGTAGTGGGTTTAAAATCAGGTTGCAAGTACTTATCCACCTTATGCACCCCTTCATACTCAGCATAACTAAATGGAAGATCATGCTGAATGACAGCTTTAGCCAATAAATCTCTATAAATTTTAGGATCAAATTTCCCAAACTTTGCCAATGTAGCTTGTCTATCTAGCAAGCTCCCCACATCGTGATATCTAGGGATTGCATGACATTTATTTAAATGTCGCCTCAAATGAGTGGTTCCCGAAGCACTTTTACAACTATAACCTTTTCCGCAACCATTACATTTACATGTTTCTTTTCCATTTACCATACCAATCTTAGTAAAATATTCCCACACTTCGGATATTTTAGACTTAATTTCTTAGAACTTGAGCTTCTACTAACATCGTCTTTGCCATCATCATTATTCTTCCTCTTACTTTTAATACTAGACATAACAACAGTAGAATCGTTAGAGTCATTACCTGTAGTACTTTTGGTCAATTCCATTCTATCATCGGTATCCTCACAATCAATATTCACATCCATATTGCAATCTCAAAAATAATTACCTGAAAAACAAAAAAAATTTTTTAGAGGTTCTTAGCATTTGTAATGGTAGAGGTTTTCTTCTAGCGATGAAGTTATCATGAAGTAACATTGTAATGGTAGAGGGTTCTTAGCATTTGTAATTGTAGAGGTTTTCCTAAATTTAGTGCATTTTAAAAAAATATTCCTAAATAGAAGGAGAGACTTTGATTGGAATTCATTGAGCTCTGTTGACCCCAAAATGTAGGGAAAAATTATTAAATAGCTTTTGTTTGTCCCTACAAGGTACCAAATTATTGAGGAAACTTATTATCAAATACCAGTAATGTCTCATCTAAGGCATGTCATCTCTCTCTCTCTCTCACACACACATACATACACAAAAAAAAAAGGACTCACAGATGCACATACACAGTTCCAATGTGATGGATGCAAAACTTCAGGATCCTTTCACATCAAGATCAAAATTGTAAAAGAAAAAAGATCCATAATTAGGACAAGAGAAAAAGAAAAACTCCAGACAAACTGGAATCTTCCTCAGCCAAATAAAGATCATATACTGAGGTGTCTGATTACTACAAGAAGAATCTTAAACATCAAGGAACCAGTGCCTCCACAGGGTTATGTTTCATATGCAACATCATAGAACAATATAAAAAACTTCCTTCATTTTATTTCTTTTATACAAATTTTTTTAAAAACTTATCGACATATAAAAATATTACCAAAATTAAAGAGGTTGAAATATAAATTTTCTTGTACATTAATTAGCACATTCTCTTCCATACAATAATATTATTCTATCTATGCATTTAATTTCCTTTCAAATTCTCTTAAAATATAATATTTATTTTTATTAATGTACCAAATTTTTCTACTGATACGCAAATAGTGTATTGAACAATGTATTAACATATCTGTAGTCTCATCAAAGTATGTTCTTTCAATAAACTTAATGATATGACATTTAACATAAAAATTTGTGGATTATCACATGCTGTTGATTAAAAAAAAATGTTGTTGATAAAAAAAATCATTGATTATAAATATGTTAATTTATAACAATCAATGCATGTAAGTCAAGTAAACTTATTTAAAAATTAGTTTTTTTTAAAGTAATCAACACTTTCACTTATAGTGGAAAAAAAACTAGGTGATAAAGTGATCATAATTCAATTGATAAAAATATCGCAACAAATCTTGAATTTGATTAATAATTCGTTCTTCTTATATATAAGTACTGTGAGTCGCATGAAGACAAAAAACTCATCAAACCACCAAATTTTCCATATGAAGTCCAACTGTTCAAGTTGTAGCAAATTAAATTTGAAAAAAAAAAGAAGAAAAGATTTTCATTCATTAGGTAGCACAGGAAGCAGTTGATTTGTCAGATTCTCTATGGTTTACCTTGTCTGAAGAAAATAAAAAGAGTGTTATATATAACTTGGCACCCCAGGTTACGTAAATAAAGCTATTTTCTTGTTGTTCTTGAGAATCTCTGCATTTATGTATAATTTATTCATCAAATCTTAATGTGTGTGTGTCTATATATATATATATATTATTTTTTTTTAATCTTCTATGACAGAATCTTGAATTTATTTCTTTTGTAGCTCATTTTCTAGGCAATTTCTTGTAGACCTCTGGATGATAGACTACTGACATCTGTTTGAGTCAATACCTTCAAGCCGCCAAATTTCTGCAATTGCTCTATAATTTCCTGTAATTGTTTACCATTTCTTACTCACTATTTATGCATTTTCCATGCGCCAAAGGTCTCATTAGACAACAGTAACTACACATATATACAGATTGGATCATCTTTATAAACATTTTGTGGTGAGGGTTAGGTTAGCAAAAAAGATTAGCAGTTTTTGGAGGAAATTTTGCAGATTTTCCATGCTCCGAAGTCTTCCTTAGACAACAGTGATTCACCAATTTTTATTATTTATCTAAATTACAAACAAAAGAGAAAAAATAAAAAAGACTTGAAAATCAAAACTCAGAGACCAAACCACTCACCAGGCAGACGACGACGGCGATGAAAGATTGAAGAAGAGAAGAGACAGTGAATGAGGGGCTGAGGCACAGGCAGTCGCACATAGCAGAACAGAGGATTGGTTGAGGGAAGGGAAGACTGTTGCGCAGCGTGAGTTTAGGGCTCTCAGTAGTTAGATTTTTTTTTTTTTAAGCAATCAGGCTGGCCCGTCAACCCGCGGGCTAAATTGGCCCGAACCCATTTAGCCCGCAGGTTATACGGGCCGGGCCATTTAGGCCCGATTTTTTTGCCACAAATATTGAAGCCCAGCCCCAGATTATTTTGCATACTTTTCGGGCCGAGCTGACGGGCCGGGCTGATTTTGCCACCCCTAACCATTGGGCTATATGCATGGCCACCATTGTTTCAATACATATTGTTTTATATGAAAAAAATATTTTCAAAATATAAATGATTTAAATTTGCAATGTTTTTTATATTATTTCCATTTTTAATTGAATTTTATCCATGTTTTTATCTTCAATTTCATAAGTACTTTGGTTAAGAACTTTTTAGGAAGATTGATGAAAATACATTTTTTTCTTAACATTTAATTCATAACGTAATAAGTAGATACATATTGTTTTATATAAAAAAAATATTTTCAAAATATAAATTATTTTGCAATGTTCTTTTATATTATTTCCAATTTTACTTGAATATGACCCATGTTTTTATCTTGAATTTCAGAAGTAATTTGGTTAAGAACTTTTTAGGAATTTGATGAAAAATACATATTTTTCCTTAACATTTATTCATAACATAATAAGCAATACAAATTAGTTAGTAAACAATCATATCTATAATTATAATGACATGTGTTCGAGTTATGCTTACAACAATTGTTGTATATTTTTTTTAAAAATAATTTATGCATAAATTCTTAAAACAATTTATTTTCTAAAAGGAAAATCATATATACTAATCAAAACACTCATTTTTTTTTTGGAAAGACAACTAATAAAAACACTCGTTATATCAACGCTGAGTAATTTTCTTTGAGAAACAGTTAATAGAATACAAGGCAATCTTTCGATTGTCAATTAAATTATACTTGTTTTGCAATTGACAACTAGAGTCAAGTTGAGTTAAATGTATAATTATTTAGTGATTTCAATATATATTTTCAAAAATAAAAATAAAAATATAAAAAAGAAAGTGTTTATATTTCCTTTCTTCAAATTGAATAAAATTTCATTTTTCAATTTGGCTTGGTTTGTAATGTTAGCACATTATTATTTTATCATTTATATAAAAATATAACATTTCAATTATTTTGATTTAGGTTTTAAAAATTTGGTTCCATTTTTTAAAAAAGTTTCATTTAGCCTAAAATTTGTGAAATTCAAATTAAAAACAAAATTTAAGGGATCGGTAGCTTGGTCTAGTGAGCATAACTCCTCGTTTACTTGCAAAAAGATGCGGGCTCGATCCCAACTATTCTCGTCCCTTATTCCCCATGTAATCACAAAAAAATAAAAAAAGAAAAGAAAATCTAATGACAACACAGGAGAGTGGAAGAAGAATTTATTATTTTTTTCTTATGATGTAAATGGCTTACAAGGACAGTCTTAGAAAAAAGGTATTTAAATAATTAAAGATTTGACTGCAATTCAGCATCTTCTCATAAGTTAGGTGAATTTATTTTACCAACTATATTGGACTTATTATTATATCTAATATTCTATTAATCTAAAATCCCTTTTACTTCATATATATATATTAAAAAATCTTTAATCATAAAGTATCACATTATTATTATTATTATTACTATGATTAGTAGTGAGACTTATGTTCTAGAAAGATAAAAATGCATTAAATGAAGAATTTATGAAACTTAGTTAAAAAATATTTATGTTATAAAAGTAAATATTTATTCTTGAATATCTAAATAGAAAAATTCAATTTTAAATTGAACAATAATAAATATTATATGAAAAATAAACAATTCCGCAAGGTTACAGAGTTCCAAATTGATTTAAGGTTGCTTTTATGATTTTTTTTTTTTTAGTTGAAGAGAGGTGGTCTTGGCGGGCAAAGTTGGCAGTGTGTAATATGATTTTTCTTTTTTCCTTTTTGATAATCGTGTGTAACATGAGCTTTTTTTTCTTTCCTCCAAAAAGAAAAAGAAAAGAAAAAAGTTACCATATTTTAGGCCCGTGGACTTGAAGGTCTTGTATCTGGTTACCTGGGTGCCCTCTCTTGTTCCAGGATAACTGAGTCTATGATGAACAATTAGCTCTTTGTTTTCTCTCTTCCCCCAACCTCTTTAGACGAATCTGGCCCATTATCTAGGGAATGGTTTAATCTAATCTACACTGATACTGTGGCCTGTGATGCACTCTAGATAATAGTTCTTAATACTCTTTTTGCACTTCTACTTTGAGGCCCACGGTGGGTTATGTATCAGTCATGTCTAGATGTCATGTCTACCAACCATATAACAAAATTGGGCAACATCTAGACAAACATGCAGGCACACCCAAGAAGAAACCTTCCTGGTCTTGTTTTGTCATTGTTCAGGTCTCAATTGAAGAATCATTTTGCCAAGAAGTGGGTAGCTCGTTAGAGAATGTAACACCTAATGCAAACTGAATAGATAAAACATTCTAAACAACAAAATCAAACTGAATGCACATCTACACAAGGTTATAATATGAATAGATACAATTGGAACCATGATAAAGTCAAACTGAATGAGTTTCAGCCTTTACTCATGATATTTCTGTGGGAGAAAATTTGGAATGCGTTCACTAACAATAGCTACAATAATCCTAACAACTCATTCAATCTTATAGTAGTATCAAAATAGTATTTGATGTTACGAGTATTCAGTAAACTCTCTTTTCTACTTCTATGATGCCGAAGAATTCAATTATCAATCCTCCCATATGAAAAGATTACTAATTACTACTACACCTTGCACATTGGAAGACAGATGGTACAGCTTCATCATCATCAATGTCATTGCACCTTGTATGTTGCCACACTTGGCATACATTACATGGCATCATCCTCTCCCCATCATCAGTTCTGGCCCCACAGATGCAATCCACAATCAATTTAAATGGCCCACCTTCATATCTCAGTTTTGTAGCCAAGTCCAGTCCAGACCCTCTGATCCAAACATGCCCATTAGGCTCCATTGTAGAAGACAGCACCTTATCACCCTCTATTGCTCTTAAACCTCCTATTTGCTTCACTACAAACTTGTCCATGATACAGTATACGTCTCTAAACGCAGATTGAGCATAAGCCTTTAATTCATTCACGGTAAATGAAGGTGGGATTACTACTACTTCACCTGGTGATAGAGGTCTAGTCAGTTCTGTCTCTAACTCTTCAAAACTAGGCAAGACTTGGCATGTTAGAGACATCAGTTGGTTCATTTTTTGATCCTCAAGAAGCCATTCCTTCACAAATTGCTTGCTGTCTACGACCATCCTGCTTGCCAGACTCACTGAATCTGATTCTTTGTAACCAAACAGAACATTGCTATACAAAAACAGAACATCCTCATAGACATCCCGTTCATATTCAATTTCCAGGCTTGGTAATCCGTCAAGATTTTCGTTCATTCCTAGATTAAGAACATCTTTAATGGCAAATTCAACCCTTTCGGTAGACTGGTGTTTGAAGCCACGAATAATTTGATTTCCAATCGGAGTGTCACTCATTGATTTAAGTACAAAATCAACGAGCCCAGAATCACCAACGGATACCCTAGCCTTCTCTTGCAACTCCTGCAATGACATTGCAGTTTTGTCAAAATTTGCTTTCAAGAGACTAATCACAACTTCTTCTGCATGCTGTACTGTTTTCCCATGCCATCTGCAATCTGGAGTGAAAGTTGATAACAGAAATCCAGTAGGTTGTGTTTCCTTGACAACTTCCTGAATCTTGAAATGGTACTTTCTAGTTGATGAATTAATCGACCGACATATAATATGATTTCCCAGTGCAAAGCATTTGATAGATTTGAGGACAAAATCAATCAAACCTGTATCTCCAACACATTTTCTTATCTCATTGCGCAATTCTTGCCTAGAAATGCCACGTTTTCCATCACCATTAGCCATTTTCTCTTTCAGAAAATTAACCACCGCCATTAATACATGTTCAACCCTTCTTACAGGCCACCTGGAGCTTTTTTCCAGTGAAGTCACAAGTGTATCAAAATTCACTGGCAATGGTTTTCCAAGTGCCTTCAAATCCGGTTTAGTAGAACTTTTAATCACTGCCTTTTTTCTTCCACTTTGAGTCGAACCTCTGAATTTAAATCCAAGCATAAACTTGAACAAATCACTTGTGGTTATTAATGGAGTATCACTAACTGCTCTGTACTTATCAATGATCTTTTCGATATGCCTTCCTGCCACTTTATTCCTGAAATCATAAATAATCTTATCGAGGCCTAATGAGCTTAGATATTCAACTGCCGTCTCATACTTTTGCTCTGTAACTCCATAACTTCCACGACTGAATTTGAATCCCCATTTGCCGAACCAAGACTGTCCAAAAGCAACAACATGAAGTAATCTCAGCTCCATCAGGCCCTCCTTCAACGAATCGCAAACCGAAATTTTCCTGCAAAAGTAATATCTCAACTCAAATTCAAAACAGATCTCAATATCGGAAAGTAGAAAAACCATAATTTATACGTCTCAAAAATTGATTTCAAATTTTTTAAACATCACCTTGTGTTAAGACTAGAGCAAATACGGTCCCAGAAATCCATTAACTCACTTTCACAGAAAATATTTGAATCCACTTTAAATCCGTTGATGCATATCAAATGTCCATATCCATTGCAATGAATCAAACCGTACAAAATATGAGTTCGAAGCTCAGAAAAATCAAACTCCAATGTCTTATCCCACCGATCCTTTTCCGGAATTATCAAATGGTATCTCCTTTTAGACACATAATGATGACCCCATCCTGCATCAACAACCAAAACACCGACCCCGAATTCATCAAAATCTCTTCAGATAAGAAAAATAAAACTCGCTCAGATAAACATATTTAACAAGGAAACCTATGCAAATTCAAGACCCATTCCCATAAAACTTAGAACATGAAAGTCATGCGAAATTCTACGTGGTACCTGCAAATTTACAGTGATCACAGAACGGATTCAGAGAGGACTGAACGGTTTCTTCAACGACATAGAGTGGAAAAACAACTCCGTTAGGCTCGTTAATTACCAAAGTAGACCAAATTTTCAAGCCACTAACAACTCCTTGTTTCACCTTAGTGAGTTCTCGAAGAAACAAGCGAACGATTTCTCTAAACGGAACATAATTAGCACCCTTAATTGATTCTGGGATCGCGAAATTCTGAAATTTAAGCAACATTTTTTTGGTTCGATTTCTTGGGTTTTTTCAGTCTTCAATAGGATTTGAAGCCAAAATTAAGAGAAAAAAAAACCGCATCAAGATTCTTGGGAGCAAAGAAAAGAAATAGAGTTGAAAATTGAAAATGCTTTTTTCTTGAGGTTGGTTCATATTGGATTTATTTTGGGTTTTTGGCGCCTAACTTTGTTCGTTTGGGAGGGTGGGGACCATGTGGCGAATTTACAGTTTTAGGCTTGTATGACGGGGAAAGATGCAACAGTGTCAGTGGGATATCAAGTCGAGGGTGATTTGGTAATTGGAGAGAAACTTTTTCTTTTGCTGCATTTCTCTTTTATTATTATAGGGGAGATCACGTTTTCGTTGCTTGATTTGATAAGTTTTTACTGCGGTGAACACAGTAACTGTTAGTAAAATAACTGTAGTTGGGATTATTCTTGTCCAGAGTGGTTAAAAAGGTTATTCATGGATTGCATAATCTTTGTACGGGTCAGCTGAGAATATTATAAACCCTTGCCACCAATTGACTTTGTAATGGATATCAAAATATTCCCAATAAGATGGTTCTAAAAGATATATATATATATATATATATATAAAATTCGAGTGTAACATGGCATTTTTTAGTTTCAAAGTGGTATCTCTAACTTGTCAAAAAATATAAAAATGAGTATCTTCAATAATAATAATAATAATTCTATCACCTATATGATTGTAATGCTATATAACTTCTTGTTAAAATAGTAATTATACTATTCGTTCAAAATTAAATATTTACATTTAAATGTTGAGATGTTTGACATTAATTTTATACTTTCTTTAAATAATTAAACATATTTTTTATATAAAATTTTATTAATAACAATTTTAATTTTAAAAAATTTACATTTTACTAATTTATATGTCTCATCGATCACTAATCATAATAGTAACAAAGATATTATGATAATTTACTTAAGGTCAAATTTTTTTCTTAATTATCGCATTAAGTAAAAAATAAAAATTCGATTCTTAATAGAATGTCTATATAATTCAAATACCTCCCTCAGTTTATATTCAGTACATCATTGAATTTGTTTTCTTTTATTTCTTATTATAAGTCATTTTATAAATTTTTTGGAATATCTTATTATTTATTTTTAATATTATCCTTATTTATCATTAGCACTATTCTCCTTTCTTTATTATTCCCAAAACAAAATAAATAAGGTTGTGTCAAAAGAAAAAAAAAATTACTCCCATTTCTTATTCTTTTGTTTATTTAAAAGAAAATACAAGTAAGAATAAAAAATTCTTCATAATAAGTGTTTTTTTTGTTTGAAGAACAATACTACTTGTCTTCTTAAGTTCAGCAAATGCAGTCTATAATCGCATAAATAGATTCTCTCACACTTGGAATAATTAACCTTATCTCATTACATGTCTAGCAGATTCTTTCAGAATAGTTGGCCCAGTGACAAGTTTAAGCAAAACCTCAATAAAATGCAAGACTTGTTCTCAGACAGCATTGTTCTTGATCTGCACAGGTAAACTTCTCGTTCTTTAATTCCATCGAAAACCTTAGCTTGAAATGTTTTGACAGCATCATCTTCATCATCATCATCCGCCACCCTGGAATCTTTAGCTTTGAAAGTTATACGGTAATGAAAACCAGCGGCGGGGCTTGTAACTATTCTTTCGATGTCACAAACAAGCTTCTCCATGACTATTGTGAAGAGATTAGGACAAGTAGTCTATAATCTATATATACATATATATAATTGTATAGAGGATGAGGAGATCGGTGAGAAAGCGTTTAGGAGGATTTATGTTTGTTTGCTTAAGGGTATGCATTTTTGTTAGTTGTAGGAAAATGATTGGGTTGGATAGAATGTTTCTCAAAGGCCCTCTTCCAGGAAATCTTTTAACTACTATAGAGCTCGGCTTTTGCATCGGTCAAGATAATCTTCTTTTAAGTGAACTATCTCACACACACACGCCACTGATCGAATGGGAGTCCTGGTCGGGACACTGTAAAGTTTGATGATTGCAAACTGAATACAAAAAATAGCTAGGTAGGGATAGAGAGACAAATTGAATATAGAAAGGACTTCATTAATCTAAATTCTATGTACAAAATTTGAGTACAATTTTTGTATACATACAAGATGTAAAGCTTCTGCATAAGTTAGTTAACTTAATAAACTAAGTGGTCCGTAACTCAATGTGCTTGGTTGCACCATTTGTCTTGATTCATAGGTGCCCAACATGAAATTCAATGAAATTTTTAAAAAATATTTTATATTTTAATAGAATTCCATAGAATTTAGTAGATTTAATAGAATTATATAGAATAAAGTTTTATTGCTAATAAAGTTTGAATAATAATTTAAAAAGGAAGCAAATAACAGATTGCTCAGACAAAATTTTCTACACAAACCAAGTTCACGAGTGAGTTGTAGTATCATTAATCCTCTCTCTTAAAGTAGATGGATTCCATGGAATTCTATATCAAATATTTTGGTGAAATTTGATGAATTTTGATTGGAGTTTTTGTATTACATGGATAGAATAAAATTTGCACATGAAAAAATATATATAGACGAATCTGTTAAAAATCACATAACATATTACGTCACAAAAAACTAAATTAAAAAATCATAACAATAATTACCCTTTTGTTCCGGCTTTTCATCTTGTCACCAAAGCTTTCCCAATTTAATGAATAAGAAAATATTACTTCACTGATGGTTGTCACAGGCACACACACACACACACACACACACACACACACATATATATATATATATACGTACGCTAGGGACCCTAAAAAACAATTACTAAATTAGTACGAAATATGATTTCCTTCCATCAAGAAAATTAGACATCTAATTAGATTGCAAAACCAATTAAGATTTGATTACCTAATAGAGAGATATTTAGGAATTGACTAACTCACAAAACCAATTAGAATTCAACCAAATTGAAATATTCTTGAATCAATTTAGGATTTGATCAAATATCTAATTAGATATTTTCAACATTTGAATTATTCAAATAATGTGGGCCACATTAAATCTCTAAAAGAGACAATTTTAACATTCTCCCATTTGGCCCACATTCAATAGCCAAAATATTTATAAGTGACATTATTTATGGCCATAATATTTATTGTCACTTAAACAAAATATTGGTCATGCAACAATTACTTAATTAGAGCATACTAATACATGAATCATGGCGGTTGTGTTCTAAACAAAACACTTCCTTCCATGTATTACATTGTAGAATTACATTCTAACTAAGCATAAATTTATGAATAACTTAAAATAAGTCATTTAGGGTCCAACTATATGTGATCCAATAATCACAATAGTACATGATAACAAATGCGCATAGTCATGTAAACAAAATAAACAACAATGTCTAAACAAAATCAGTTAGAGAATAAAAAAAATTCTAAAGCACCCTTGTAAGCCCCATATGCACTACGTGATCTTGGAAAACATTAGCTGGTAATCCTTTAGTCACAGGATCAGCGATCATTAAAGTAGTGCCCATATGCTCAAGAGAAACATCTTGTTTCTTGACATGATCTCTAACTATCAAATATTTTATGTCGATATATTTGCTTCGGCTGCCACTCTTATTATTCTTAGAAAAGAATACAGTAGATGAGTCACAGAAAATCTGCAATGGTCTTGATATGGAATCGACAAACTTAGGCTAGAAATAAAATTCTTCAACCACAATGCTTGTGATGTAGCTTCATAACAAGCTATAAACTCAGCTTCCATTGTGGATGTTGCAACAATGGTTTGCTTAACACTTCCAAGACACAACACCTTCAGAAAGAAGGAAAATGTATCATGAAGTAGATTTATTAGTATCCTTGCATCCACCAAAATCGGAATATGAATATCCAATTACTTCCAAGGAGTTGGAACACTTGTATGTTAGCTTAAGGTCCTTAGTTCCTTGCAAATATCTCAAAACCTTTTTACCAGCTCTCCAATCCATACCTGGGTTACTTTGATATCTGCCAAGCATTCCTACTGCAAATGCAATATCAAGTCTAGTACAGACTTGCGCATACATAAGACTTCCAACAAGGGAAGTATAAGGAATACCTCTCATTTGCATTTTGTGGACATTACTTTAATGTGAATTTGTCACATTTAGTAATGGGTGTTATTATAGATGAGCAGTTCTTCATCCCAAATCTTTCCAAAATCTTTTTAATGTAGGCCTTTTGAGATAGTCCAAGTAATTTGTGATCTATCTATGTGAATCTCTATGCCAATGACGTAAGACGCTTCACTCATATCCTTCATATCAAAATTTTGGATAAGAAACTGCTTAGTTTCATGTAATAACCCCAAATCACTACCTGTAAGTAGAATATCATCCACATATAGGACTAAAAAAATATATTTACTCCTACTTATCTTAAGGTATATATATTGATCAATGATGTTCTCTGTAAAACCAAATGAGGAAACAATGTTGTGAAACTTAATATATCATTGGCGAAAAGCTTGTTTTAGTCCATAAATAGATTTCTTTAACTTGCAAACTAGGTGACTATTTTCTTTATTAGAAAATCCCTCAGGTTGAAATATATATACCTCTTCTTCAAGATTCCCATTTAGAAATGCCATTTTCACATCCATTTGATGTAACTCTAAATCAAAATAAGCTACTAATGCCATGATTATTCTTAATGAATCCTTTTTTGAAACAGGAGAAAATGTTTCATGGTGATCAATACCTTTTTTTTGAGTGAAACTTTTAGCTACAAGTCTGGCTTTATATTGTTCAATATTGCTAGATGAGTCTCTTTTAGTTTTGAAAACCCATTTGGATCCTACAGTAGAGACTCATTTGGGCAATTCAACGAGATCCCAAACTTTATTTTTAGCCATGGATTCCATCTCATCTTTCATGGCATCAAACCAAAGTGTGGAATTTTCTCCACTTATAGCTTGTGAAAATGAGCATGGATCATCTATTAGTCCAACACCATAATCAGACTCTTGGAGATATACAATATAGTCACTAGAAATTGCTGGTTTCCTAACCATTGTAGATTCTTACTCCTACTGGTTTAGGAATTACTTCACCAATAGGTTCATTTAAAATGGGTTGATCTTCATGTGGCTTTTCAAGTGGTGGTACTTGTTGCTTTTCAACAAATTCAAAAGAATTAAATTGAGCATTTGAATTATCTTTATACAAGGGTATTATAGGAAATTCCCTCACTTCTTCAAGTTCCACCTTTTGAGTCAAGTCACTCCCACTTATTTCATGATCCTCAAGAAACTTAGCATTTATAGCCTCAACAATCTTAGGAGTATGAGAAGGACAATAAAATTTGTACCATTTAGAGTTAATTGCATAGTCTATAAAATAACTGCTTATTGTACGTTCATCCAACTTCCTTAGTTTTGGGTTGTAAACCCTCACTTCAGTTGGGCATCCCCAAATGTGTAAATGTTTTAAACTAGGTTTGCAACCATTCCATAATTCAAAAGGTGTCTTAGGGACAATCTTAGATGGAACTCTATTTAAAATATACACAGCAGTTTTTAAGGCTTCACTTCATAAAGAGAGAGGTAAGCTTGATCTGCTAATCATACTTCTTACCATGTCCATTAAAGTACGGTTCCTTCTTTCTGCCACACCATTTTGTTGTGGTGGTGTTCTAGATATAGTATATTGGGAAATAATACCATTACTTTTAAGGAACTCGACAAATGGACCTTTAGCTTGTCCCCTATTTGTGTACCTTCCATAATATTCTCCACCCCTATCAGATCTTACGATTTTGATCTGAATTCCCTTTCGTTTCTCTACTTCTGTTTTGAAGACTTTAAAAGCATTAAATGCTTCTGATTTTTCAAACAAAAAATAGAGATACATATATCTTGAATAGTCATCAATAAATGAGATAAAAATATCTCTCAACATTCAAGCAAGAGATAGAAAACGGTCCACAAATATCTGTGTATGATCTCAAGTAATTGAGAACTTCTTTTCGCATATTTAGTAGAATTGTTAGTCTGTTTTCCTTTAATGCAGTCTATACAAGTTCCAAAGTCAGAAAAATCAAGAGTTGATAAAACTCCATCATTAACTAATATTTTAATTCTTTCGATTGAGATATGACCCAATATTTTGCGTCAAAGACTTGATGAGTTCTCATTAATAATACAACGTGAAAGCCCTAAAGCTTTTAATGTCTTAATTTTGATTAATGACAAACATTGATGAGGACTAATGTCTTATTTGTACAAGTGATAGAGTTTTTGGATTCATGATTTAATCCATGCAAGAACAAGATTTCAAGTCTTCAAGGAAGTATACAAGTCAAGACTATCAAGATTTGAAGACAAGCTTTTATTGGATTAGATAGGAACTAGAGGTATAGTTTTAGAGTTATATATTTTGATATATCTAGTTCTACCTCTAATTGAGTAATGGTTTCTAAAGGTTGCTCTATGAACTTAAAACGTTATTTCAAAATGTTTTTAATATGTTAAAATATGTTTTGGTATTTCGAAAACCATGCATCGTGATTTCAAAACTTAAATGGTTCATAAACTCTTGTTGAATTGATACCATAACTTATATGGTTGATTGAAATCATCATTTGTGTGTTAGAGTATTGTTGATACACAAATGAACATGTTTCAGTTGACCTAAAGTGGTCCAGGTATCATCCATAAGTTAGTTTATCTTGTGGATGCATGTGCTGTCAAATTTGTTCATCTGTCAACTAGTGGATGACCATGAGGTCGACCGTAGGTGAAGTCCGGTCGACCGGAAGATGAAAAATCATCATCCGGTGGTTGTCCAGTGAGCTTGAGGATGATGGTGCGGACGACCAGTCTGATATGCGGTTGATCGAACTTCCTGAATGGGTTTCTAACAGCTTCATTTTTTTACCGTTGGGAACAAACCTTTAAATACCAAAAACCTTTGAAATTCTTTCTAAGAATATTTTTGAGCAAAAATATTGTATATCTTGATCCTATAACATCTTAGAAACATTCCAAAACCTTTTCAAAACATCAATCTTGTTAAAATCAATCAAGAAGGGTTTTTACATTCAAAGGTGAATTTTGAGCAATCTTGACAAGCCATTACTCAAGAGGTGATTGTGATTCAAATTGATATATCTTCACATTAAGGTGATATCTATCAAACTTTCTATCTCTTATTATTGATTGTAATTGTATCAAGGTTGAAAGTAGCATAAAACTCTAAGTGTTAGGGTGAGCCTTGTGTATGTTGTTTTGTATTCAAGGTTTGTTTGTAAAACTTTTGGGTAAACATTGAATTGAATTGTTTTGTTAGGATTCACTAAGGAGAGTGGTGGGATTATTGTATAATCAAGGTTGGGATTCACTCATTGAGTGAGCCTTGATTGGTTGAGAGGTTATTTGTAAAACCCTAAGGTGAATTGTGTTCATTGCTCTAATTTCTGTATTTTATTTGAACACATTATTTCTCACACAACTAGCATACCAAGTGTTTGATATTTGTTGTCAAAGAGGTGTTTTATTGAATTAGGTTGAAAAATCGGATAAAAACCTAATTCACCCCCCTCTTAGGTTTTTCACAACGTTTAGTGCCAATTTTATCATCATGTGAAGTCAAGACATTGCATTCAAATGTGGGGTTTAACTTGAATTTAAATAAATTTCCATCTAAAATTCCAAAACCATCAACTTTATTGTTTTTCAAAAGTTTAACAATAGAATTGCTAAAATTAAAACAATATCTAATAGTTGATAATTTTGAAACACAAACTAAATTTCTAGAAAATGATGGAACATAAAAAGTGTTTTCAAGATCTAATTGAAAACCATTATTTAAAATAAGCCTATAAGTCCCCACACTTTCAACATGTGAACGCATTTTGTTGCTAGAATAAATGTTTTGTTCACTTCTCATCGGCTTCCTTAGAGTTAGAAAACCCTTTCTTTTCAAGCCACATTTTGTATTTCAGGCAATCTTTTTTCCAATGTCCCTTTTTCTTGCAGAAAAGATAAATATCTTTAAAGTCTTTCTTCTTTATAGGAACACGCTTGCCCTTTTTTGCAGTTTTTCTTATCACGAGTCACAAAATTAATACTTTCAGGTGTCTCACGTTTCAACCTCCCTTCCTCTTCAACACACATGGTCAAGAATTCATTAATAGACCATTTATCATTATGTGTGTTGTAGGATATTTTGAATGGACCATATTCCATAGGAAGAGAGTTGAGAATAAAATGCACAAGAAATGACTCAAATATCTCAACTTCAAGGGATTTGAGTTTAGCAACTATATTTCTCATCTCTATAATGTGCTCACGCACAGATTTACTCCTATTGAAAGTCATACTTGAGAGCCTTTTCATTAGGGTGCTAGCCAATGCCTTGTCAGAACTTACAAATTGATCATCAATTACTTTCATGTAAGCTTTGACATTAGTGCAATTAGGGATAGATCTCTTAATACTTTGGCTAATATGGGCTTTAATGAGCATTAAACTTAAGCGATTAGATCGCTCCCACCGTTTATAAGTAGCCCTATCCTGTTGCGTACTTGATTCCATAAGAACAGGTGGTTCATCTATACGGAGCGCAAGGTCTAAATCAGAACACCCTAAAGTTAGAAGGACCTTATCCTTCCAATCCGAATAGTTTTCACCAGATAGCATTGGAATGTGAGCATGTTCATTAAATAATGCAGTAGGAAAAGCTGCAAAAATATGGAAAAATAAAATCAATCTATGAAGCATATTACTATCAAAGTAAATTCTAACCTTCCTATGGATAGAGGTTGCAACTCATGCATATAATTTACTTTTATCTTTATAAGACTAGTAAACCAAATAACAAGAATTAATCCATACCTGTGGGCACAGGATTTTTTTTAAATTTTAAATAAAGGTTTACTATATTTATCTAATTCAATCAATCTCATAAAAATAATAACCTTCATGTGGGGCTGGGTTTTTATTTTAATGAGATAATCAGATCTAAATAAATGCCATTAAAATTAATCACTTAACTTAATGTGATTAAAATTTGATTTTACATGTCATATATTTAAGATGCTGTGACTATTCCTAAGTACATGATATATAAACAAATAAAAATGACATTTATTCATTTAAATCAAATTAGTCAATTAAACAAAATATTGACTATTTAAAAATTGTACATAAAAGATAAAAATCAAATTGCCCTAAAATATATTATGATAATTAACTTAATATTAGCAGAAAACTTTATAATGAATGAGATAAGATAATATAATATGAATAAACCAAACCATATGTTCTGTACAAATTGGTAAGTAGAGATTCATATGAATATATTCATATAAAATAACAATAAACATGCATGAATTGCACCTATATACTCACAATTTCCAATCAAATTGGCATAAGGAAATGTAGATCCGTTTTTCTTAAATATAAAAAATTTCAACTATAATTTAAATAAACAAATATTTTTTGAAATTCAAGTCTTGTATTCATAGTCATACTATCAATATAAGGCAAAACAAAATTTGCAATCTGCATAGGCATTAGAATAAGATTAAGGCATAATGGGTTGCACAAAATTTCTGAATCAATTCAGCTGAAGGTTGACTCTGATATCACATGTTAAAAATCACATAACATATTACGCAATGAAAAACTAAATTAAAAGATTATACCTTCAGCCATAATTGATCAAGTATAATAATTACCCTTTTGTTCTGGCTTTTGATCTTGTCACCAAAGCTTTCCCAATTTAATGAATAAGAAAGAAAATTTTAATTTGAGAGAACTTCTAGCCTATGCCTAATCCAAGGTGCTTGATTGATGGTTGTCACAAACACATATATATACATGTAGGCTAGGGACCCTCAAAAGCAATTACTAAATTCGTACGAAATAGTGTTTCCTTCCATCAAGGAAATTAGACATCTAATTAGATTGCAAAACCAATTAAGATTTGATTACCTAATAGGGAGATATTTAGGAATTGACTAACTCACAAAACCAATTCTAGAATCAATTTAGGATTTGATCAAATATCTAATTAAATATTTTCAACATTTGAATTAATCAAATAATGTGGGCCACATTAAATCTCTAAAAGAGACAATTCTAACAGAATCAATATATCACTACAAGAAAGACAACCTTATACAACGGTCCTCGAACCGTCATTTATATTAGTAGAACAGTCATTTATGTCTTAAACGATGACCAAACGATGATTTTTGGTATTTTGTTTTAAAATATGTCGTTTTAGGCTAATACTACAGGCATGATCTGTTGTATATATTATAAAACGACAAACCGTTGTTTAAAAAGGAAAAATGTGATATATGACGGAATTATATACAACAGATCTCTGGTCATCGTATATATGTTAAATTAGATACGATGATCGTCAGATCGTTGTATATAATCAAAGTATATATGATTGTTGGAAGAACGTTGTATCTAATTCAACTTATATACGATGGCTAGAAGTTCGTTGTATATAAATGCTTATAACTTATTCTATATAATACATTTTGATAGTCATCGTTTATATATTTTTGTTATATGTATTTATTTGTTTTACTCTTCAAATGATTCATTAAAAATAATTTTTACCTTATTCAAAAATATATAAAATGTTGTATATTTGCATTTAATACAAATTTACATAAAATAACATATTTATGTAATATATCCGCAGTCCCCCTATATCATGATAGTAAAGATAAAAAATTCAATATTAAATAGGTCATTGATATTCAATATGGTAGAAGACAACATCTTGATCATGTTTGGTGCTGATATGACAACTACTATATATGCCATACCTAAAAGTGTTACACTATACAATTATAACAAAGTAGAAAAACTAGAAGGAAAACCGATTAACTATGTTTCTGCTCACATATGGTCTAGAAATAGATAAATGAAAGTGGGCAACACTTCATATCCTCTTTCAAGTATTTGATCAAATATTTATATATCTTTTAATATCATCACGGTAATTTCCTCTCCACAATTAGCCCACCTACAAATATAGAAAAGGTAATAAGAAAGAACCCCACTCAACAAAAGACTAAATGAGTTAAAAAATATAAAAAAAAACAAAAAACAATATAAGAATGTTACACAAAAAATGAATAGCATAAACATTCTTTCTATCATCATCTAAGTGAATCCCATCACTTAGATACAAGGCTTGGAGCTCTATTGGGCAACCAAAACTATAGTGCACAAATGATTACAGAACATTCAAAGATTCATATTATTCTGCATCCTCATCTTAAATGCATCATCAAGATTATCATTCATTACCACCATCATAATTAATCTTGCAATCTAAACTATATTAAGCACCATAAATAGATAACAAAGATTACCATCATTCACCAATGGAAAACTAACACCTAGAAGATCTACTAAGCGTTACTATAATAATATAAAAAAAACTCCAACAAAGACAAGAATAGAAAAAGTATCAAATCCCTGTGGTGTTGGGAGCAACAAAGTTAATTTTTTTTCCTTTCTTCTGAAAAGCAAAGATTTTATTGAGGGAGATAGAATACGAGTAAAAGAGTGCAGAGCTTTCAAATCCTCAACACAGAAAAAATTACAGGAGAAGTAGAGGACTAAAGACTAAAATCAAGACCCACAAATATTTATATTTGTAACATGCTAATTTTGTATGAAGCTTCCATCACAAAGTGAGAATATTTAAAATTAACACCAAATAAATTATAGTTTTAAAATTACCTCACCCTCATGGTGGACTAATATCAATTGCATATTCACTCTCTGCCATTTAATCATCTAATTTTGGTCGCTTGCTAGTAGAGCCTACCCTAGGGGAAATATTTGAACTATATAAGGATGCACATTACTTAGAACAAGATTGCCAACATTTGGCTCCAGCTTGGAGAAAATGACACCTAATTGTTGTTGGAATTTTTTCTCCATCTCTTCGTGTTGTTGCTGAAAATGAGCAAACAATTCCTCCTTTTCACATTGTTGAGCTTCTTATACACATTCTAAGACATGATCCATTTTTTCCTAAAATTCCACGCGCACCTGTTCAATATGTTCATCAAAATTCGATACTGTAGCATCCTTTACAACAGTTGCAGTAGGCCCTTTACCTATGCACCTAATTCGACCCCTTTTATTGGTGCTTATTATACTCTTGAAAATATTATGCTTGGCTGATTTAGTTTGCTCTTCCTTGGACAATTCCTTAACCCCTTGCTCCAATTGACTCTAAAATATAATTGTGATACATAATTCTTAAATGCATAAAATGTATTAACGAGTATTATAATAAAAACTTACAATGATATATGATGTTCCCTCGTCACAAGAACCATCCCTCCTATTCCGTGTTGTAATGAAAACATTAGATTGCGTGATAGATTTGCATTCAAAGGACATCTTCATAATTTATCAAATGCTTAGTTACAATAGAGTTGAAGACTTAAATATTTTCTACTAAAGAATGATAATAAATTTACCTGTTGTCGAACAATAAGGATTGGAGTTCTTCCTATGAGAGGGGGAAACAACGAGCAGGCTCGGTTGGCTGAATTTTGTGAAGCCATCTCCTGTATAAAGTGAAAATTCATCAAATATTATTTTTGACAAATCATATTTAAGTTTCAAATGAATTCAAAGGATGATTTTCCAAATATATATATCTAAAAACCTTGACTTCTTGCAACTTCTAGTATTAATATATAGTTTGCCATTATTGGGGACCAACTCTATCATCATGGCATGGTGGGATGTCCTCATTATCTATGAAGGGATCAAAATGTTTCTAGCCACATCTGAATTAGGTAAGTTTGTGTTTTCCTACAATGTCATTATTGATCACCCATTACTTGGATATGTTATGTACATGAAAATATGCCAAAGTAATATACTGCAACAACTACTTTTCCAGGGTAAAAAAATTCTTTGTGCAATTAGACAATTCTCACACCTGAAACAACTATATACTATAGTAAATTATGAAACAATAGAAATAATAACTAGTAGTCAATCTCCTACGTAAAGTGAAAATTGTCTTTAGCGATTCAATGCAGAGTATATAGTCTGAGTGTATATACTCTCAAACCGAAACAAAAAGTATTTTAATCAAACAATAATTCAAACAATACAATAATATCGTGCCACAACGCATCCTTAATTTCAACAAGAACATCATCCCATCTTGTGTAAGTAATTGGCAGCTTGTTCTCCATTCATGCTTCAAAATATCTGCTGACAAGAAAATAAATGTTGCAGTATAGGAAGACAATGAACAATTTTTTACTATTAGAATAAGGAATTTTAATTTATATTTTTTTTATGACAATAGAATTTGTAATTGCGACTACTTGGTAGTGTAGAGTGTAGCCTGAGTATAAACATAAATTATATGAGAAGATAAAGTCTAGAAAATTCTTGCATGACTACTTTGTTGTAAAATTATTCTTGGAATATATACTTTTTGGTAGAATTATTTGAAAAAATTAATGAAAAAGATACTCTAAAAACAATCACAATTTTCTATGATTCAAGGCTCACTCTAACCCTTAGAGTTTTAAGCTCATTGCAACCTTGAACAAAGCAATCAAGATATGAAAATTAAGAGTTTGATATAAAAATCACCTTAAAGTGAAGATATACCAATATAAAGCATAAATACCTCTTTGAGTAATATTTTCTTCTAAGTTGCTCAAGAACCCCAATGATTTAATATGAATCCCACTTTGATGACTTTCACAATATGAATGTTATGATTTTGTTTCAAAATAATATCCAGAGGTTCTATGAAGTGTTGGAATCAGTTTTTTAAACAATTGATTATTTATAAGTATGCATCAACGGTCATAAAAATGACTGTTTGAATTCTACTCAGGAGAAGTGCGGTCGACCACATATCAGAAGGGTCGTCGGCACCATCATCCGAAAATGTTCCAGAGATCTCTGGACATTCAGCGGACGATACACTGAGGGGTCCGGTCGACCGCACCATCATCCGCAAGTGTTCCAGAGAGATCTGGACATTCAATGGACGATACTCTGAGAGGTCTGGTCGACCGCATGATCTGCAGTCGACCACACTTCAGTTAGGTCGACCGCACATGCAATGAAACTGTGCAAAACAAGATTCCAAACAACTCCAAGAGTTTGTGTAATACATTTTATGAAATTTAAAGTATGTGCATGTAATTTGAAAATCATTTCAAATACCCAACTCATGTTTTATCTAAATGAAATGCATTTTGAAAATTATTCACTTTTATTGAGCAACCTATAGAACTTATTACTCATAGAGGTAGACCTAGAGATATCTAAAGATAAATAAAGAAATAAAGCTACACCTCTAGATCCTATCTAATCCAGAAACACTTATCTTCAATGCTTGATATAAAAAGCTGTTTCCTGAAGATTTGAAACTTCGATCTTGCATGGATTAGATATATGAATCCTAAAAGATCATTAGTAATAAAATAAAGCCATTAGTCCTTATCAATGTTTGTCATTTAATCAAAATTAAGATATTAAAAGCTTTAGAGCTTTCAATTAGTATTATTTAATTAATGATTACAAAATCATGATTTACCATAATCAGTGGTGGATCCAAAATTTTTTCATAGGGATGTCCATATATAAAGGGAAAAAAAATGACAATCATAGTACAATTATTAATTAAAAAAGTTTACAATTGTCCTCCACGACTGCTCATATCTTGAAAATAATGAATGATTGCATCATTACTAATACTATCAAATGCATCTTTATATTCAATCAACGTGACTAAACAATCATTCAACCATTCATCACACAATTTATTTCACAAATCACTTTCTATAAGTTTTATTGCAGAAAATGCTCGCTCCACAGTTGTTGTAGCTACCGGTAAAATCAATGCCAACTTCTTAAGCAAATACACGAATGGAAAAATAACACTTGTTTTTGTCTCAACCATAATTTTCGAAAGATCTCCTATTCCGTTCAAATTACCAAACCTTTCATCTTCACAGACATATGCGATATAATTTCCAAGCTAATTTTTAAGTGCCACAAGAAAACTCACATGGATAAAATTTAGCCATTCTCAACAATTTTTGCTCATCAAATGCACTAAATGCATTATGTGGACTTTGAATTTCATTCTTGTAGAATAAAGACACATCATTTAGTAAAATGTTCCATCCATCATCTCTTGTTTGTTGTAGTACTCATTTGTAATTCCCACAATCGTCACTATCAAATGCATGCAAAAACAAAGTCAAAATATTGAAATACCTTCAAAAGACGATATGCTTCCGCTCTTTGGTCCTGATATGTGCCATCACTTTCAATATCTTCAAGCACATTCAAAATTGAAGAGAATATTGACATGACATTCAAGAGTGATCCATAGTGAGACCCTCAACGAGTATCACTAGGTCTTTTGATACTCATTTCTTGGTTCAAACCTTGACCAGTTTGAAGCTTATTAACACTTAATGATTCTTCAATAAATTTTGCTTGTTGATCTCTAAGTCTGTCTCGACACTTACAAGAATCTCCAATCACATTTAAAAAATGAGTAACCCAATCGAAGAAATTATTCATAGCAAAATGATTTTTTGCAACAAATACAGGTGTCAATTGCAATTGGTGAGCGAAACAATGCATATAATGAGCATATTTAATTTCTCTCAAAATCAAAGTCTTCAAACCATTAAACTCACCTCGCATGTTACTAGGTCTATTATATAACCTTGTCCTCAAACTCGGGATATACTAAGTTTATGCTTTGATAGCATTGAATTAAGAGCATCTTTAAGTGAAGTGGTTGAAGTATCTGAAACATGCACTATACCGATAAATCTCTCTATTACAAATCCCCATTTATCAATATAACATAAAACTACCACCATTTGTTCTTTACATGAGACATCATGAGACTCATCAACCAAAATCCCAAAAACATCATTTTCAAGGTCTTCAATTATAGCCTTTGTCGTTAATTTAGCAGAAGCATGAACTATATCCTTTTGAATTGAAGGAGCAATCATTCGTTGATTACCAGGAGCATTCTTCAATACAACACTGTCAACATTTTCATTTAATTTAGCTGAATAATGTAAAAGTTCAAGAAAATTACCTTTATTACTTGAACCTTCATGCTCATCATGTCCACGAAAAGTCAATCCTTGTCGCCACAAAAATCTTACACAATCAATAGAGTTATTCAAGCATATTTTGTACTTATTCTTAGCATGCTTTGTTTTCTTATTAAAAGCTTAGTGGATGGATTAGGTTTGCTTTGTCAAATTTTGGCATTTTTGTACTGTTAGATTATCTGCAATTCCATCATTGTGACGATAGAGTCTTTCTTTCTTATTCCAAGCCTTGAATCCTTCATGTGTAAAAGAATCGAAACCACCACGGTTTTTAATTTCATTCTTGAAAAGATACCAACATAAACAAAACGCTGCTTCCTTTGTTGTACTGTAATCTAGCCAATATTTGTACTAATCAAACCAAGCATGATTAAATCGACGCATCCTACCACAAATGTCTCTTGATTGAAAATTATGATGTTGGGGTTGCCAAGAACCCTTTTGAAGGTATACTCTTCTAACCTTATTTCGATCATTGGTATGATAACTTTCAATTCTCAACCTTTTTTGCAGGATCAGCTGGCAGAGCATTTAAGTCAATTTCTCTTGATTGGCTCTTCACTCAATAATGATGGATGCACTGAACTTGAAGATCGAGGAGTAGAAGAACGAGGAGATTTGGAAATAGCTTGCTTTTTGTAATATCTCAACATAATTCACTAATAAAGAAATTAGAAATAATAAATTATAAGAATTGTAACAAACCAAAAAATAATTACATAAATCCACATAACAACTAATAAACTATATAAATAATTATACTTAGGCAAAATTGAGTTATTTAATCAAATTTATACACCATTTGATTGTTCTTTTTTAGTTTTAAATGTACACATTGATATTCAAGCACTAGTCAGTATAATTCACTAATAAAGAAATTAGAAATAATAAATTACAAGAATTGTAATAAACAACAAAATAATTACATAAATTCACTTAACAATTGAGAAACTATATAAATAATTATACTTAGGAAAAATTGAGCTATTTAACCAAATTTCTACACCATTTCATAGTTATTTTTTAGTTTTAAATGAACAAATTAGTATTCAAGCACTAATCAACATAATTCACTAAAAAAAATTAAAATAGAAACACCAAATTATAAGAATTGTAACAAATAACAAAATAATTACATAAATTCAATTAACAATTTAAAAACTATATATAATTATACTTAAGAAAAAATGAGCCTTTTAATCAAATTTCTAGTCTATTTGATAGTTCTTTTTTAATTTTAAATATTCAAATTAATATTGAAGCATTAGTCAACATAATTTACAATAAGTCTCTACTTTTCTATTCCAAACCCTAATTAATAAAAAATAACTTTGAAATTGCAATGAAATTCATTATTGTTGTCCTTAAGTTCTATATGCCACCAATTACAAGTTTTAAAAAATTAATTATCTAAATTAATCATAAAAATTAAGGTTTGAATAGTTTAATAGAATATCAAAATTTAAATCACAAAGAAAATGCTAAGAAATAGAAAAAAATAAACTCACCTAAATGAGACAAAATAATTAATTGGAGTTGTAGAAGAATGTCCTTCCACACTTCTTGGAGGGTTGAACTTGAAGACTTGGAGTAGCTTGAACTTGCAGAGAGTTTCTTTTCTTTCTTTTGCAAAGTGAAAAAACCTAAGAGGGGGGGGGGGGTGAATTAGATTTTTATCCGATTTTTCAACCTAATTCAATAAAACACCTCTTTGACTACAAATATCAAACACTTGGTGTGCTAGTTGTGTGAGAAATAATGTGTTCAAGTAAAATGTAGAAATTAGAGCAATGAACACAATGATTTATAGTGGTTCGGTTTATCCAACAAAACCTAATCCACTACCTTGAGTTACCTACTCAAGGATTTATCAAATCCCTTCACTAATCAAATAAATGAGATTACAAAAGAGGCTCACCCAATTCACCTTAGGGTTTTACAAATAACCTCTCAAACCAATCAAGGCTCACTCAACCCTTGAGTTTTACAACACAACCTTGATTATACAATAATCCCACCACTCTCCTTAGTGAATCCTAACACAACAATTCAATTCAAGGTTCTCCCAAAGGTTTTACAAACAAACCTTGAATACAAAACAACCTACACAAGGCTCACCCTAACACTTAGGGTTTTATGCTACTTGCAACCTTGATACAATTACAATCAATAATAATAAGAGAGAGTTTGATAGATATCACCTTAATGTGAAGATATATCAATTTGAATCACAATCACCTCTTTGAGTAATGGCTTGTCAAGATTGCTCAAAATTCACTTTTGAATGTAAAAACCCTTCTTGATTGATTTTAACAAGATTGATGTTTAGAAAGGGTTTTGGAATGTTTCTAAGATGTTATAGGATTAAGATATACAATGTTTTTGCTCAAAAAATCTTCTTAGAAAGAATTCCAAAGGTTTTGGTATTTAAAGGTTTGTTCTCAACGGTCAAAAATAAAGCTGTTGGAAACCCACTCAGGAAGTGCGGTCGACCGCAAATCATACTTGGTCGTTCGCACCGTCATCCTCAAACTCACTGGACAACCACCGGATGATGATTTTTCATCCTCCGGTCGACCGGACTTCACCTGCGGTCGACCTCATGGTCGTCCACAGGTTGGCAGATGAACAATTTTGACAGCACATGCATCCACAAGATAAACTAACTTATGGACGATACCCGAACCACTTTAGGTCGACTGAAACATGTTCATTTGTGTATCAACAATACTCTAACACACAAATGATGAATTCAATCAACCATATAAGTTATGGTATCAATCCAACAAGAGTTTATGAACCATTTAAGTTTTGAAATCACGATGCATGGTTTTCGAAATACCAAAACATATTTTAACATATTAAAAACATTTTGAAATAACGTTTTAAGTTCATAGAGCAACCTTTAGAAACCATTACTCAATTAGAGGTAGAACTAGAGATATCAAAATATATAACTCTAAGACTATACCTCTAGTTCCTATCTAATCTAATAAAAGCTAGTCTTCAAATCTTGATAGTCTTGACTTGTATACTTCCTTGAAGACTTGAAATATTGTTGTTGCATGGATTAGATCATGAATCCAAAAACTCTATCACTTGTACAAATAAGACATTAGTCCTCATCAATGTTTGCCATTAATCAAAATTAAGACATTAAAAGCTTTAGGGCTTTCACAAAGAGTTGGAGAGGAAGAGAAGGACGGATATTTTGGGAGAGAAAGAAAGGGTAAAAGTCGCTTTTAATCTATTTACTTTATTTTATGTGGGTTTCATTTTTTAAAAAAATAAATATATTGGATTCAATTTGTCTATTTAAATTTTAACTTCATACATACATATATATATATATATATATATATATATATATATATATAGGAATTTTTGTTTTAAAAAAAGAGTGGGATCCAAGGACCCCACTCCCTCCTTAATAAATCTCCCCTTACCATAATTGTAATCGGTCAATTAGCAAGCAATTAAACATTAGAAGTTTTTTTAAAAAAAGAAAAAAAAAAGAAATAGAAGGGAAAGGGATGAAAGATGGTTTAGTCAAATGCCAAACTTGAAACCTAAGTTCAAGTAACAATACCATTATAACTGAATGAGTTTTTATTTATTTATTAAAGATTAAAGGTTATTAGACCTTTCTATTTTTGAATTTGATGTTCCTCCATCAAAATGTAGCTTGTTCTTGGCACGAAAAAAATTAACTTAATTAAGAAAAACAATAATCTTATTTATATGAAGAAGGAACATGTATGAATCGAAGTAAAGAGGTTTTCGTCTTGTAAATCATCTAGTCAAATATGAGAATTGAGGCTGGATTGTGCTTGAGAAACCTAACAATGTTTCTAAATGTTGACACTTTGAATAATTGTTTTATAAACATAACCATAATCATAATATCTATAATTTAAGATTATGTAATTAGTTTTCACTTTATTTATTTGTTTAAATTATTTATTTATTTTTAACTTTATTTATTTATTTTTTTCAAACTCTTGAAATCATTTGGTCATCCTTTGCTTACATACATGAACTGCAATTAGAAAACTATTCTAAGTCAAAGTTAAGACATGAGACCGAGTTTTAAGAGAATTAAATAACACTTTTAGGAAAATAGAATATAAGAATATGAATAGATGTTTTCTATGAAAATTTCTTTTCGAAAAAGAAAAAATGAATATGTATGTATATAATATAAAGAAAATCACTTAAGTTTATAAATTAACTCCCAGACTTTCCAAATTAAAGTATTTCTTTCTTCCAATAGATGTTAGGCCGCTCTGGGGGCTTTAGAAATGAAATGATGCCTCTGCATATGCTAAGGAAAAAAACAAATGAGAGTGACAATAGTAATTTGTTATATATACCATTTTTTTACTATCCAAATCTGAAAAGCTTAGTTTTCCAAAAAAGAAAAAGAAAAATCTGAAAACCCTAAATAGAGAAAATTATTATTTTTCTTTCTGAATAGTACTCCATCTAGTCTAGAATTTTTTTTTTGATTATTCCATTTTCTTTCTGCATACTCCCTTCAATCTAAAATAGATAGTTTTTGATCATTTGCACACGCAATAAGGGTAATCAAAATAATAATTTTTTTTAAAGTATTAAGTGCAATCTTAATTAAATACTTATCAGGAATTACATATACTAAACTTATTAAAGATAAAACAAGAAAGAACCAATTATTAACGTAGTAAAATATACAAACAGTCATTTATTTTGAAGAACTTTCAATTTTATAAAATATGTATATTTTATCAAAATGAACATTAATTTTGAAAATTTCAAAATAAAAATGTGAAAATTCAATATTAATTTCATAATTTTCTAATCTTCCATATTAATTATTAATAATATCATAATTATCATATTCATAAAAAACTAAAATCTTAAACAATAATCATCTTGTATAAATCATGCACAAATACACAGTCCACAAGTTCTAGAGGTATGCTTCCTAGAACCACCACCGATGACAGTTAATTCTGTTAAGATTTGCTAATCTTCAGATACTATCATATCCTACACCGCCTTGGCTTAGATTTAGATTTCCTAATTGGGTTCGAAAATTTTCCTTATAAAATCCCCATTGTTTTGACATTCTCAGACCACTTTCACCTCTCGTTGTCTTGTAATCTCGTTTTGGCATATTCAGTAAGAAGTCGTTCGTCTTTCAAGAATCCTGAGCAGGTTCAAAGCGTTTATTCGCAAATGTCAATTCCTTTGGGCTGTAAATTTACATTTGATCCCTCGGATGAGGAGCTTTTGGTTTATCTGGAATGCAAGGCTAAGGGGGAGCCACTGCCGTGGGAGGGTTTCATAAGTGAAGTTGATCTTTATGGTCTTAATGATCCAGGGGCATTGTTTAGAGGAACTGATGAGAAGTTGGTATATGTATTCACCAAGGTGAAGAAAGTGGCCAAGAATGGGAAAAGGGTTGAGCGAACTGTATCGGGGAATAGGACTTGGAAAGGCGTTGATGGTGGAAAGCCTATCTATGATGCACAAGGACGCCTAGTTGGAGAGAAGAAGAATTTTGTACTGGTGAATAAGATGAAGATGAAGGTTGGTTACAACATGACAGAGTTTTCTTTGGACAATGACATACTGAGAAATTCAAGATTCAAGGATTATGTGGTCTGTAAAATCAAGAAGAAAGCCAAGAAATTCAGGGGTCTCAATAATGGAAACATTCAGGAAGAAATTCAAGATTTCCCTGTTTCTACCCTTGCAACCGAAGGAGACGCAATGACCATCTCGGAAGAAGTATATCAACATGATGATAATGGCAAATCTATTCTTCTAAGCCAATCTCAGAATGAAGAAGCACAAAAATGTTATCCGGTAACAGAATCATATGATCAAGGAATGGGTAATTTTATGCCAATACTCTGTGGGGATCAAGAAATTATTAATCTTGAAGAAATTCAAGATTCCCCTGTTTCTACCCCTGCAACCGAAGGAGACGCAATGACCATCTCGGAAGAAGTATATCAACATCATGATAATGGCAAATCTATTCCTCTAAGCCAATCTCAGAATGAAGAAGCACATAAATGTTATCCGGTATCAGAATCATATGATCATGGAATGGGTAATTTTATGCCAATACTCTGTGGGGATCAAGAAGTTATTATTAATCTTGAAGAAATTCAAGATTCCCCTGTTTCTACCCCTGCAACCGAAGGAGACGTGATGATCATCTCTGAAGAAGAATATCGACATGATAATGAGGGCAAATTAATTGTTGTAAACCAATCTCAGAATGAAGAAACACAACAATGTTATCCGATCTCAGAATCATATGATCAAGGAATGGGTGATTTTATGCCAATGTGGGATCAAGAAGTTATTATTGATCAAGGAAGCTACCTGAAATCATTGAGTTCAGAATATTTCAGTCCCCCTATATATCAAGAAGTTAACTTATGGACAGAACCACCATTGCCTGCCTTGGTTGATGACTACTATGCTGCAGCAGCTCCACCAGTGTTCACTTGAATATCTTATCAGATCAGATGTGTAACTTCTGGCTACAATTTTTGTTTATTTTTGTCCCATTTATTTGTACAGACCCAACACAAGTTTAGGGTTCTGTTTATTGTAAAACTTTTATGGAAAAAAATACAGTTATTTCTTTGAGCAGACTTGTATATTTTCTTGATTTTTCATGCAATATTGGGCCCCTTTCATCATTATCACTTTGTGATAGAATCTGGGAGAAAGCATTTTTCTCCAGAAGAGTACAAATTGAACAAAAGGAAAAAATGGCAATGCATGAAGAATCGAAAACGAAAATGGACAATCGCTGAAGCCTTGATAGCCCCTTTATTCTGTGTGCTTTTCTTCAATCTTCCTATTGCCGTCTTGGTTTATGAAACAAGATTATGTGACCACAGACCATATTCGACTGACTTGTGTGCAAATGTGGTTGAGAATGTGGTCTTCTTGGTTTTATCGTTTGGAGTTCAAATAGAGTAATGAAAAAATTACTTTATTCTCTAAATAAAAAAAGTTAGAAAAGAATTTGAAATTAGAAAATGTTAAAATAGTAAATACAGAACTCTTTTATCTATTCCTTTCTTGTCTGTTTCAATATTTACAAATGGTCAACTGCCCTTCCCCACAATTGAAGTCCATCTATATAAATTGGGAGAACTGAAATGCCAAACTCCCTTGTCCAAAATTTTACACTGCATCATTTTCTTGCTTGCCCTTTATTGGTTAATTTATTCATTGGGCGTTCATTAGTCAAACCTTAAATTGTTTTGCTGGAGAGGATCATCGCACAACTTTTAATTTTCCAAGGAATGTCACTAATATATCTATTTTTTAAAATTAACACGGACTATATATTAAAACATTCAAGAAGTTTTTATCAAAGTTTTTATTTATTTTTATTATATATACATAATATTTTTTTATTTATATTCTTTATAATCTTAACTCCGTCCACAGTATCAACTATCACTTTTTTAATATTTTTTATCAAGCAACTAAATCATAAGTAAATATCACTATCCATCTAAATTAATAAAAATATAATAATATTTTAATATAAATTAAAATATTTTCCTTCATATTATGGAAACTGTGTGTATACATATATAAAATTTTTCATCAAATATATATTTATATATAAAAGTTGAATTTTTAAAAAGACAGAAAAGAACATATTAAATTAAACATTTTTTGGATTACGTCTTGCATGGCGCACGTCCCAAGGGTTTTCATGAGTTCTTTTTTTTTTATTTTTAAATAATAATAAAAAGAGAGACATGGCTACTCAAACCAGGATTAAAGGACCATGAGACATGGCAAGTCAAACCAGTTACTGACCATGCGTGCTCTCTACTTAGGTGCAAAACTGATAGATTTTGGGATGCTCAGCATATCCCAAAAACCTGTAATTATGCTGCCTCCTGGGCTAAAACTCATACTATTTTTTCATAAGTGAAGTTGATCTTTATGGCCTTAATGATCCAGTGGCATTGTTTAGAGGAACTGATGAGAAGTTGGTATATGTATTCACCAAGGTGAAGAAAGTGGCCAAGAATGGGAAAAGGGTTTAGCGAACTGTATTGGGGAATAGGACTTGGAAAGGCGTTGATGGTGGAAAGCATATCTATGATGCACAAGGAAGCCTAGATGGAGAGAAGAGGAATTTTGTACTGGTGAATAAGATGAAGATGAAGGTTGGTTACAACATGACAGAGTTTTCTTTGGACAATAACACTGAGAAAGCAATAGTGGTAACAAATCCTAAGGACCCACCTTACAGATGAAGAAAGCAATCGACTTTCATTCTCCTGGGATAATCTTTTTGGTCCGAATGAAGAAGTTGATGAGATGATTGAGGAATTAGTTTTTGAAGGATTTGTTTTACCATCATCACCTGCTGGCACAGTTCCCATAACTTGAAAAGAGTTACAAATCTGTAACTTTTGTTTCCAAATTTGTTTACAGATCTGTTTCATATTATAGACCTAACATAAGTTAGGGTTCTGATGTAATAGTTAGAGAAATTGGCATTGATTATTCTTTGAGAATATGTAATATATCTCTAATCAATTATTGCAATCTTAATTATTATACAATTCTTTTTCTGAATTTGTTGTTAATTAGACCTCAGTCAGAGTATGTACAAACCAGAAAATCAACCTTTTTTAAACCCATTACAAAGAATGATTGTGTACTCTTTATTTTCAGAAGGGTCAGCTCAAATGGGCATTGAAGATTTTCCACTTGGTATCGAGGAGTGACTTCCCCAAAGGAGTTGTTAATGTAGGATTTTATGCTTTTTTTTATTAATCATTTTGTGAGAATCTCTTCTGGCTACTGGCCTTTTGTTCATCTTAATAAAATCAAATGAAAGCCTCTTTTCTGTGAAAGACTGTGATTGACTAGGCAAAAACCTTCTTCAACTAGGATGGATTTCGTTTGTTAAAACATCCTAGTTTTCTAGCTTTTTTTATTATTTTACATACTAGGTTGGTAGGATAGTCATATAAGCTATTCCAACTTGCTGGGGTCAGATGTACATAGAATTTTAAATGCAAATAGTTTATTACTTTTAGGAAAATAGCACGAGAAAACATAAGAAATAAAGAAGTAGAAAGCTCATTTTATTATATGATACAACAAAAATCAAACAAAAGAAATACATATAAACAATGTCCAGAAAGAGATGCTAGCAAATTTAGCCAAAAAACTTAGGAAAAACAAGAAGTAAAGAACATTTTCAAGCTTTCCCGCAAGGCTTCTTCTTGGCTACATCCGTTTGATATGCTGTGTACTAAATATGAGGAATCATCTAACTTGGTTGAAAATGACTGCCTATTTAATCTGATATTTATGGTTTTCTAAAGGAATCAACCTGTTTCTCCAGCATAATATGTTTTAGGTAGTGTTGCTGTTAGGGTTTGATCACATCAAAGTAATTCTAGGTGGATTTATTATGGGGGTTATGGCGCATTCGTTCGAGATATTCATGGCATTATTGTTGCTGCTTTGTAATGGTTAATTTGATCAGAAGAACGCCTGCACATGTTGATGTGTTGAAACTTTGAGTTATAGGCGCCATTTCGAAAGGTTTTAAATTGGCTTCATCCTTGAGTTCTATGACGTAACGCTCATTTTGGAGGGACCGATTGGCTTCTTTTTTAACCCATTTGAGTGGATTAAAAAAGCTGACTGATGACGGCTTCCCAGAATCAACCGTCTAGACTTTTAAAGTTTTGAGGAGTAAATTTAGTCGAAAATATAATGGATTTGTTTTAGACAAATATAAAATACTATTTCAATTGTCTTCATTTCTTTTTTAAAGTGTTATATTTTAATAATTAATTTTTTAATTTTAATTCATATTTTTTTCTTTAACCTTTGTTATTAATGAAAACTTTTGGATGAATTGTGCATAATTTATTAGATAGTACATTTTTTGAAAAATATTAATATATATGCATTAACTATTAAATAAAAGTAATTTAGAAAGTTTAATAATATAATTATCAATTTCAAAATTTCTATAAATTCTTGTTCAAATTCAAAGTAAAGAATTAAAATAAGAGGATAAAAAGATTTAAGTATTATTTGAATAATTTAATGTTTTTTTTTTAAATGGTGGAGCCTGACACTAATTGTTTTAGATTGGTGCAGCAACTCCAAGGAAACATGTCTTTTGAAAAACAATCTAATATGACATGAGAAATTTATGATTTTTTTCCCAATTTTTTAGAGTTTTGAATTTCTTTAATGACTTAAATATTTGAAATAGTTGATCAAGTTTAATTTAAATACAGTTAAATACATATTTTTGCAGATAAACTACAATTTTAGTCACTAATGTATTTTTATCTGGCTGTTTTTATCCTTGATAATTATTTTTATAGTTTTTGGTCCTTTAAGTATTTGCAATTTATTACTTTAGTCCCTAGTGATGATTTTGATCTTTTTTAGTCTCTAATATATTTTTTATTCTCTATTTTGATTCTTTGTATATTCTCCACTTTGATTCATAACAAATTTTTTTTATCGATTTAAAACCCTAATGTAATTTCAATGTACATGTAGATCCTTCAAATGAAAAATAAATACATAGCCAACATTTGACTTAATTATCATGAGTAAAATAAAAAATATTACAAGAGTTCCTCAAAAAAAAAAAAAAAGTTCACATTACAAAATTCACTATAATCTTCAAATAGCAATACAAGCTTTATTGGCACATCGTGATTATTAGTTTGATTTAGATAATGGAAATAAAAGTCTTTACTTTAATTTTAATTAAATAGAGATTATAAAGTGTTTATTATCATTTAATTTTGTTACATTAATTCATATAATTTTTTTTTCTAAGGATCTCTCTCAAAATTTTGATTTCACTTTAGTGATCAGATGCTATATTATCGTCTTTCGGTTTGACCTGACGGAAAAAAAAATAGCATTTTTCATTAAATGGGTCTATATGTCTACTTAAAAAAAGTATATTAAGAATTAAGAAAAAGATAAAAATAATCATGAAGGACCAAAATAGAGAATCAAAATACATTAAGGACTAAAATGATAGAATTGTTATGAAGAACCAAAACAAAGTACTGGAAATACATAAATGACAAACATAAATGATAAAAATAATTATTAGGGACCAAAATAGATTATGAAAATATGTAACGAATCAATAAAATAAAGATAATTATTAGAGACCAAAATAGCTACCGTATGTACAAGCTATTGGTAGGAATAGGGGAAACTGGAAAGGAAAGTTAACTCTAAAAGGAGTAGCAAAGGTGCATAAAAGACATGGATATTTCATATTTGTGGTGTGACATAAAAGAACAATTCATGTAAAATATGGATGATGGCTGACTTAGATAGATTGAGTAAGCAAGCTTGCACAATCCTATAGTAGAATGCTTGAATTTATTTTTAAATAAATAAATACAAATTTACAGCAAGTTCTCAATCCAATCAGGTTGACGAAGTTGAGAATTAAAATCAATGGCAGGAAATGGCAACATGTCATTGCATTTAGGTAATACATTATTCAGCTCAATAGTAGGGATGACAAAAACTTCAGTTTAGGTGGGGCTTCACCCGCTCCACACCAATGGGATCGAGGATTTCCCGAGTTTAATAGGTATGAGGTCGGGAACGAGGATTGAAAAGTGGAGATTTGCAAAGATAGAATTGGGGATTGATTTTTCTCTAGAGGAGCCCCGCGGGGCTTCACCCTGCCACTTCACCCTACTTTCTATCCATAGTATAATTATCATTCTATCTCTAGTAAATAAAAAAAGTCATCTTATCATTTTATTAGTTAAAAAAGAAATAAAATTAAACTTAAATTTAAAATACTAAATAATAACTCTAACTCCAATCAATAAATTAATTTATATCTATATTAATATTGTATTTATTATTAGATAATGAATATTTTAAATTTTATATTTGATGTACGAAAATTTTTATTATTTTGTATTTGATGTATTTTTTACTTTAAAACATTTTTTTAAAATTTCGTGAAAGAATAGATTTATTTTTGTGATATAATGAAATATATTTTTTGAAGAAAAAAATTTAAAAATTAAAATGTGGTCAAATAGGAGTCAAAGCGGAAACAAATTAATGGCGGAGGCGGAACAAGGATGACACGATTTTAAGCAGGAGCAGAGGAAGGGCGGGGGCTCCTGTATGATTTTTAAAGAGAATGCAGGCAAGAGCAGGAACAGGGTAAGATGCCTCTGACCCCATCCCACCCCATTGCCATCACTACTCCATAGCCACCCCAAGTCTCATTAACATTTAGAAAGAAGAATGGTGCAATATAAAATGCAGCATAAAAACATGTTGCGCAAAGTTCTCAACAATTAGAACTGGTATAACATCATGCAACCCCACTGGGAAATCGCGTTTGCAACAATACAAGACTAAAAAGGAAAGAAACCATCTGACTAATAAATGAAAATAGTCCAATCCCTTATGCTTCAAGTCTTTCGTTGTTGCACATTCATCTGCATAAAAAAAAAGAGTATGATGTATAGAATATCATAGAATGCAGTGTTTCTCCATCTAAATTCTATTCTCAGATCATATACCATGAAAAGAATTAGTTCATAAAGGTTTTACATAATGAATGTCATGTCATATACTACGACCATTTGCCCTCATTTTTGCCACAAATATCAAATTTCGGTCAACAAGATCCTCCAAATACTCTTACGCTGTATCCTCTAGGCATTCATGTCCTTTTTCTGTATGAATTCCTTGGCAACCCATAGTCGAAGCAATCTCGAAACAGGAATCTCGAATTATTCAGGAAACACTCCAAAATAGATGAAGCACACTTTCAAGTGATCAGGTAAGTGATTGTAACTCAAAGCTAAAACATCTATGCACTGCTCTGGAACTTTAGCAACATAAGCACTCCCACTTTCAACAACTTTTTTCACCCAATCACTGAATTTTTTGTTTCTTCGAGAGGACACCTGAAACTACCACAATAGCTAGAGCCAGTCCATAACATTTTTGTGCTATACACTGTCCAAGGTCCTCAAGGTCAGAAGGGCAACTTCCTTCCCTGAAAACCTTTCTACAAAGCAGCTCCCAACTTTATTCATTTGTTAGAAAACGTAATTGATGAGGTTCATAATAGGGATTTACATGTTTAGCTACATCTGTATTACGACTTGTTAACAGTATCCTGCTCCCACAATCAGTGTTTGGAAAAGCCATTCTAATATCATTCCATGCATCATTACTCCGTGCATTATCAATGACAATGATATACCTATTGCTCTTCAAATTACCACATAATTCTTCAGCCAACCTATTATCATTCATTTTCAACATTCGATTTGTGTTTTAGCCTATTGCATCTAAAATATCAAGAAAAACCTTTCTTCTACTACATTGCTGAGACATATAAACTCAAGCACGATTATAGAAATGATATTCAACTGAAGGATTAGTAAAAACCTTTTTGGCCAAAGTTGTTTTACCGAGCCCTCCCAACAATTGAAGCTGCTTCTAGATGTTTTGTCCCCTCAGTTAGTAGTCCAACAATTGTTTTTGATTAGTTATCAAATCCTGCAACATTTTCTGCCTCAACCATAGGTTTCTTTTTGGGTAAACTCTTACAAGAAGGCTCTCCATGGTAGAGATTTTCAATTCCAAACATCTTTTTATCATAAATCTCCTTCACCTTTATTTTGATGGATTCAAATCCCTTCACAACATTTCCCATCTTTGTTGAATGATCAAACACATAAAACCCTCTCCTCATGGTGCTTCTAGCCTTCTATATGGATGCATCGACTACAAAGGTATCAACATCTTCTGCTTCATAAGAAAGATCTGTAATTTGCCGAACTAACTCTCTAACATGATGCTTCTGCTCCTGAAACAAAAATAACCATTTCCATCTATCAATTGCATGGCCATAATATTATCATAAGAAACTACCTATTCAAAGAAAAAATGTGTTAATCAAATACAAGTTGTGCATGTTATTTATTTATTGTAGGATACACAAACTCCTACACAAACTTCAAACAATGCAATTAGAAACAAATTCCCATGTACCTGTACCAGCCACTTTCCCAACATGAAATGAAACTGTGAATGAAGAATACAACCCCCTTATTACACAACTAGAGCAACAAGAGGTTAATGATATTAATTTCTTGGAAGTAAATCTATGCATTAATTACCTGTATTTTTTCAAATTTTTAAAGGCTGGATTGCCTAAACCAGTTTATCTTTACACTTACGGAGTTAGAAAGCAAAAAATCAAGCAGAATACACACCTTCAAGTGGGTACCATCTTTGATCCACAAATATTAAAAGTAAGTCATGACAAGGGAAATGAAACCCTGTATTGGCATTTGTATGTATCAAGGCAAGGAAACAGAAAATAGATGCTAAAGTAAATGATCAACATTCATTATTTTCTCAAGGAAAAAAGAAAGGGCAACCAAGAATTTGAATAAAGGTTTGATGGAGTTTGTTGTGGCTGACTAATGTTTCCTTCCCTGCCACTCCAAACCCCAAATAACCATAGCAGAGGAAGTAATTTTCTCAACCACATGAATCATATAGGCAAAAATAGAATTAGTTACAGACCAATAAACTAAAGGCCAAATGCAGTATACCTTTCAAAAAAAACTAAAATTCAACTTCATAGTGCACTTTGTTCTTGGATTATTTAATTATTCTTGGCTTACAATGCACTGAAATTATTATCGACTTATCAAAATAATGCATTTGAAGGATTATATAAATTTTTATTGACATAGCAAGTCATCCTTTGAACCTAATAATATCAAGTTTTTTGTTTCCTCATTATTTTCCTTGCTTCTTAATTGTTTTTCCATACTCAAAACCTTATCTCCAATCAGGTTTGAGACATTTGAATCTCTCTCTCGTTTTTACAAAAAAAATTTTTGTCAACATTGTACTTACGCTGAATATCCTCACAGATAATAAGTCCTTCTTCTATAGCATTATAATCCACAAAATCATAAAAATCACCAAATACAAGCTTACAAAACAAAGTGGATCTCTCACAAGAAAAATTTGAATGGTGAAACAAAATTAACAATCATTTATGTACAATCAAAAACTACAAATCAGAGTCACATACAGCCTGAGAGAGCAAATAAGCTAAAATCCAGGAGCATTTAATAAATGAAGATATGCATATGCCTACTCATAAAATGTTTATCACTGATCAAATATCACCCACATATAAATAGAAACTTCTTTCCTAGCTCAAAACATCAAATATCATAAAAGGGCCAAAAACGTTATGCCAAAATAAAGCCCAAATTAATCAATATAGTTTTGAGTCATACATATGCGGAAAAACCCAGAAAGAAAAAGGGACATTACACCATCATGATTCAAAAAAAGCAGCACTGCTCTAGATTCTTGAAATGTGAGTTAGTTAAGCCGAAGAAAAAGATAAAGAAAATACTCAACTAGCTCAGTGAACATAATATCAGGTCTACTAGCAGTTAAATACAAAAGACTACCAATCATACCTCTGTATGTAGTTTGGTCAACCATCTTACCATCTTACCATTTTCATCTTTGTCTAATTTAATAGATGTGGCCATAGGAGTATCAATCTCCTTTGAATAAGCCATTCCAAACCTTTTCAGTAATTCTTTTGTGTACTTAGCTTGGTTAATGAAAGTACCTTCCTTTGCTTGCTTAATTTGTAATCCAAGGAAGAATGTCAACTCACCCATCATGCTCATTTCAAATTCATCCTGCATTGTCTTAGAGAAATCTTTGCACATATTTTCATTAGTAGCTCCGAATATAATGTCATCAACATATATTTGAACAATCAAAATATCATGTGCTTTATTTTTAATAAAAAGAGTAGTATCAACTATACCTCTGGAAAACCCTTTTTCAATAAGAAAATTGCTAAGTCTATCATACCATGCTCTTGGTGCTTGCTTTAAACCATATAAGGCTTTAGAGAGCTTGTACACATGATTTACATATGATTCATGAATAAAACCAGGAGGTTGTTCAACATACACTTCCTCTTGGATGAAACCATTTAAGAAGGCACTTTTGACATCCATTTGAAATAATTTAAAGCCTTTAAAGGAAGCAAATGCAAGTAACATTTTAATGGACTCTAATCTAGCAACTGGAGCAAAAGTCTCATCATAATCAATACCCTCTTCCTGATTATATCTTTGAGCAACAAGTCTAGCCTTATTTCTAGTCACGATACCATGTTCATCAAGTTTGTTTCTAAAAACCCATTTTGTACCAATAATGGTAAGATTAGAAGGTCTAGGTACAAGTTCTCATACTTTGCTCCTTTCAAATTGATTTAATTCATCTTGCATGGCAATAATCCAAAAATCATCATTAAGAGCTTCATCAATGTTTCTAGGTTCTATATGAGACAATAATGCAAAATCATCAACAAAGTTTAAAAAGTGTCTTCTTGTTCTTACCCTTTCATTTGGATCCCCAATGATTTGATCATTTGGATGGTTGTGGACAAATTTCCATTCCTTTGGAAGATCAAACTTTGTTCCTTCTTCAAGTGAAATAGATTCTTTATTGTCAAAGACTTCTTCAATCTCATCCTTTGATGTTGAAGGATTTTCATTTGTTTGAACAACATCTTTATTCATTGACTCCGAAGGTATTTCTTGAATTTCACCTTCAAACTCATATCTTGGCAAATAGATGTTAGATTCATAAAAAACAACATGAATAGCTTCTTCAATAATCATAGTTCTCTTATTATACACACGATAATATTTTCTTATTAAAGAATAGCCAAGAAATATACCTTCGTCGGATTTCTTATCAAACTTACCAAGATTGTCTTTGACATTTAAAACAAAACATTTACAACCAAAGACCTTGAAGTAAGAAATAGGAGTTTTTTCAAACATGAGTTCATAAGGGGTTTTCTTCACAAAAGGTCTAAGAAGCACTCTATTTATAATATAACAAGAGGTGTTTACAGCTTCAGCCCAAAAATACTTTGGCAAATTATTTTCACAAAGCATTGAACGAGCCATTTCTTGTAAAGTACTATTTTTCCTCTCAACAACACCATTTTGTTGAGGAGTTTTAGCAACAGAAAAATTGTAAGAAATCCCATTCTCATCACAGTTTAGTAAAGCTACTATTGCAAAATTCTCTACCATTGTCACTTCTAATGGAAATAAGTTTGCTTCCTATGGTATTTTGTACTTGTTTAAAAAGCTTGACAAAAGCTCCAAAAGCTTCATCTTTGCCCAACAAGAATAATACCCAAGTAAATCTAGAGAAATCATCAACTATCACATAAGCATACAATTTTCCACCAAGACTCATTGTTCTCATAGGACCAAATAAATCCATATGTACAAGTTCAAGAGGTTTTGAGGTAGAAACTATCTTCTTAGATTTAAAAGAACTCTTGACTTGTTTACCATATTGACATGCATCACACATACGATCTTTTTCAAAATGAATGGCAGGCAATCCTCTAACATATTCATGTTTTGATAAGTTATGCAAAGTATCCATGCTCACGTGTCCTATTCTACAATGCCAAAGATATGCATCATCATCTTTCAAAGAAAGGCATTTAACATCTTGTTCAACTAAATCATCAAAGTAAAGATCATACATATTTCCATTTCTATTTCCAACAAAAACAATTTTGTTAGAGCAATCATCAATAATTAAACATGAATCCTTTTTGAAAATAACCTTATAACCATTATCACATAATTGACTAATACTAAGCAAATTATATTTGAGATTATCAATAAGAAGAACATTTTTAATAAAGAGAGAGGTACTTTTACCAACATTGCCAATGCCAATGATTTTCCCTTTCTTTTTGTCACCGAAAGTCACAAATCCTTCATCCTTTGGTTTAACATCATTAAGTATGGATGCATTTCCAGTCATGTGTCTTGAGCATCCATTGTCAAGAAACCATTTGTTCTCCTTTGTTTTCAATTGAAAACACACCTACACCAAAGATGTTAATAAGCCTTTTGGTACCCAAATTCTCTTGGGTCCATTGAGGTTAGTTCTTTTAACTACCCAAGTGCTTTTAGCACCATTCTCAATCTTTTTCTTCACATAACATCTAGTCACCTTGTGACTATTTTTACCACAATATGTACAACATATTTTTGAAGAAGTTGAGACATGTGAATAATATGCATGAGATACTCTCTTATGTGCATGTGACATATTTTCATGTGAGTGAGATAAACTCTCATATGTGTGTGAGACATCTTTATAGTTATCATCAAAACCAAGACCTCTATTATCATGAGTGTATCTTTGCATACCAAGTAATTTGTTCAAATTGTCCCTACCACATGTAAGTTTTTACAAACTAGCACTTAAATATCTCATTCAAACTTTCATGGCATCATAATCACTCATCATATCACTCAACTTCTTGTTTCTAGTAACAAGATCAACATTAGCATTCTCAAGAAATTTCACCTTATCATTTAAACCAATAACATTCTCATCAAGACAGATTTTTGTAGAAGTTAACAAGACATTTTTATCTATGAGCCTAGTATTATCTAACGATAGCTTATCTACTTAACATTTCAAGACTTTGTTTTTCTTGATAATCTTTTTCATTTCTTTATAGAGATTGGAAATGAATTCATCTCTAACAAACATGTCACAAATATCATTATCACTTTCACTTTCAACTAAAGAAGGAGTTTTTGAAGTGTTTACCTCATCTTCAATAGCCATGAAACAAACATTTGCATGTTCAGTTTGTTCTTCATCTTCACTTCCTTCTTGATCCCAAGTGCAAGCAAGTCCTTTCTTGTTTTTGAACTTGTACTTCTTTTCTTTCTCTCTTAATTTTGGACAGTCCGCCTTGAAATGATTTGGACTTCCGCATTCTTAGCATTGCTTTGAGTTGATATTTGTGGATGTGGATGGCTTCTTTTTGAATTTGTTGAAATGTCCCTTTTTGAACATTTTCTTGAAGTTCTTCATGACAAGAGCTATTTCCTCATCATCCATTTCTTCCTCATCACTAGAAGATTCATTTTCGTTATTCTCTTTAGCTTTGAGAGCAATTCATCTTTTCCCTTTGTCTTCCACTTCTTGATCATTTAACCACTTCATCCTTATTTCATGAGTGAGAAGTGATCCAATAAGCTCTTCCACTGGTTTCTTCTTCAAATCATGAGTTTCTAGCATAACAGTGGTTTTGCCTTCCCAAGCCTTTGGTAAAGCATTGAGTATCTTCATGTTTTGTTCTCTTATAGAATAAGACTTTCTAAACACTTTTAAACCGTTAATAATGTTAGTAAAGCGAGTAAACATATCAGTAATATTTTCATTTGATTTCATAGTGAAAAGTTCATACTCCCTTGTAAGCATACAAAGTTTTGTTTCCTTTACTTGGTTTGTACCTTCATGAGTCACTTCAAGTAGTCTCCACATTTCATGTGTAGATTCACAACATCTTACCCTATTATACTTATTCATATCAAGTGCACAAGTAAGAGTGTTCATGGCAAGAAAATTAAGGGTCATTTTCTTTTTATCTTTATCATCAAATTCCTCAGATATTTTATCAATCTTGATACCATCAACAACTTTAAAAGGCACATAAGGTCCATTTTCAACAATATTCCATAATTCATAGTTTAGAGAAGATATATAGATTCTAACTCTATTTTTCCAGAAATTATAGTTTGTGTCATTCAACAAAGAAGGTCTAGTAGTAGAGTAACCTTCTACCATCATAGTGTTATCTAGATGAGCCATAGAATATTTGCTTCAAGGATGTTAAGCCTTATAAACAAGAAGACCTGCTCTAATACCAATTGAAAAACCTAAGAAGGGGGGGGGGTGAATTAGGTTTTTAAACGATTTTTCCTAATTTAAAAAAAACAGGCTTTCTAAGATAACAAATTTCAAACACTTGGTGCTCAAACAAAGTGTGAAATAAAGAGTTCAAGAAATAGGCAAAGGTTTATAGTGGTTTGGTTTATCCAACAAAACCTAATCCACTACCTTGAGCTATCTACTCAAGGATTTCACAAAACCTTTCACTAATTTAGTAAGAGAGAATACAATAGAGGCTCACCCAATTCCCTTAGGGTTTTACAACACAAACCTTTTAACCAAACAAGGTTCACTCAACACTTTGAGTTTTACAATCACAATTTTCTATGATTCAAGGCTCACTCTAACCCTTAGAGTTTTAAGCTCAATGCAACCTTGAACAAAGCAATCAAGATATGAAAATTAAGAGTTTGATATAGAAATCACCTTAATATGAGATATATCAATATAAAGCATAAATACCTCTTTGAGTAATATTTCCATCTAAGTTGCTCAAGAACCCCAATAATTTAGTATGAATCCCACTTTGATGAATTTCACAATATGAATGTTATGATTTGGTTTCAAAATAATCTCCAGAGGTTCTATGAAGTGTTAGAATCAGATTTTTGCTCAAAAAGTCGTGTTAACAAGTTTTTTAAACAATTGGGTATTTATAAGCATGCACCAACGGTCATAAAAATAGCTATTTGAATCCCACTCAGGAGAAGTGCGATCGACCGCATATCAGAGGGATCGTCCGCACCATCATCCACAAATGTTCTAGAGAACTCTGGACAAAACTGCGGACAATGAGCTGAGAAGTCCGGTCGACCGCTCCATCATCCGCAAGTGTTCCAGAGAGCTCTGGACATTCAGCGGACGATACTCTGAGAGCTCTGGTCGACCGCATGATCAGTGGTCGTCCACACTTTAGTTAGGTTGACCACACATGCATTAAAACTATGTAGAACAAGTTTCCAAACAACTCCAAAAGTTTGTGAAATACATTTTATGAATTTTGAAGTATGTGCATGTATTTTGAAAATCATTTCAAATACCCAATTCATGTTTTATCTAAATGAAATGCATTTTGAAAATTATTTCACTTTTATTGAGCAACTTATAGAACTTATTACTCATAGAGGTAGACCTAGAGATATCTAAAGATAAATAAAGAAATAATGCTACACCTCTAGATCCTATCTAATCCAGAAACGCTTATCTTCAATGCTTGACATCAAAAGCTCTTTCCTGAAGATTTGAAACTTCGATCTTGCATGGATTAGATATATGAATCCTAAAAGATCATCACTAATACAATAAAGCCATTAGTCCTTATCAATGTTTGTCATTTAATCAAAATTAAGACATTAAAAGCTTTAGAGTTTTCATATTGTTTTTAACCATTCTTGTCATTAATGATTATTTGACCTCTTTTTCACAATGAATCATTATTCCTATTTTTAAACTATTTTGATCATCGATGATTATTTCAAGTTTTTTTCTCCTTAAAATTTTTTTGTGCGTTAGATTATTTGTTGCAAATTCATATAGATTTGAAAATTCAAAAGGGAAAACGTCAAAAGATAAAAAAATTTAAAATAATCATTAAGGGACGAAATGTTTCGAGTAAGAAACATCATCATGGGCGACATCTAAATTTGCTTTAATGATGAATTTTCTATTTAGAAAACATGATGTTTTTGTACCATATTGAAAAGAATTAGGAACTAATGCTTTAATTATTTGATATTGTTGACACCTAAGATATAACAAATAATAAGTGCAACAACTATATATATATATATATATGTTATCTAGATATAGGACATTCTCTAACTATATGCATATGCATGTATGCATCATGTGCTGATTAAATTTTTTATTTCCTTATAATTTTACCTCATATCTTGTAGTGTACACCATTATGTTTTTATATTTTATCTAATCCTTTTTATTAATCAACTATAATTAAGACATGAAATTAAAATATATTAATGAGATTTTTTTTTTTGAAAAACGACATTGAACAAAATTACTTTAGGTAAATTATAAAATTTAAATTCTTCGCCATTAGGTGAATTAGTTTTTTATCCAATTTTTCAACATAATTCCATAAAACACCTATTTCACAATAAATATCAAACACTTAGTATGCTAATTGTGTGAGTAATAATGTATTCAAATAAAATGAATAAAGTACAGCAATGAACACAATGATTTATAGTGGTTCGATTTATCCAACAAAACCTAATCCACTACATTGAGTTACCTACTCAATGATTTACCAAATCCATTCACTAATCAAATAAATGAGATTACAAAAGAGGCTTGCTCAATTCACCTTAGGGTTTTACAAATAATCTCTCAACCAATCAAGGCTCATTCAACCCTTGAATTTTCCAAGACAACCTTGATTATACAATAATCTCACCATTCTCCTTAGTGAAGTTCTCACAATACAATTCAATTCAAGGTTCACCCAAAGGTTTTACAAACAAGCCTCAATCATATAAGTTATGGTATCAATCTAATAATAATTTATGAAACATTTAAGTTTCGAAATCAAGATGCATGGTTTTCGAAATACCCAAAATATATTTTAACATATTAAAACCATTTTGAAGTAACATTTTAAGTTCATAGAGCAACTTTTAGAAACCATTACTCAATTAGAGGTAAAACTAGAGATATCCAAAATATATTAAACTCTAAAACTATACATCTAGTTCATATCTAATCCAACAAATCTTGATAGTAGTCTTGAGTTGTATATTTTCTTGAGGACTTGCATTGATTAAATCATGAATCCAAAAACTTTATCACTTGTACAATTAAGACATTAGTCCTCATCAATGTACGTCATTAATCAAAATTAAGACATTAAAAGATTTAGGGCTTTCAATCACATTATACAATATTTAGTTATTAAATTAAAATTATTTCCTAAAATGCATGAAAAATTTCACTATTATGAGTATGAAATTTTGATTATTGCAACTTTGGAAGAAACATGGATAAAAAGCCACAAAGAAATACTTAATACTAGACAATGTAATTCTCTTTTATTAATAAGAAAGACACCCGTTTGAATTGTGTTAGGTAGAAATAATCTTCCAACATATATAGATGATTAAAGGAAATTTCACCAACACAGATTAGATCAAACATAATTTCATTCAATGGAGAAACTCCTCAAATACTTTCTATTGAATTGGGCCTTTAACAACAAGAGGAGCACATAAACATTTTCCGTTGACACACTTTAGTTGAAAAGATGAAAGATGAGAGAAAAGCATATGCTTTTATTTTTTCATGTTTTTGATAAATAGAAGAAAATTAAAGTTAACTAATAAATGAAATACTGTTTTATTTTGGCAAATCTTTGTTACTATAGATTTAAAAGAAACTTTCAAATCATGACTAAAGTAACTCAAAAAAAACCTTGTTGTGAGATCATCTCTAATTGTTTATATGTACAAGTGATAGCATTTTAGGATTCATTTGTCTAATTCATGCAAGATCAAGATTTCATGTCTTCAAGGAAGTTTATTCGATATCAAGAGTTGAAGACAAGCATTTTTGGATTAGATAGGACTAGAGGTATAATTATTAGAGGTTGTTTTCTTTTAGATTTCTCTAATTCGCCTTGTTTGAGTATTGGCCTAATTGAATTGCTCTATGAACTTAACGTTCTTCATAAAGATCTTAATTGATATAATTTCTCTTGAGTTTTGAAGAGAGTCTCGTGAAAAAACTTATATCTCAATTTCTATGGTAAAATGAGTTAGGACCACGTTTGGACCATGGACAAATATCTTTAATTCTGGAAATGCATATGTATTTTATGTCTCTCCATTTATGAATACCATTATACAATTTATAAACATATTTACCTTAACATATTAAACTAATAAAAGAGTAATATTTCCATGTTAGACGATGAACTAGATAGAAAGTTTAAGGTCTATTACTAAATATTCTAGCATAATTGATACTAGTTTAGAGAAAGAATACTCTTCAATGATAAGCTGAAAAATAATTATGTAGCATTACACAATGTTCGAATTCATTACATTTTCAATTAAGCTATTATAAATTGGTCATGAAGCAAGGGGTGGCAATTTTGGCTAGGCCCATGTGGCTCAATTTTTAGATTGGTTTGGATTTTAGAAATCTTAGCCTGTAGGGGCGGGCCATTGTAGGTCAATTTTTGGGTCGATCCGGTCCAGCCTACTGGGACACTTAAAAAATAACATAGTGGGTTGGGTTTCATAATTCTAAACTTGTGAAAATTGGGTCCGGTCCAATTTCCCCTTGGGACGGGGCGAGTTGCCATTTTTTCCAGCCCTACCAAATGAATAAATGGTATAAGTGAGTTGAGATTGAACTCTAATTTTTTTCCCAAAAACAATAAACTCTTTAACCTTTTTTTTTCATTTTTTTACAAGTTACCAACTAATTAGTGACAGAAAATTTCTCCTTACAATATAAAATCCGACAAAAAGAGAACTATTAAGATTCATAAACAAAATTACCAACGGATTGGCGGCATAAAAATTCCATTGGTGACATTAACATTTGGAATTTTGCTAGATTTAAGCTTCTCAAACTTTATGGAATTATCCCTAGCTATCTACATAGTAGTTTTAAGGGGGGCGATTATTGTCACACCCCTACAAGTTAAGTTCCTAACTTAAATCCTAGCTAGGTAGATAGGATAAGTAGGGTCAAATCTCACAAATAATTGTAAAATCCTTTAATTTAAGTTTGTTAATTAAAATGGAGTTTTGGGGTTATTAGTTGTTTTGAAAAGAGTGAATTGCCAAAAAAATCACTATACTTATAAAATGTGGCAAAAATGGTCATTCTGTATATTTGCCTCGTTATGCCTGGGATGCTTGTTAAATTTTTTTTTTTTTTTTGTTTGTAAAAGGACTCTAATGAAAGGGCATTTATGTATTTTGATTGAATAAGTAAAAAACAACTTCCAAATAGTGAAAAACTCAATCATCCTTATTATTCACCAATTCCCCTTCCCAAGGTAGTTAAAATCACCCCTAGAAAGCTAAATCGCTCCTCATTTTTCACTATCGACAACAACACCATCGACGACCAACTCTCTAAACCTTGAAATGAAATAGTGCAACAATGACAAGCAATAGAAGGGACAATGATGAATATTTTGACCTAAACATAAACTATGTTAAGTTGTAGACTTTTGATTTCTATTTTAATCTATTTGGTTATACTATTGCGATTAAATTCTTAAATGCAAGATTTTGGTAGGGATTTTTAAATTTGGGGTTTTTAAAACATTCGCTTATTTTCTTCAAGTAGCTCCTCTTCATGACTCTTGCTTTATGCATTCCTTCCTCTCTCAAACTCATTTCTCAATTAAAATTATGTTAAGAAATGAGTATTTATTGTGTGACCAACGACATGGGCACCAATCCCGATAAGCTCAGACATATTAACTCATAATTTAATTGAACATCGCCACCAACTAGCATGAATAGAATGTACAATCAAATTGTATATAATGCATGGCCAATATTAAATTATATATAATAATGAACTTCAATTATTTGAAATTTATATAATATTTAAGTTATATAATTTATATATTAATTTAATTAAGTTAATAGTTGCAACTTAATTAAAATATTAGATGCTATTTAAATTATTAATTAAAGATTAATAATCTTAGTTATATAATTATTTTAGTTAATTAAGTTGTCAATTCAATTAATTTACACAATTATATTAAGTTATTACAGGAACTATATAAAATACCTAATTACATTTATATATATTATCTATCAACATAATTATATTGACTAATTTAAGTAGGCGATTGAACCTGCTATTAAAAAGAAAAGAAACAGGTAGGCGTCCTGGCCGACCTTCAAAGGTAAAAATAGGGAGCTTTACACATGGTAAAAAAATGTGTAAAGTAAAAGATAAATATTTTTACTCTTCATGTGTACGATATTTAAATTGCATAAAGTAAATTTGATGATTTTTACCCACCACTATTACAATAATTAAAAATTATAGAAATTAAATAAAATTGGGGTTTAAACCTCTATTGTAAAATTATTTAAATGATGGAAAAGTAAATCTGACATTTTGTATTCGCAGCTATATAGAAATGTAACGATTAGGCAGTTAAATTAACATAAGTTCAGTTAATTATGTCCCGACATTATCTTGGTAATCCCATTAATTAATACCTTAGAAAACAAAACAAGATCAAGTTACAAAACAATCATATACACAAAATAAAAATGAAGAATTAAAGAATTGAAAGAGAAACTTTCCTGAATAAACTTCCAGTTGGCACTTGCTCCAAATTCTTAAATTTTTCTTCCAAAATAACTCAAAATCTGACTCTGAAAATTTTGAAGGAATTTTGCATGAACATATATGAATAGGGATGGACCACATTAGCCGCCCCCTCCCATTTTTAAATACGCGGTTACTATAACAACTATAATCCATGTTTTTTGGAAGTATATATTTTTTTTCTTATCAGTTGCCCTTTTATGTTTTTTGACTTTTTTCACAAAAATGTTTCCCCCAATTTGTCATTTGTGCCAAAGTGAAGTCTCTGTCCATCTTCTCCCATCTATTGGGCATCATTCAAAAGACATATTTGAATCTATTCAATGAAGACAACCATAAGTCAATCCATTGGTAGTAATTGCTACTTTCTTTTTATATATATATATTTTAGACTTTTTAGTTATAGTTCTTACTTCTCACTTATGTTTCTCAAAAAGAAAAGTTCTCAGATATGTTGTTAGTTTAGATCTGTAATTTTTTAGTATTTCATTTCATAATTCTTGAGGTTTAGTTGATTTTTGGATAATGCTTTCATTTCACAATTTTTTTGCGGGTTTGATAGATTGATATAGATTTAGAGAAAAAATTAGAACTGAAAATACATAATTGAAAATACTCATTTTGAAACAATAATTTATTTCTAATGTTTATAAAATGGGAGAAAAAAATGAAAACATGTGAGAAGTAATATTTAGGGACGAACACAGGAATTTTTGTTAGGGGGTCACAATAGAAATAATATTTAAAAATATAAAAATATGTTCAAATGTAAACTTTTAATGTAAATAAAATACATGAATATTAACATATTTATAGTTGGACTCGACGATTCTTCATGTTTTGAAGTAATTGAGATGGTTGTAGAAGATGGATCAAATTTTGAGAAAAAGTTTGAGGTAATGATTTTGTTAGATTTTGTCAGATCATTTAACTTTGTTTTCTATTTGCATTTGATGAGGATTATAATTGTGATCATAAATGATTTTCTACAAGTACGTACTGAAAAGAAATGATCAAGATATTGTGAATGCCATGAATTTAGTTCGAAAATGCAAGGAAATATTGCAAGGGTGAGAGATGATGGTTGAGATTATTTAATTATAGAAGTTTCTTCATTTTGTAAGAAACATCATTTTGATGTTTATAATCTGGAAGAAAACTTTTTAACTCGAGGAAGATCCAGGCTTAATGTGGAGGAAACTACAAATTTGCATTAATATTGCGTTGAAGTGTTTTATACTATTATCGATTTGCAAATTCAAGAGTTAAACAATTGTTTTAATGAAACCGATACAGAACTACTTATTTGTTTGGCATCTTTGAGTCTAGATCAGTCATTCTTAGTATTTGATAAGGAAAAACTATTTTGTCTTGCAAAACTTTGTTCCAAAAACTTCTCTGAATTCCAACTTAAAGATACTTTAGAATTCGCTTGAGACTATATTATGGATGCTGATACAACGTTTTCAACTTTGAAAGGATTAGTGAGCTTGCATAGAAAATAATTGAAACAAAAACCGGACAAGATTTATTCTTTAATCTATTTACTCTTGAAATTGTCACTTATTTTGCCAGTTATCACTGCAATGAACATTATCAAAATCAATTGCGTAATTGAATGAGAGATGAATGAATGAATAAGTGCTTAGTCTTGTATATTATGTAACACTTTTAAAATATGAAGAATCGTCGAAGATATGTTAATATTTATGTATTTTATTTACATTAAAAGTTTACATTTGAACATATTTTTATACTTTGAAATATTATTTTTATAATAATCCTCTAAAAGAATTCTTCCGTCCATCCCTAGATATAAAGCTTCGGGTGACACTACCTGAAACTTGTTAAGGTTCTTAGTAAAATTTGGATTTTAAGAGTTTTTCTTGAAATATCACATTTAATTTACATGAGTACTGAAATATTTGTTAGGGTTCTCAAGCGTCACTTTTTTAATATTTGTATTAAGCAACTAAATCATAAGTATAAATCAGTATCCACCTAAATTAATAAAAATATAATATTTTTATATTATAACTAAAATATTTTCCTCCATATTTGTATCGTATTTGTATATATATAAAAGTTGAAATTTTAAAAAATAGAATAGAACTAGGAATGACAATGTGGATATCCACTTTAATGGATATTTGCCGATGGGTTACATCTTGCAGGGCACGTCCCCAAGTGTTCTCACTAGTGTTTTTTTTTAAAAATAATAATAAAAAGAGAGAGAGGGAAAGAAATTTAAGGGTGACTTAAAAAGGAAAAGGACAACATGCATTCTTCAAAATATCGGCTGACAAGAAAATAAATGTTGCAGTATAGGAAGGCAATGAACAATTTTTTACTATTAGAATAAGGAATTTTAATTTATATTTTTTTATGACAATAGAATTTGTAATTGCGACTACTTGGTAGTGTAGAGTGTAGACTGAGTATAAACATAAATTATATGAGAAGATAAAGTCTAGAAAATTCTTGCATGACTACTTTGTTGTAAAATTATTCTTGGAATTTATTTTTTTGATAGAATTATTCTTGGAATATTGAACATAGAAGAAGTTTTATTATATTTAACTCCCCTTTAAAAAATAAACATAAAATAGTTATTTTAAAAATAGAATGAATGATTTAATATTGTATTCATTTTAAATTTTCTGAGTGCATAAAGAGTAAAGCTAAAAAAAATAATGCAATTACACAATCATATTTTTTTTCTCTTGAGAATGCATTTATACTAAATATGTTATCTACAAAATAAAAAAACACATTTAGAAAATACATTCTATTCATAATGCCTTTTAAGATGAACTGTATTTAGATTTGGAACTATTTCTAATTATAAAGTAACAGCAGCAACCCCCACCCTCCCAAAAAAAAGACTTACTTACAGAAAAGAAAAGTAACAGCAGCAACCCCCCAAAAAAAGAAAAGAAAAGGAAAAGACTATTTTATTTCTATGGTTACGGATAGATCTGCAGTCTTACTTACAGTTAAGAAAATCTGCAGTATTAGATACTTAATTAGATTTTTGTTATTACTGTAATTATTATTACTGATTTACCATAACAGTAATAATCTATTTTTGTTTTTGAAAGCAATTATAGGTATTATTAGTGTTATTTAATTAATGATAACAAAATCATGATTTACCATAACCAATGGTGGATCCAGAAAAGTTTTTCATAGTGATGTCCATATATAAAGGGAAAAAATGATAATGATAGTGCAATTATTAATTAAAAAAAGTTTACAATTATGCTACTCATATTTTGAAAATAATGCATGATCGCATTTTTTCTAATACTATCAAATACATCTTTTTCAATAAATGTGACTAAACAATCATTCAACCACTCATCACACATTTTATTTCGTAAATCACTTTTTATAAATTTCATTGCGGAAAATGCTTGCTCCATAGTTGCTATAGCTACCGATAAAATCAATGCAAACTTCTAAAGCAAATACATGAATGGAAAAATAACATTTGTTTTTGTCTCAACCATAATTTTTGAAAGATCTCCTATTCTATTCAAATTACTAAACCTTTCATCTTCACAGACTTAAGTGATATGATTTCCAAGCTAATTTTTAAGTGCCACAAGCTTAGCATCAGAAAACTCACATGGATAAAATTAAGCCATTCTCAACAGTTTTTGCTCATCAAATGCACTAAATGCATTACGTGGACTCAAGCAAGTAATACAAGTAAACAATTCAGTATTCATTTCATTAAAACGACTATTGCGCTCTTGAAGTTGCATATCTATGACCCCATAAAATAAATCCACTTGATAATGATGCAAATTACTCACTTGAGAACCTTTGCGATGACTCCCTTTAAAATATGATTCCTTAAAATTCAGAATTTGAATTTCATACTTGTTGTAGAATGAAGACACGCCATTTAGCAAAATGTTCCATCCATCATTTCTTGTTTGTTGTAGTCTTCTCTTGGAAACTCTTACAAGTGACATATCATTTACAATCTCTTGATCCTTCTTTTGCATAGCTAAATTCAGCTCATTTATAATTTCCAAAATCATCACCATCAAATGCATGCAAAAAACAAAGTCCAAAGATTGAAATACCTTCAAAAGACGATGCACTTTCTGCTCTTTGGTCCTGATATGTGCCATCACTTTCAATATCTTCAAACACATTCAAAATTGAAGAGAACATTGACATGACATTCAAGAGTGATCCATAGTGAGACCTCCAACGAGTATTACCAAGTCTTTTGATACTCATTTCTTGGTTCAAACCTCGACCAGTTTGAAGCTCATTAACACTTAATGATTCTTCAATAAGTTTGTCTCGACGCTTGCAAGAACTTCCAATCACATTTAGAAAATGAGCAACCCAATCGAAGAAATCATTAATAACAAAATGATTTTTTGCAACAAATACAAGTGTCAATTGCAATTGGTGATTGAACCAATGAATATAATGAGCAGATTTAGTTTCTCTCATAATCAAAGTCTTCAAACCATTAAACTCACCTCGCATGTTACTAGCTCCATCATAACCTTGTCCTCGAATTCAGGACACACTAAGTCTATGATAGCATTGAACTAAGAACATCTTTAAGTGAAGTGGCTGAAGTATTTGAAGCATGCATTATATCGATAAATATCTCCATTACAAATCCCTTTTATCAATATAACACAAAACTACTGCCATTTGTTCTTTACATGAGACATCACGAGACTCATCAACCAAAAACATCATTTTCAAGGTCTTCAATTATAGCCTTTGTCTTTAATTTAGCAGCAGCATGAACAATATCTTTTTGAATTGAAGGAGTAATAATTCGTTGATTACCAAGAGCATTCTTCAATACAACACTGTCAACCTTTTCATTTAATTTAGCTGAATAATGTAAGTTCAAGAAAATTATCTCTATTACTTGAACCTTCATGCTCGTCATGTCAATCCATGACGCAACAAAAATCTTACACAATCAATAGAGGCATTCGAAATCATTTTGCAGTCATTCTTAGCATGCTTTGTTTGCTTATTAAAAGCATAGTGGATGGATTGAGTTTGCTTTGTCAAACTTTGGCATTTTTGTACTGTCAGATTATGTGCAATTCCATCATTGTGAAGATCGAGTCTTTCTTTCTTATTCCAAGCCTTGAATCCTTCACTTGTAAAAGAATCGAAACCACCATGGTTTTGAATTTCATTCTTGAAAAGATAACAACATAAACAAAACACTGCTTCCTCTATTGTATTGTATTCTAGCCAATATTTGTACTCATCAAACCAAGCAGGATTAAATCGATGCATCCTACCACCAATGTCTCTTGATTGAAAATTATGATGTTGGGGTTGACAAGGACCCTTTTGGAGGTATGCTCTTCTAACCTTATCTTGATCATTTAGATGATAACTTTCAATTCTAACCTTTTTGCAAGATCAGCTGGAAGAGCATTTAAGTCAATTTTTCTAGATTGAACCAATAGATTAAGAAATAGCTTGGTTTTTATAATATCTCAACATAATTCACTAATAAAGAAATTAGAAATAATAAATTATAAGAATTGTAACAAACAAAAAAATAATTACATAAATCCACATAACTAATATACAATATCAAATAATTATACTTAGGCAAAATTGAGCTATTTAATCAAATTTCTACACCATTTGATAGTTCTTATTTATTTTTAAATGTACACATTGATGTTCAAGCACTAGCAGTATAATTCACTAATAAAGCAATTAGAAATAGTAAATTACAAGAATTGTAATAAACAACAAAATAAGTACATAAATTCACTTAACAATTGAGAAACTATATAAATAATTATACTTAGGAAAAATTGAGCTATTTAACCAAATTTCTACACCATTTCATAGTTATTTTTTAGTTTTAAATGAACAAATTAGTATTCAAGCACTAATCAACATAATTCACTAAAACAAAAATAGAAACAACAAATTATAAGAATTGTAACAAATAACAAAACAATTACATAAATTCAATTAACAATTGAGAAACTATATAAATAAGGGTAATCTAAAATAATAAATTTTTAACAATCTAAAATAGATATGTTTTTTATCATTTGCACACGCAATTAGGGTAATCAAAATAATAATTTTTTTATATAAACTATTAAGTGCAATCTTAATTAAATACTTATCAGGAATTACATATACTAAACTTATTAAAGATAAAACAAGAAAGAACCAATTATTAATGTAGTAAAATATACATACAGTCATTTATTTTGAAGAACTTTCAATTTTATACAATATGTTTATTTTATCAAAATGAACATTTAATTTTGGACATTTTAAAATAAAAATGTAAAAATTCAATGTTAATTTCATAATTTTCTAATCTTCCATATTAATTAATAATAATATCATATTCATAAAAAACTAAAATCTTAAACAATAATCATCTTGTATAAATCATGCACAAATACACAATCCACAAGTTCTAGAGGTATGCTTCCTAGAACCACCACCGATGACAGTTAATTCTGTTAAGATTTGCTAATCTTTAGATACTATCATATCCTACACCGCCTCGGCTTAGATTTAGATTTAGATTTCCTAATTGGGTTCGAAAATTTTCCTTATAAAATCCCCATTGTTTTGACATTCTCAGACCACTTTCACCTCTCGTTGTCTGGTAATCTCGTTTTGGCATATTCAGTAAGAAGTCGTTCGTCTTTCAAGAATCCTGAGCAGGTTCAAAGCGTTTATTCGCAAATGTCAATTCCTTTGGGCTGTAAATTTACATTTGATCCCTCGGATGAGGAGCTTTTGGTTTATCTGGAATGCAAGGCTAAGGGGGAGCCACTGCCGTGGGAGGGTTTCATAAGTGAAGTTGATCTTTATGGCCTTAATGATCCAGGGGCATTGTTTAGAGGAACTGATGAGAAGTTGGTATATGTATTCACCAAGGTGAAGAAAGTGGCCAAGAATGGGAAAAGGGTTGAACGAACTGTATCGGGGAATAGGACTTGGAAAGGCGTTGATGGTGGAAAGCCTATCTATGATGCACAAGGACGCCTAGTTGGAGAGAAGAAGAATTTTGTACTGGTGAATAAAATGAAGATGAAGGTTGGTTACAACATGACAGAGTTTTCTTTGGACAATGGCACACTGAGACATTCAAGATTCAAGGATTATGTGGTCTGTAAAATCAAGAAGAAAGCCAAGAAATTCAGGGGTCTCAATAATGGAAACATTCAGGAAGAAATTCAAGATTGCCCTGTTTCTACCCCTGCAACCGAAGGAGACGCAATGACCATCTCGGAAGAAGTATATCAACATGATGATAATGGAAAATCTATTCTTCTAAGCCAATCTCAGAATGAAGAAGCACAAAAATGTTATCCGGTAACAGAATCATATGATCAAGGAATGGGTAATTTTATGCCAATACTCTGTGGGGATCAAGAAATTATTAATCTTGAAGAAATTCAAGATTCCCCTGTTTCTACCCCTGCAACCGAAGGAGAAGTAATGATCATCTCTGAAGAAGAATATCGACATGACAATGAGGGCAAATTAATTGTTCTAAACCAATCTCAGAATGAAGAAACACAACAATGTTATCCGATCTCAGAATCATATGATCAAGGAATGGGTGATTTTATGCCAATGTGGGATCAAGAATTTATTATTGATCAAGGAAGCTACCTGAAATCATTGAGTTCGGAATATTTCAGTCCCCATATGTATCAAGAAGTTAACTTATGGACAGAACCACCATTGCCTGCCTGCTTTGGTTGACGACTACTATGCTGCAGCAGCTCCACCAGTGTCCACTTGAATATTTTATCAGATCAGATGTGTAACTTCTGGCTACAATTTTTGTTTATTTTTGTCCCATTTATTTGTACAGACCCAACACAAGTTTAGGGTCCTGTTTATTGTAAAACTTTTTATGGAAAAAAGTACAGTTATTTCTTTGAGTAAACTTGTATATTTTCTTGATTTTTCATGCAATATTGGTCCCTTTCATCCTTATCACTTTGTAATAGAATCTTGGAGAGAGCAGTTTTCTCCAGACGAGTACAAAAGAACCAATACCAATTACTTCTGAAAAGAATCCAAAAAATACACAAATTGAACAAAAGGAAAAAATGGCAATGCATGAAGAATCGAAAACGAAAATGGACAATACCTGAAGCCTTGATAGCCCCTTTATTCTTTGTGCGATTATGTGACCACAGACCATATTCGACTTATTTGTGTGCAAATGTGGTTGAGAATGTGGTCCTCGTGGTTTTATTGTTTGGAGTTCAAATAGAGTATTAAAAATTTACTTTATTCTCTAAATAAAAAAAGTTAGAAAAGAATTTGAAATTAGAAAATGTTAAAATAGAATACAGGCATAAATAGTAAATACAGAACTCTTTTATCTATTCCCTTCTTGTCTGTTTCAACATTTACAAATGGTCAACTGCCCTGCCCCACAAATGAAGTCCATCTATATAAATTGGGAGAACTGAAATGTCAAAATGTCCCCTTTCCCCAAACTCTCTGAGTTCAAAGCAAGACCACTCTTTCGCTTTGAACTCATTTTGCAGACAAAATAATTTTTGGTGTCCCAGAATGGACAAAAGCCAAGAATCTACACTTCAGCAGTTGAGAAAATTGGTGTTTCTACTGAGGTAATTATTTCTACAAAAGGAAAAGATTTTTTAAATTCCATGACTACGGACAGATCAATAATTAAATTTTTTAAAAAAGCAATTATAGCTATTATTTGTATAATTTAATTAAGGATCACGAAGATCGTTATTTAGCATAACTGCAATCGGGGCAATTAGCTCTTGCAATTAAATCTTAGAATTTTTTTTTAAAAAAAAAACAAATAGAAGGAAAGGGAAGAAACAAGTTTTAGTCTAATATCAAACTCAAAACCTAATTTTAAGTAATAACTCTCCATCATTACAATTGAATGATTTTTTTACTAAATATTAAAGGTACTTAGAAGTTACCTCATTATTCTTGAATGAGGTATTAAATAGCCAGAAGAGATCCTCCATTAAATAGCCTTCTGGCTAATTAATACCTCATTACCTCCTTATTCTTGATTTTTTTTTACTAAATACTAAAGGTACTAATGGAGGGTCTCTTCTGGCTACTGGCCCTTCGTTCATCTTAATAAAATCCAATGAAAGCCTCTTTTCTGTGAAAGATTGTGGAAGGATTCTAAGCTGGTCGCTGATTGACTAGGCAAAAACCTTCTTCAACTAGGATGGATTTTGAGAAATTTATGATTTGTTTTCTCAATTTGTTTTAGATTTTTGAATTTCTTTAATGGCTTAAATATTTCAAATAGTTGGTCAAGTTTAATTTAAATACAGTTAAATACATATTTTAGCAGATAAAATCCAATTTTAGTCACTAATGTATTTTTATCTGGCTGTTTTTATCCTTGATAATTATTTTTATAGTTTTTGGTCCTTTAAGTATTTTCAATTTATTACTTTAGTCCCTCGTGATGATTTTTATCTTTTTTGGTCTCTAATATATTTTTTATTCTCTATTTTGATCCTTTGTATATTCTTCACTTTGATTCATAACAAACATTTTTATCGTTTTAAAACCCTAATGTAATTTCAATGTGCATGTAGATCCTTCAAATGACAAATATACACATAGCCAACATTTGACTTAATTATCATGAGTAAAATCAAAATATTAAAAGAGTTCCTCAAGAAAAAAAAAATTCACATGACAAAATTCACTAGAATCTTCAAATAGTAAAACAAACTTTAATGGCACATTGTCATTATTAGTTTGATTTAGATAATGGAAAGAAAAGTCTTTACTTTAATTTTGATTAAATAGAGATTATGAAGTGTTTATTATCATTTAATTTTGTTACATTAATTTATATAATTTTTCGTTTTTTCTCTAAGGATCTCTCTCAAAATTTCGATTTCACTCTAGTGATCAGATTCTATATCGTCTTTCAGTTTGACCTGACTGGAAAAAATAGCATTTTTCATTAATGGGTCTATATTCTTGAAAAAAACATATTAAGAATTAAGAAAAAGATAAAAATAATCATGAAGGACCAAAATAGAGAATCAAAATACATTAAGAACTAAAAGGATAGAAATTGTTATGAAGAACCAAAACAAAGAGCTGAAAATACATAAATGACAAACATAAATGATAAAAATAATTATTAGGGACCAAAATAGATTATGAAAATATGTAAAGAACCAATAAAATAAAGATATATTAGAGACCAAAATAGCTAAATGAAAATAGCTACTGTATGTACAAGCTATTGGTAGGAATAGGGGAAACAAGAACTCTGAAAGGAGTAGCAGAAGGTGCATAAAAGACATGGATATTTCATATTTGTTGTGTGACACAAAAGACAATTCATGTAAAATATGGATGATGGCTGACTTAGATAGATTGAGTAAGCAAGCTTGCACAATCCTATAGTAGAATGCTTGAATTTATTTTTAAATAAATAAATACAAATTTACAGCAAGTTCTCAATCCAATCAGGTTGACGAAGTTGAGAATTAAAATCAATGGCAGGAAATGGCAACATGTCATTGCAGTTAGGTAATACATTATTCAGCTCAATAGTAGGGATGACAAAAGCTTCAGTTTAGGTGGGGCTTCACCCGCTCCACACCGACGGGATCGAGGATTTCCCGAGTTTAATAGGTATGAGGTCGAGGACGGGGATTGAAAAGTGGAGATTTGCAAGGATAGAATCGGGGATTGATTTTTCTCTAGAGGAGCCCCGCGGGGCTTTGCCCCGCAAATCCCCACCGTGCCACTTCACCCTACTTTCTATCTATAGTATAATTATCATTCTATCTCTAGTAAATAAAAAAAGTCATCTTATCATTTTATTACTTAAAGAAAGAAATAAAATTAAACTTAAATTTAAAGTACTAAATAATAACTCTAACTCCAATCAGTAAATTAATTTATATCTATATTAATATTGTATTTATTATTAGATAATGAATATTTTAAATTTTATATTTGATGTACGAAAATTTTTATTATTTTGTATTTGATGTATTTTTTACTTAAAAACATTTTTTTTAAAAATTTCGTGAAAGAATAGATTTATTTTTGTGATATAATGAAATATATTTTTTGAAGAAAAAAAATTTAAAAATTAAAATGTGGTCAAATAGGAGTCAAAAAATTAAAGGTGGAGGCGGGACAAGGATGAAACGATTTTAAACATGAGCAGGGGAAGGGCCGGGGCTCTTGTATGATTTTTAAAGCGAATGCGGGCAAGAGCAGGAACAAGAATGTAGAAGTCGAGCGGGATCGGGGTTAGATGCCTCTAACCCCATCCCACCCCATTGCCATCACTACTCCATAGCCACCCCAAGTCTCATTAACATTTAGAAAGAAGAATGGTACAATATAAAAGCATGTTGCGCAAGGTTCTCAACAATTAGAATTGGTATAACATCATGCGACCCCACTGGGAATCACCTTTGCAACAATACAAGACTAAAAGGGAAAGAAACCATTTGACTAATAAATGAGAATAGTCCAATCCCTTATGCTACAAGTCTTTCGTTGTTGCACATTCATATGCATAAAGAAAAGAGTATGATGTATAGAATATCATAGAATGCACTGTTTCTCCATCTAAATTCTATTCTCAGATCATATACCACGAAAAGTATTAGTTCATAACGGTTTAATAGAATGAATGTCATATCATATACCACGACCATTTGCCCTCTTTTTTGCTACTAATATCAAATTTTAGTCAACAAGATCCTCCAAATACTCTTCTACTGTATCCTCTAGGCATTCATGCCTATTTGCTGTATGATGAAAATAGATGAAACAAGAATAGAAGTCTAAACCTTACTATCCTCTAGGCATTTATTTTTCACTGGCAAAAAGTATCTTACTATGATAAGAGAAGAAAAAAAGTTTAGGGTATTTAGATATGATTTTGTTAAAAACTAAAAATATTTCAAAATAAAATTACAAAAATTTCCTTTATAAAAGAAAAAGAAAAAGAATGAAAAACCTTTGATTTGAGGGAGAATCGGTGAGAGAAACAAACACAAATAAGGGTAGAATTTTGGTATCAAACCAGTAGGAAATTTGTTAAAAAAAAAGAAAGTAGGGACATATTTGTACTAATAATAATTACTTCATTTATTTGTTTTTTTTCTTCTCATATATGTTTGCATCTATTGTATATATTTTGTATAGCTTAATTGACATACTCCCTTTATCTCAAATTGATATACTTGTTTGTTTTTTTCACACAGATTAAGAAAATATAATTAATGTTGTTGAAAAAGTGTATTTTTGATAGAATATTCTTAAAATACCCTTTTAACATTGGGAAACTTGAGCATTAGAAGCACTAATAAATTGTTGGGAAAATACTTTCTCATTAATTAAATGCATTTTTCCAACAATCTACTCACCATTTGTTATTCAAAGTGTACTTAATACTCTCACTTTAAATAGAGGTATTTTAGTGAACTAAGAAATATAAAGTTAATTTAGATCTGCAATTTTTTAGTATTTCATTTCATAATTCCTAAGGTTTAGTTAATTTTTGGATAATGTTTTCATCTCGCCAATTTTTACGGGTTTGATAGATTGATATAGATTTAGAGAACGGATTGGAGCTAAAAATACATGATTAAAAATACCTTGTTTGAAGCATTAATTTATTTCAAATGTTTATAAAATGGGAAAAAAAATGAAAACATGAGTAATATTCATATTGATGTTTTGTGAGAAGCATCATATTGATGTTTGAAATCTGGAAGCAAAATTTTTAGCTGGAGAAAGAATGTGAGAACCAGGCGTAATGTAGAGGAAACTACAAATTTGTATCATTATCGTATTGAAGTGTTTTATAAAGTCATTGATTTGCAACTTCAAGAGTTAAACAACCGTTTTAATGAAATGAATACAAAATTGCTGGCATCTTTAAGTCTAGATCAGTCATTCTAAGTATTTGATAAGGAAAAACTACTTTGACTTGCAAAACTTTATCTCAAAGGCTTTTATGAATTCTGATATACTCATTTTGGAGGTAAAAAGAAGAAGAAAAAATGTTGGAGAAGTAAAAAAATTAAATAAAATTCCATGTCATCTGATAACGTGGTATAATCAGATGATGACACGTGACGCAACTAGAAGATGACAAGTGGCACTTCTAAAAGGCGCAATATGGTCCAATGAGGACGCAACACGTGGCGTTATGTGGGGAAATTAGGCCACCAAGTGAATTTTCAAGATTTTGGAGTGTGAAATTACCATTTTGTCCCTAATTTTTGTGTCTATAAATAACAAGCTTATTTTTATCATTTCAACACTAATTTAGCTCTAATCTTATCCATTTCTTTTGCAATTTATTTCTTTAATTATTGCCTTCATCTTAGTGTATTTTCCAAACTTTTTAAAATAATATTTCAAGGCTTTTTGTAATATTTAGTAAATAAATTATGTCCATATAATTTCAATATTTTCGGGGAGTTTATCTTTCAAATTTTCTTTCTAATGTTTATAAATTTCATATGATATTTATTAAATATGTATTGTGAGTAATTATTTTTGTTAGCAACGATATGTGTTAAGTTATTAATAAATGGGATTATGAGATAATTTTCTTTGTACTTAATTTCTATTTGGATTTATTTAACTGGACTTATGGTCGGTTTACTCGCCTAGTCTTTATTATTTTTACTTTATGCATTTTAAATATCGTAAATGGAAGGCTGAGCCACCTAATTAGTTTAAATTAATTTTATGTCTTTTATTTTCTTTATTATGGAAGGTTGAGCCTCCTAAGTAGTTTAATTCTATCTCCATACTTTTAATTTAATTTATTTAAATAGCCAGTTGAATCGCCTAATTTGTTTAGTTAATATAAATTCAATCTTTCTTTATAGTAATATACTTATATATATATATATATATATATTAATTGAGTATTTATATAATCTCTGTTTTAATCAATATAATTGTGTGAATTAATTGGATTGATAATCTAGTTAATAAATATGATTATATAGCTAAGATTATTAATTTTGTATTGATGATTCAAGTAGTATCTACTAGTTTAATTGAGTTGTAGCTCTTGTCTTAATTAAATTAGTAGCGGAATTATAATTTAAATTGTATATAATTAAGTTGATTGTTATATACAATTTAATGTTGGTGATGCGCTATTTACTTAATGCTAATTTGATTGAAACATCCTATACACGCTAGGTTGGTAGTGGTGTTTAATTAAATTAGAGATTAATATGTATGAGCTTATCAGGATTAATCTAATTTGTAAGGATATGAATTTTTCGGAGTTGGTCGGGATTCTAAAACAAATTATTTAATAATGTCTTTATCTATGATTAATCCATGAAAAATATAATTGATACTAGCTCCTTTCTAACACCTTTGGTATCATTTGTATTCTAAATTCATTTTTCATTCTATTTACAAATCCAAAAACTCCAAAAATATTTATTTTAATTATTGTTATTTTCTTGTTCTCAAAATAACAAAACATCCAAAACCTTTTTACGATTAATTGTTTTAATTTAAGAGTTGACAAATCTATATGGATTCGATCCCTACTTTCCCTATATATATAGGAATTATTAGGTTTAAATTTGAGAGTTGTACGACAGACTTCGTCAAATTCCAACTTAAGATGCTTGAGGATCAGCTTTAGACTATATTATGGACATGTGCTCTGATACAATATTTTCAAATTTGAAAAGATTTAATGATCTTGCACAGAAAATAGTTGAAACAAACAAAAGGAAAAGATTTATTCTTTAGTCTATTTGCTCTTGAAATTGTCACTTATTTTGCCAATTTCCATTGCAATGAATTACATCGATCGATGAGAGATGAATAAATGAACAACTGCTTAAGTCTTGTATTTTGAGAAAGATATTTTTTTATAGTATTGATAATGATACTATTATGCATCACTTTCAAAATATGAAGAATAGTTGAGGACAACTATAAGTCTATTAATATTCATGTAATATTTTATTTACATTAAAAGTTTACATTTAAATATATTTTTATACTTTTAAATATTATTTTTATAGTGACCTCCTAACAAAAATTCTTGTGTTCATCCCTAGATATAGAGCTTCGGGTGACACAATCTGAACTTGTTAAGGTTCTTAGAAATTTGGATTTTAAGAGTTTTTCTTGAAACAATATATTTAATTTTCATGAATACTGAAATATTACATTTTTTTATTACTCAAAATAAAAACATAATAGAACTAGGAATGATAATGTAGATGGGTAATATGGGGGATACGGGTGAATACTCGCTTTTAATGGATATTTGCTCATTAGACCAACTTGAGCATGAATGGGTTATATCTTGCCTGGCACGTCCCCAAGTGTTTTCACTATTTTTTTTAAAAAATAATAATATAAAGAGAGATGGGGAAAGAAGTTTAAGGGTGAGTTAAAAGGAAATGGACAACATGCATGCTTCAAAATATCGGCTGACAAAGAAAAAGAAATGCATAGGAAGGCAATGAACATTTTTTTACTATTAGAATAAGGAGTTTTAAAAACTAGATATATACTCAATCTACACTACCAAGTAGTCACAATTACAAATTCTATTGTCATGAAAAAATTATAAATGTGCAATAATAATACTAAAATTATATGAGAAGATAAAACACTAGAAAATTCTTGCATGACTACTTTGTTGTAAAATTATTCTTGGAATATTGACCATAGAAGAAGTTTTATTAAATTTAACTCACCTTACAAAAATAAATATAAAATAGTTACTTTAACTCCCTTGTTCATGCTTAATGGCTTTGACTCATTGATTGCAGATGGGGGTAAAATTTGACCATCATCTGTAGTTTGAAGAGGCCATAGACTTGGAGGAGAGGTTATTTAGAGAATGTTTCCTCACTAACAAAGTCACATGAGGTGGGCAAGGAGGGTTTAAGGGCATTGATCTCAAATATCAAGATTGCCCCACAAAAATGAGGGTAGAATTGTCTTTTTGGGATTTACGACTGTAAAAGGTGGCCATAGTTGATGGGAAGGACCACTTATAAAAATCAAAAAAAAATTGAAGAATCACAAAATTTGAAAATAAAGAAAAGGGAAGAAATATAAGAATTGAAAATAGTACAGGGACCAAATTCAATAATTATCCATTTTCTATTTAAAACACATGTTTTTTTGTGCTATATACAAATATTTGAAAAGAATTTTAAACAAATGCTTAACTACTTGATGTTGTTGGCACCTAATATATAACAAATTATAAGTGGAACTATTATATTATCTATATATAAGATATTCTCTAACTATATGCATATACAAATATGCATCATGTTCTGATTAAATTTTTTATTTCATTATATTTATTCTTTATATCATATAGTGTACACGATTTTATTTTTATGCTTTTTTATCTGATCATTTTCAATAATCAAGTATACTTAAGACATAAAATTAAGATATATTGATGTGAATATATCTTAATTTTTTTGAAGAGCGTCATAGAACAAAAAATACTTTAGGTAATTTAGAAATTTCACTTTCTTTGCCTTAAACACATTATAAAATGCTTAATCATTTAATTAAAATTAATTCTTAAGATGCATAAATAATTTCATTATTATATGTCTGAAATGTCGATTATTGCAACTACGAAAGAAACATGGATAAAACACCACAAAGAAATACTTAAGACCAGACAATGGAATTCTCATTTATTTATAAGAAAGATAACCATTTGAATTGTGCTGGGAAGGAATAATCTTTCACCATATATAGATGAATAAAGGAAATTTCACCAACACATGGTAGGTAAAGCTTAATTTGATTCCATGGCGAAACCCCTCGAATGCTTTCTACTGAATGGGGCCTTTAACAACAGGAGGATCACAGAAACATTTTCCATTGACACACTTTAGGGTAAAGTCAGGATTACAATGAAAGCCTGCGCAATCTACAACAGTTCTGCAACTCTTGCCCACCTGAGCTACAACAATTGGAGATGACCAACCTATTTTCAAGAATAAAAAAGTTAGTTGTTTATAAATATAAATAATAAAATGCTATGAAAAGTATATAACATTTTACTATATATATATATCATTATGTGAAATTCTTACATAAAAAAAAACCTTGTTGTGGAATTCTTAAAATTTTAGATTTAATTGATAAAAAAGCTTACAAAAAAATGATTAAATTTATCTTCTTTCTCCATTTTCATTTGTGGGAAGAGGGTCATGAATGCATAAACATAGCAAAATGGGTAGAAGGAGAACAAAGAGTTGCAAGATAAGGACACTAACTTGAAATGATAAGCATGATGGAGATAACGAGAAGGAAGCTTGATGAAGCCTTCACCATTTCCTAAAGATTTATATTTTTCAGATTATCTAGAGTAAAACTGGAAGCTTATAGCTCAATGCAACTTGCAAAATACATAGGGAAGCACATACTTATATAGGTACAAGAATGGTGTCTAGGACCACGTTTGGGCCATGGACAAATATCTTAGTTTCCTAAAAAAAATATTTTTATTTTTATTTCTCTCCATTTATGAATACCATTATACCATTTATAAACATATTTACTTTAAAAAAAATTATACTAATAGAGAGCAATTTTTTTTACGTTCGTTAGACGATGAACTATATAGAAAGTTTTAGGTGAAAAATAATTATATAGCATTACAAAATTTTCGAATACATTGTATTTTTTAATACATTGAAATGTGGGAATTAATATGGTTCATGCTAATTAATATATACATTGCATCATAATCATGCCCTAGCCTACCATACCATACATAAGATGGCTCAAGCAAATAAGCGAAAGACTTATTTTTCTTATTGACAATAGTCAATTTACACAACCCATCGATTGCATAACCTTTGCCCAAACACTTTAGACAAAATACCATTGTTAGACTCAAACACTTTGCACCACCATCCTCCATTTTATATTTTCAGTCCAAGGATTCCCGTAGTGCCGTTGCTGCCTTTTGTGCACTATCGACATTATACAGAGAGTCAATCAAGCTTCATGGTATAATTAATGCAAAGATAATCACAATGATTCCAAGCCTCAATAGCATTCTTGACTTGCACATCACTACAAAAAAAAAAAAAAAAAGGCTTATTACCAAAGAAAATTTTTCATTGCCAAAAGTTGCGTAGGTAATATGACCTTACCGATGGAAAATTCAATTTTGTCAGTAATTACCGATGAAATCGAAAAATTTATTTATTATTTTATAAATAATTTCATTTTTTAGTTGAAATTTACATGACTGATGGAATGTTTCCGTTGCTATTATTTTTTTATTAACAATAATAATAATAATATTAACAACAACAATAATAGTAATTAAATTATAATAGTAACAATAACAATAATTATTATTTTTCTTGTAATAATAATAATAGCAACAATTATAACTATCTTACAATTACTATTATGATTACTATCTACAATGTAAATATATAATTGTAATATATATATATATATATATATGATATAAAAACTTCATATGTAGTGTGTGTATAACACTATAAAAAACACTATTCACAAAAGAATAACAATATGTGTAATAAAAAAACTTTTGAAATATTTTTCATAATTTTTCGTCAATAATCCATTGGTAATTCATCATTATGTTTATTTTAATTTTTTTTAAAAATAATTCATTGATAAATCATAGGCAATATGTTGATATTCTACATGTAATCCATCTATATTATTTTATTTTAGTTAATTTTTAAAATGTCATTGCTATTCGGTTAGTATATTATCGACTGAATAACAAAGGACTTTTTAACGTCATTAAATCATTAGTATTTAATGGGTATTTTAATTTTAATTATTTTTCAAAATTCCGTTGTTGTTCCTTCAATAACACATCGATATTTCATTTATATTTTTATTTAATTAATTTTTTAAATTTCATCAGTAAAATTTTGAAAAAAAATATCGGTATTTCATTGGAATTTTTTTCAGTCATATGTAAAAAAGTAGCTATGAAAAACCATCTATCGGTAATCCGTTGATAACATTTAAAAATTACCAACGGAAATAAAGTTCCTTCAATCATGCATAAAAAATTAACGACAAAAGTTTTTCGTCACTAATGCAAAGAAATTATTGACGAACACGTTTCCGTCCATAATTTTCGTCAGTATTTGACCTTTTTTTTTTTTTGTACCGATGTATCTTGCTCACCCTTAAGGATTCCATGAATAAGCTAGCACAATGCACTCCACCTAGCGAACTTGAACAAAACCACCAAGAATACTATCTAAAAGAATGAGTATGCAAAGAAAGAAAAAGAGAGAAAATTTACTTTTTAAAAAAGAAGAAGAAAAGAATAGGGGCATCTATTATAGGCTAGGAGAGTGATAGGATTATCACAAATGACATTAAATGAATTAAAAGTATACATTGAAAGATATTTTTGGTTTTCACAATACATTTATAAAATATAATGAATGTATTTGATGAATGAATTTAATAAATACTTGTGAATGTATTTAAAACTTCTACAAATGAATTTGAAATTTCCAAATAAATTGTTCATCGATCCAACCGATGCATTACACACTTCAAGGGTATTGTATAGAGAAATTAATTTTCTCATTCACCCTTTCATATTCAATGTCATTTTCCAAAAATTCTCTAACTATATGCATATACATATATGCATCACGTTCTGATTAATTTTTTTATTTGCTTATAATGTTACCTTATATATTGTAGTGTTCACCATTTTATTTTTATATTTCTTATCTAATCCTTTTTAATAATCAAGTGTAATTAAGACATAAAATTAAAATATATTGAATGAGAATATTTTATTTATTTTTTTGAAAAGCGTCATTGAACAAAAAATAATGTAGGTAAATTATAAATTTTAACTTCTTTTCCTTTAACACATTTTACAATATTTAATCATTAAATTAAAATTAATTCTTAAGATGCATAAATAATTTCATTATTATGAGTATGAAATTTTGATTAGTGCGACGATGGAGCAAACATGGATAAAACGCCACAAAAAAATACTTCATTGGTCCAAACAACGTAATTTTATTTCATTTATTTGAAAGATAACTATTTGAATTGTTTTGCAACTCTTGCCCACCTGAGCTACAACAATTGGAGATGACCAACCTATTTGCAAGAATAAAAAAGTTGTTTTATACATAAATAATTAAACGCTATGAAAATTATATAACAATTTTACTCCATCATTAAGTGATAGGAAAAACAGTTGAAATGATGAAAGATGAGAGAAGAGCATATGATTATATTTTGTCTTGATTTTATTAATAGAAGAAAAATTTAATATATGATCTAACATAGAAACATAGAAAAATTTTAATAAAAATTATATGATTATTAACATTGAATTTTAAATTATATTAAAAATATATTAAATTATATGATTAGTAATAGATCATATATTAAATTTAATATGAAATCATATAATCATATAATATCAAAATCATATGAAATATAAAATTTTCTATGTTAGATGATGAACTATATAGAAAGTTTTAGATCTATTACTAAATGTGCTTAGAGGAAGATAATTATGATTGCTACATGATTTTTGAATATATTGAATATAAGGTTATATGATTGTCACTCACTATGTTCATGAAGAATGGAGGTTAAATGATAAATTGCTATCTATTTTTCACTTTAGATGGTCCACATACTAAGTTAGAATTGTTGGGAAAGATTTATGAGTCTCTTTGGGATTGGGGAATAGACTCAAAATGCCTCTGACAATAATAGCATGCAAAACATTTTAAAAGATATCCTTAATTTGCAAAATGCTTTGTTATGTAAAGGTGTTTTTTTCATGTGAGATGTTGTGCTCATATATTGAATATTATAGTTCAAGAAGGAATAATGTGACAAGTGATGCTTTGACAAAATTAGGGAAAATATTAAGTATGTGAAGGGTTTCGTTGGAAGGATGAGAGAATTTCAACAATGCGTTGAAAAAGTACAATTGAATGATGTTAGTGGAGGTTTCTTAAAGCTGGATGTGTCTCCTAGATAGAATGTTTCATATATGATGGTTAAAAATGCTTTGAAATATCGTCGTTCATTCATTAGTTTCACTTTTTATGATAGAAATTATAAATTTTGTCCAAGAACTAAAGACTGGGCAAGAGAGGAGAAGATGTGAGCTTTTTTTGCCCTTTTTTATCGCATTACTAACTTGATATCTGGATCATCTTATCATACAACAAATTTATATTTCACGTAAGTTTCAAATACTAAGATGAAATTGAATGAGAATTTGACAAGTGAAGATGAGATGATCAAAGTCATCTGATCAAGCATGAATGAAAAATTTGATAAGTATTAGAATCTGTTGTTGACCCACAAAAAATGGATAGTTTTTACCTTTGTCTATAAGAGGCTTTATCCACATACTTATCAAGAGAAGGTGAATAGAGTTAAAGATGTTTTGTATAAGCTATTTCATGAATATAAAAGTAATGGAACTTCTTCAAGATATCATCAATCTCATTTTCGAGCACAAACAAGTGAAACAATATCTTTATCAATGAGGTGCATTGAGGATGTAAGATAGTTATCCTTTATTGTATTGTTTTTACTTTTTATTGAAGAATGAAATCTATTTTTGTAATGCAATTGTATTTTCCTCTGGTCTAATTTTAAGAATATCATCAAGAAATGAGACAAATGTCTTTGAATGATAGGAAGTCCCAACTTGAAATATACTTGGAAGAAAGGTGTACAGTTGGAAGTGACTTAGATGTGCTCAAATATTGAAAGTTAAATAAGCATCGTTTTCCTTAATTTGCAATAATAACTTGTGACATTTTGAGCATTCTATCACAACAGTGGCTTCGCAATCTTCATTTAGTATTAGTGATTAAATCTTAAACAAGTATAAAAGTTGTTTGCTCCCATAAAATGTGCAAACTCTCATTTGTATATGTAATTAGTTGTACGGTTTCAAATAAATTGGAATTCCCGATAATTATACACCAATAATACTATTTTTTTGACATGCAATTTGTTATTTGCATTTCATAAGTTTCATTTTAGCTACAAACTCTTTCTTTTTTAATGAATTACAAATGCACAAGTACAAAACGTGGAGGAGATAGAGGTGCTTAAGGGAGATTCTAATATTATTCTTAATTGATGATGCAATTATGGATTTGATATTTATTTTCTTTTATTTTAGTTTATTTGTATTTGATATTTATTCTAATGTTATTCTTAATTAATGAAGTTTTTGGTGTATGCATTGTAGGAATGAACATTTTATTTTATGGTTTAAATGATTTTTTTAAAAAATTTTGCTTGAAGATGGTTTGTTTGTTTAGAAGCTTTTGGTGTAAATGCACTACAAGTTACAAATATGAACATAATGTTTTGTCTTTTATGATTTAAATGTGTTGATAAATGAGATGACATAGTGAGCAAGTTTTTTAGGGCAAAATAAGACTATATAAATATGTTGTTAGTTTGAAGATGCTTGAGTGGGTTTGTTTTTTGGACCAAAATAATGTTATAATTTTAATAAAACAAAAATTAAAATCATCGGGACATTTTGGCCCGTGGCCCATATAAAGGTTGAACTGATCCTCAATATTTCAGGTGTATAGAGTTACGAGTTGGCTCGGTCCATCTTGATTACATTCTTTGGTCCATTCGGATTGGGTTGGGCCGCCTCTTTTACCACTCTTAGCCGATATGATAGAATTCGATTTTACTGTTCATTACTGTTCACATTTCTTTTTCAACTTTGAACCGTAAATATTTAAAAACTCATGTAAACAAGGAAATTAATGAAAATGCAATAATATCCATAAAATAGTATATATTAATTAAAATTTAATCAAAACAAATTATTAAATAGCACAAAATTTAGTTCAAATATGGTTGTATCATAGAAGAAAAGGAAGACCTTAGGGAGATGGATCCAGAAATTGAGGGAACACTTTTAGAAGAAGATGGGAGTATGCTGAAGAGGTAGAGTTTGTATAAGTTGTTGAAATGTAGTTGTGGATCTAGAAATTGAGCTGCTCATGTGAGACAACAATTAATAACAACCAGGAGTGGCCAAAGGACAATCAATGCTGGATCATGCTAAACCATCTTTCGAATCTAACATAATCAAACATAGTGAAGCCACCGGTAAGTGCCAAGAATTTGGAGATCAATTCATGTTGTGGTTGGTCTGCATGTTGTACTCTGCTTTGGGGGATTCTTTTCCCCATTGGCCTTAATATATCGGTTTTCCAAAAAAAAAAAACAAAATAACAATTTTGGTTCGTTATTTTTACTTGTTTTAGTACATTTGGCCCCTTATTTATTTTTTTTGTCATTTTTTTCCCTTATGGAAAAAGGGGAAAAAATTTCATGTTTCTTGGGAATTTTATTTCAAAGTGTGTAATTATATTTTCATTTTTTTTGTATTATTATTGAATAGATAATATTTTGCTTAATAATGGCTCCAAATTTCTTCCTTCAACGAGACTATATTCTCCTTCAAAGCACAACCTAACCAAATACATAAGAGCAAGGAAACCGTATATTAATTAGCATTTGGCAATAAACCCAAGACAAAGAAAACTCAAATAATAACTAACATATTTGCATATCGCTATCAAATACTTAAAAAAGCCAAATTATCACAGAATCTTAAGCTGATAAATTGCTTATTCCAATACATCGGTGACAATAGGCCCTTCCTAGGATGCCTTGTTATAATCGGCCTCCAAATGTCAACTATCATCAAATGAAAACAATAATAACAGCTAAACTGCTGTAATTCTTTTTTTTTTTCCTTTGGTCTTTCCACCTAAATCACAATGTCCAGCCTCTCTTTAACTCCCCCAACCCAAACAAAACATCATTAGAGATCTTTAGGTTTCCAAAATACATTTGAAGCTCCAACAAATTGCTTGTTACTCATTCTCCTATCTCTTTTCCTTCATTTCATTCTTCAACATGCAAAGGAGATTAAGGCAGGCATTTTGCTCCCTAAAAGAGCATACAAGTGTAAGCTATGCAAAAATTGCTACAATTGGAGGCTTTTGTGATCTTGATCTCATAGTAATAAAAGCAACAGCTCCTGATAATTTTCCATTGAATGACAAATATGTCCTTGAACTTCTCAAGATATTCTCCATTTCACCAGCCTCATTCCGTACATTTGCATTGTGCTTTACTCGTCGCTTCAATAAAACACAATGCTGGAGAGTAGCCCTCAAATCTCTCCTCCTCCTCCACCGTCTGCTCCGATCACTGCCTGGAAACAGCCCGTTTCGATCCGAATTCTCTTGGGCTCGATTCAACGGATATTCGTCCCTCAACCCATGTAATTTCCAAGATCTTTCCTCCTCAGCTGCTGCTAAAGATTACTCACTCTTCATCAGATCATATGCTCATCTCCTTGACGAAGCCCTCAATTGCCCGGCCATTGAAATTAAAGAAACAGATGAAATTGAGGATGAAGATGAGCCAGAAAGGTTATTTCACAAAATGAAACAGCTTACAAAATTGATACAAATCTTGCCTCAACTGCAAGACCTAATGGATCGGGCCATGGATTGCCGGCCAACAGGGGCAGCAACTAAAAATTTCATCATCCAATCCGCTATGAAATATATAATTCGTGACAGCTTCATTTGTTACACAACATTTAGGAAGGAGATTGTTTTGGTCTTGGACAACCTTATCCAATTACCATACAGAAGTTGTCTAGAGGCATTTGATATTTACAAGAAAGCAGCAGTTCAAGGAAATCATCTGTCTGAATTCTATGAATGGAGCAAATCTATGGGGTTTTGTGGTGCATATGAATATCCATTTGTTGATCGCATTCCAGAAATACAAATTCGAGCACTTGGGACTTTCCTAAATGGAATGTGGCAGTTAACTGAGTCTTCTTCATCGTCAACTAGTAATTCTCCATTAACATCAAATACAGAGTACTCTGCATCAATTGGAACCGAAGACGAAAACCCAAAAAAATTGGAGTTGAAGAAGGATGAAGAAATCCAGCCATTAATACAGCTTGAAGCTGATGATGACAACAATGTGAATTGGGAAGCCCTTTTAGAGGCATCTCTTCCTCCTCCTCCATGCAACAATAGTGGTTTCTTTTTCCATAATGGCTATGGATATGGGAATGGATTGCAAATTCAAGTATACAATCCATATGGGAATCCTTGTTCTACAAACCCATTTTTGTTATCCGAATAATATGTCTCCTTGCTAAGGATCAAATTCTAATAGTCCCATGTACCCATGGGGTTTATGATGTTTTATTAAGATAGAGCATTTTTTTATAACCGTTTTTGGTTCTGCGAAATAATAGAAGGAATTTGTTTTTTCTTTCTTTTTTAAATTCTTTTTTTAAGTTTCAGCTCATATGATACACATTTTGATAGTGCTATGGTTTCTTCAATTTTATTTTTTTTTCGAAAGTAAATACTAACCATTAGCTTCATCAACATCAGAATTACACAAATCAGATGTGGGAGAAGGGGGGTTTTGGACATAGCCTATAGTACATTGTGCAATAGAGAGGCCAAGGGACATAGCCTAATCATTCGGTCTCAAGTGATGGATATGATATACCAGATAAACTTTACAAAGATTGCAATAGAGAGGCCAAGGGAAATTCAGTGATCGCTTCCTATGAAGCATTATCAAGTTTCAGGGATGTTCCAAATTTTGAGAAGCAAAACGTGTTTATTGGAAATCTTAGCATGTGTTGTGTTGTCTTTGACTAATTTCCCTTGGCATGAGCCCATCTAACTATTTATAAACCAGAGATTGAAGACAGAAAATGAAAGAGTATACTACTTGTCTAAAGACAAATTATTCAAATCTAACCGTTTAGATATTAGTATTTTTTTCATGATTTTAAGGGCAATGATATGGATTTACATAGTAAAAATTTTATTTGATGAATGGAAAGTAACTTTCTTGTGGGTTGGTTGTTGATTAAGAGTCATCAAATTGAACTGAGAGTAGTGGGACTTTATTATCTGTATTCCTTCTTCTTAAAAGATCTTTCTTCAATTAATGAATATAGGCTATAGAAAAATGAAAAAGAATTAGAAAAGATGGCATTTCTCACTTTAATTATCTGTGTTTGTTTCATCAATGTTTAATTGGCTTAGGTCATGTTTCTATTCTTAATGCTATGAGCATTGTTCTTTATTGCAAAAAAAAAAAAACTCTTAGTCCACTGACTTGCATACTATCCCAAAGAAGAACAATCAATATTCAAATATTCTACTTAATTTCCTTACGTAAGCTATCATGGGATGGATTGTAGACACTGTTTTTAATATTTTTTTATTGTCAATGTGGATATTAAAATGACCATGGGATGGTTTTTTGTTTTTCCAAGGACTTGCATTTGGATCGTGTTTATTGGGAGAAAAAAAAGATCACACATGAGTACTGTTGGTTAAGAGCTTGAAGTATTGGGGCAAATGTGTTGATGTACATTTTTGTAGAATTTGGATAATTCCACAATATGTGTTTATTGCAGGATTTCCATGTTTGTCTAACAAACTTCTATGTGTATCAAGGTCCCTATATTATATATGACTCCATGATCATTCATGAAATTGATACCATATATATATATATATATATATATATATATATATATATATATGATATCAGCAACATCCTTATAATTTCCTCCTTTCATCTTTTTTCGATTTCTCTTTTTATTACAAACAAAAATAGAATCAATAATTTTCAATTTGAGATACCTCTAAATCGACTCAACCTAATCTAATATTTGTTTGTGACTCCAAAAACTTCATTTGTAAGAGATAAGAAAAGAACTTCTAAGAAAGAACAATATACAATTAATGCAAACAAGAAACTTTCCACATATAATTAGATAAATCAAAAGACTAGCAATAAATGTAAAATATAAAATTTTGAAGCCACAATCCCTATCTTAATTCTTAATTTTGTTTGTTGGTGTTCCTTGTCTATTTGGTTGCAATCTTCTTTTTTGTTCTTTAATATATCCACTATCAAACTACTACTATTTTATAAATAACATTTTGCACATTTATTGTATAAAGTTATTTTAAAAACTGACAATCCCACACACTAGCGCAGGACAAAAACTAGTGTTTGGAAAAAAAATGATACTCTCCCCATAGTTTTCTATCCTTCTTTTTTACTTGTCACCTTTGACTCTAATATTTAAAATTAAGAAATCTTTTATATCTATTGAGTTTAAAGGGGAAAAATGAAAACGGACAAAATTAGCCCTTCTAAAATTAAAATAGCATAACATAATGTTATAGTACCTAAGATGATTAGAGACAAAAGGCAATCCCTCTCTCCCAAAATATAAGTAGTTTGGCTAAGAATTTCATACACTAACAGTTCTCTAAAATGTTTATATTTTTTTTTTCTTTGAAATTCTCTTTACTCTAACTATTACTTCATCTTTAAAAGACAAAATATTTTTGTTTACGAAGAGTTTTGGAATTACAAAAATTTGATAAAAGGATAAATGTAATATTAGAGAGAATTAATAAAAAAAATTATAGAAAATCGTAAAACGACTTATATTTAAGAATAATCAAAAAATTATCTAATGATCTATATTTATGGATAGAGAGATACTAAATACTTTTTTATTATAAAATAATAGTAAATGTACATAAATATGGAGGGAGTGTGATTTCTTGAATTGAACACGGATCCCATTTCATAACCCAAATTTAAAAATAAAACAAGAAACAGAAGTTCTCTTTTCATTTTCAAACAATAGAACTATTAGAAACATCCATAGGATTGAACTAAGTCAATTTTTTTATGTATCAGATAAATTATCTCTACGTCCCTTGGCGAAACCCCTTAAGCTTGCTTGTCCCAATCATTCTCTCTCTATCCCCGCCCCCCCCCCCCCCCCTATATATTTTAACAATTAACATTGATAAGTTAGTAGAATGCAATAAAAGGGGGTAGCTTATAAAAGTTCAGTATGGGAAGCCTTTTTGAAAGTTTCTGGGAAAAGTCACTCAAAGGCAAAGCCCTTTTAAAATAAAGAGATATCTGTACAAATTTTCAGTCTACCGAACAAACATAACTATATAAAAATCGAGGTCTCCCCCACCCCCCGCCCCCGCTTTGGTTCGAATACGGCTAGGATACATGATTTCCTATTTCTCCCACACTTTGATTTATTTAGACTTGTACTAATGCTGAGGCCATGACTCTTGCTGTATTTAGGTAAGGATTGTTATTCTAATTGGACAATAACTATTAGGAAGGCTTGTTCTAAATGGATAAAGTTTGTTAGGATTAGAATACTATAAATATATGATCTCCATATGTAATGCATGCGGTGTTGCTTGCATCTCACCACAGTTAATAAAATCATACCTGATTTCCCATAGATATAAATTAATTTATGATCGAACCATTTTATATATATATATATATATATAGGGCCTATATTAATATTAACTCAAAGGATTTTGTTATGCTATGGTGTTCAATAACCAAGTATGCATCATCAGAAGCATTACTGACATATGGACCTTACAAAGATAATATCCTATGATAGAGCTACCGGGCAGCTTGCAATTTCGTTCGGAGGTTGCAGATTTCCGAGTGCAGATCTTTGTGTTTTGATGTATACTAGTAAAAGGGCACTTGAAGTTGAAGAACAAACTTTCATATACAAGTATTCTTTTCTTTTCTCTTTTGAAAAGAAACTATTATTGTTATCTACAACGTTTATCTTGAAAGTTGAGTACAACTGCTCTCAGTTAGAGCTATAAACGAATCGAATGTTCACGAACAAAAGCTCGTTAGAGCTCTTTTGAATTCGTTTCAGACTCGTTCGTGTAATAATCAAGTCAAACTCGAACAATGATTAAGACTTGTTTATTATTCGAACGAATACAAACATGTTTGCAAATATAATCGAGTGTTCACGAACATTATATTTTAATTTAATAATAATTTTTTATATATTTTAATATAATATTTATTTTTATATTATATAAGAATATAATTTTTAAAATAAAAAATCTAAATATTAACGAAAATATCAACTATCAATGTTGCAAGAATGACAATGATCTAACAAAATCAATACTGTTTTTTATATTAATAATTATACATTATTTGTTGGACTTAATAAGTATGCATTATTTGGACTTATTGTATATGTATTTCATTCCTTATTTTATTCATCATTATATATTTGGGTGGTATCAAACTTTTGGATAGAGAACATGTGCATGTATTGAATTTTTTTAGAAAAAAAAAATGCATTCATATTCGAACAAATCAAACAGTTTTGAACTCAAGTTAATCGAAAAATTCGAACTTGACTCGTTAAATTAAACGAACGAACATGAACAAACTCAAACTGTACGAACGAATTCAAACATTAATTTTTACTCGACACTAAACGACCGAACTCGAGCAATGTTAGATTAGCATTTGAACTCGAGCTCGAAATTTTTAGATTGGGTTAGACTCTTCTGAATTAGAGCATACTCTTAGTAATAGAGTAGGTATTAACCGGTCTTGTTAGAAGACATGGTAGAATGGGATAAATTGTACTCAAAGGGAAATTGTAGTATTCACTAGCTAGTTAAGTTTTTTCGTCTTTCTTTTTGGGTGGTAAATTCACTAGTTAAAGTTACAGGGTTGTAAGTTTGCAATTTTTTTGGATAATTCTTGCAATTTGAAAAAAATAGTGGATATATAACATGAGTGAAAAGATCCGTAGACGAAAATAGAGTGTACCATATCACATTCCTAAAAGGAAGTATATATACCATATTAATTACTAGTAATTAATTAGCTATGAATCTCACCTAAAATCCGAAACATTTGATACAACCACTATTTGAAAGTGCAAAAACTCTTGAGCTCTTGCAATAACTTTTGCAATCACATGTGAAACATACGAAAATATACAAATACATTATTAGACAACTATGCAAAATAGTCGAGAAATCCACTTAATAAAAAACCAATTCATACATTTTGGACGGAAAACATTGACTTCAATATGATGTGTGAGTTCAAAACCGCTTCCTTGCTTTCGTACTTGATTAGTAAGATAACGTAACATAATTATTTGCTGTGAACTTTTTGAAATTTGTAAGCAAATATATATCATAACATCACACGAATTCTGCCTGGGATTCACCCTGTTTCTATGATCACTTATAACCTGTGAAACATCTCGTACCAACTTAGCCAATAAAGCTGTGTTTTATTTTATTTTTTTCCTCAAGGATTTAATAAGGCCACATTTTGTGCTGCTTAAGGGAGAAACATGTTATCGTGAAAGGAGAATAGAATGGACTGAATACCATATCTTGAAAATTATAATACGATGTTATTCTGGAAAGTAAATAGAACAGAATGAATCTTACTCACGCACGGATTTACAGGATGGGTGAATCAGCTACTCACTCTAACTTGAGTTACTAAAAAATAAATAAAGCTGGTTTTTCATTTTGCATGTCCAAAAGCATATGAAACATCAAAGATAGTTTGTCCCCCTAATTTTCTTACACGGAACTGTACTTCTTGAGAAGATCAATATGGAGCAGAAGGACACAAAAACACTTCTGGGATCTCCTCTTCTTCTTCATGATCATGAGGAGAAAGTGTCCAAGAAGTGGTTTGATGTACGAGAGACTAAAGAAGAGCTCAAGAAACAAGGATCTCTTGCTGGACCTCTGGCCCTTGTGAGCGTTTTGCAATATAGTCTGCAGATAATTTCTGTCATGTTTGTCGGTCATCTTGGAGAGCTTTCGCTTGCTAGTGCATCAATGGCGTCTTCTTTTGCTGGAGTAACTGGCTTCAGTGTCATGGTAACAATAACAAAACCCGAAATTGATCTTTGGCCATCTGATTCAGATTTCAGCCTCACCAATCTTGTTTCTTTTTCTGATCAAAATATATATTCCAAGCTCATTTTCTCTTTTTCTTTAATATATATTTGATTCAACAACAAAATTTCTTTCATTCACTCCTTTCTGCCCTTTACTTTTCTACTTCTTGATAAGCATACTCGTTCTTTTTCTTTCTTTTTTTCTCTTAAATTTGTGTCTTGGTGGTTCATAATCATTCTGCTGTTTATTTGCTATAAATTTATAAAAGGGCTTACAGGACACCATATATAAATATAAGAACAAAATTGAACATATTCAAAGGCTTAATTAATTTCAGTACAAAACATCTGTCTCTCTGTAAAGATGCTGATTGGAATGTTTTTGTTCCAATCAGCTAGGGATGGGAGGTGCACTGGAAACCTTATGTGGACAAGCCTTTGGAGGAAAGCAATATCATATGCTTGGAATACATATGCAGAGAGCCATGATTGTGGTCACGATCACAAGCATCCCTATAGCAATTCTATGGCAGTTTACAGGGAAATTTTTCCTAATATGTGGTCAAGATAGAGATATTTCAGCATATGCTGGGAGTTATTCTCGTTGGTTGATACCTAGTTTATTACCTTACGGCATTCTGCAGTGCCAATTCAGATTCTTACAAACACAAAAAGTTCTAAAACCATTGATTATAAGTACTCTTATTACAAGTCTAATGCACATCCTTTCCTGTTGGATACTGATTTTTTGGTTGAGTTTTGGGCATAAAGGAGCTGCACTGTCCAATACCATCTCATACGGTATCAATGTCTTGATTTTGGCTGCATATATTAAGTTTTCACCATCGTGTGAGAAAACATGGACAGGATTCTCTAAGGAGAGCTTTCAAAATCTCAGGAATTATGTAAATTTGGCCTTTCCTTCAGCTCTTATGGCCTGGTAAGTAAGAATTTTACTCTAAAGTTTTTATAATTTTAAAATCCACACAACATATCAAATCCCTGTGATACTAATTCTTGTTGTTTTCATTTTTACTCTTTCTGTTGGATTTTTATGAGTGCATCATTCAGCTTGGAGCAATGGTCATATGAATTTCTGGTTCTCATGTCTGGATTTCTCCCCAACCGAAAGCTGGAGGCTTCTATGATGTCCATCAGGTGTGCAATTTTTGCATAATCTTTGTACAAATGTTTTCTTTTCTTCTTTCATGTGCAAAAAGATATACGCAGCATGATTTACATGAAGTCAGCAGCCTATCGGCTTGCCATTAGCAAATCTGTCACTTGAGTTAGAATATCACTAGCTAATTTCCTAGCCTTTGAGCTATATTAGCAAAAGATAAAGAGCTAAAAAGTTCCTTGTGACGGTTGCACAACAAAACATGAATGGCTTGTCTAAACACAAGCCTCCAATGTTTACATCCAAAAAGCTTAGCCGCACGAGGGCTTTAATTAAAATGAATATCAGATATTTTCTTTAAGCAGAAAAAGATAATTGGAATTGCTAGGCTCACAGTGGCGTCAAATTCTCGATGGCCCAGAGTGTTCCAGAATTGAGACTTTTTAGTATGTCACGATGGTTGTATCCTTCAGTTCAAGTACCTGCAATTTGTGATTTTGTCCCAATCACTTTTTTCTCTTCTAATGTTATAATTTGAACAGCCTTACTACAAGTACAGTGGTCTTTCGAATTCCTTATGGTTTTGGCAGTGCAGTTAGGTATGTCTAATGAAAGATGTAATAAAATTTTCAAAGAACATGTTATATCCAATACTTAAGTAACATATTTCCCTTTTTTCCATGCCATTTCTTGGGAACAAAGTACAAGGGTATCAAATGAACTAGGTGCAGGAAAACCACGATCTGCAAAGGTTGCTGCACACGTTGTATTACTTCTGGCCGTTATTGAGGGCCTGCTAGTAGGCATAGTTTCACTTGCAGTGAAAGATTTATGGGGATATTTATACACTGAAGAAGTAGAAGTTATCAAATACATGTCTGCCATTATGCCAGTGCTTGCCTTGTCCAACTTCATGGATGGAATCCAAGGAGTACTCTCAGGTTACAGTTCTGCCATATCCAACTAGAAATATAGACATACACTCTTCGGTCTCAAAATACAAGTCATTATATTTGTAAATCGTTTTACAATTTTTTAAAAATATTTTACCATTTTTTTTAATATTATTCTTATTTATTACTATCTTAACTCTCATCTCTTTCTTATTTTCAAGGAAAAAAACTTTATTTCCTCTTAATCTCTTTCTTCTCTCTTTATTATTCTCAAAACAAAAACTTTATTGTTTCTCCATCTATTTATTCTCTCTTTCTTAATTTAGAAGAGAAAATAACTAAGGACACTTTAATAACTAAAAGTATGTATAAACATTCTCCTAACGATTTATATTTGGGATGAAGGGAGTACCATAAAAACCATAACAAATTATATAAAACAAAAACAAAACAATAATTAATTGAAACTTACAATGCATTGAAGGTTAAAATGTTGTGGATGTTCTTTATGGCAAGGTGTGGCAAGAGGCTGTGGTTGGCAGAAGATTGGTGCATGTGTGAATTTAGGAGCTTATTATTTAGTTGGCCTGCCTTCTGCAATCGCCTTAACTTTCCTTTTCCACTTTGGAGGAGAGGTACCAAATTTAATTTTCTAGTTGACAAATGTGGGATTTTCTGACATTATTTATGTGATGCTATGCAGGGCCTTTGGATGGGAATAATAGGAGGGAGTAGCCTCCAAGCAATATTGCTTTTATGCATTACAATGCGCACAAACTGGGAGAAAGAGGTAAATTAAATCCTTATTGGATATAATTACTTAATCAAAATTTGGATTTCAGATGGTTCATGGTATATTTTATCATTCATAATTTCTTGTCCCAGGCAATCAAAGCAAAAGATCGGTTGCTCAATTCCAGCACGGGAACAATTCTGGTGTGATGAGGTTTCATATTCACGACGTGTTGGCACAAATAAGTCAACACTTCTCAGGGGGAAGTTTCCTTTTTATTTAATATGGAATAATTAAATATTCTCCTCTGAATTGCGTCTCATTTTTTCTTTTTTAATTTGTAATAAATCCTTTGGAAGATTTAATTCCATTTTTGTTGAAAATTATATTATGTGACAGTTTTTTAGTGGTGTCGATGAGTAAAAGCATTTGCAATATTAAAATGTACATATAAATACACACATAGAGACACTTATATATATATATATATATATATATAGTTGTATGTATGTGCATATGTATTGGATGAATAAATTTGTAAAACTTATTGCTCTTTTGCATTAGTTGCTTGTAAATTATATTCGAACTCTATCCTCTTTGGTGGTTTTATTTTGAAAATAAAGATCTTCCTAAAGGGATCACTTTTTATTATCTGAAGCAAAGAAAGATAGACATGTTTACAATGAACCTATCTCAGGATAAGTTTGCACTTGTATCTACACTGAGAGTATATTCATCAGTCTAGTAAAAATATTTTTGCTTATCCACAATAAACTGGGAAGAGTCATACTGCTCACGGTTTCTAAGTATACCAGAGGGCTTGAATTGTGCAGCTAAAAATGAGATTCCAGTGCCTAGGCATTTTCCACTCATTCCTTCGGTTTAGCAAGTTGAGCTCCAACCATTCTTGCTGCTTGGGCATAGGGGAGTCAATAATATGTCTTTCCCACAAAAATTTCCTGGTTTTGAGTCCCATCTGCCATAGGAGCAGAGAGGTTCTGGTAGGTCCAGGTAGCTTCCAATTCCTTTTTCCAATTAAAAGGCTCTACTTCATCTGAAGTTCCTATGATGTGTAAATATGCTGATTTTGTAGAGAATTTACCAATAGGGAAGCAGTCCAACCCTCATCTTTTTGAAGTCTACTCAACACATTAATGGGTAAGTAAATTCGCAGTAAGTAAATCTTCATTCCAGTCATTTCTGACCCAAAACTCGTTGACTTATCAAGCAAATCCTTTGGAGAGGTTGTCAAGCATAGATCAAGTAAAGGAGTATCCATGCGCCATCTATCAAGCCAAACTCTGGTGTTGGTCCCATCTCCCACAGTCCACTGCCTTGCCCCAGTTGTATCCTCGAAGCCTTGCTTAATGGCTCGCCATGTAGCAGAGGTAGATGATCTCCTGCTAAAGCCTCCCAAGCCTACCAAGCCTCCATACTTAGCGTTAAGAATCTGAGACCAAGGTCCCTGGTCATTTTGTAAAAGTCTCCTACCGAACTTGGCCAAGAGTGCTATATTCACATCTTTCAACGAACGGATTCCCAGGCCATCTAGGTGTTTTGGTTTACTAATAGTGTGCATTGCAATAGGGTGGACATATTTTTACCCCTCATACCTCCGCCAGTGTCGGTTCCTAACCTTGTTGATAAGTGAGGTATAGGTTAGCTTAGTAACTCTGCCATGAAGAAGTGGTACCCCAAGGTAAGTGCCGAGATCATTCGTTTTCGAGACCCCCCAAAATTTTTACTGATTAGATTAGCAGCGGCACGACTTGTGTTGGGCGAGAACCAGAGTTTGGATTTCTGCAAACTCACCTTTTGTCCTGATTCTCCAAGCAGTTGTGTAGGATTACAGACACCAGTTGGACTTGCTTCTCAGTGGCTGCACCAGATAAGAGATCATCCGCAAATAAGACGTGAGACATAATAGCAGCCTTAACAGCTTTCAAAGTGATTTCTCGATTTAGCAATTATAGATTTAATTACATAAAAATCATTGTGTACATTAGTAGTGACTGGTAAAACAGGAACTGAGGAACAAACCTTCCAATTTCAAAATTCCCAAACAGTGCATAATCTGAATGATTAACACTATCGCGTTCCATCACTGAAGGTTGCCATCCTTCAAGACTAATCACCGGATCAGACTTCGCGTCCATAGGTTCAGACACTGGTGGAAGAATCATTAACGGAAGCAAATGGTCAGTCCTCAACTGCTCCAGAATCAGATTTGTCTCCACCCACACAATTGATCATAACTAAAGTAGAAGCGATTGAAGTTCTAAGATTGGAGGGGAAAATTTTTGGTGACTATAAAGGTCATTTTCCCATTATTCTATCTTCTATAGAAAGAAAACTGCCAAAAATAACACCCTTCTTTGTGTAACTTTCTTTCCACCCCAACAGATCAACTATTAAAACGGCATCCACTAAGTTAATGGAAATGGGAAGAACGTCAGCAAACTTCATACTTCATTTCTATTTCGAAGATCAAATACTGGAAAAAAAATGCAGATATTTAGTGTACAAAATTCACATCTTTACATTTTATCCAATCAATCATGCCAACCACCCACCAATTTGTATACCTGCTTAGTTGGAGAACAAAACCGTCAATTCCCAAAACAGAAAAGGGCAAAAAAAAAAAAATGAAATTGCATATAAAGCTCTCTGGAGATACAATGTATGTCCAAGTGGCTTAATTATGTGTGGCTGGAGGGTGAGTAGCAGAAAGGGCTAGGAACAACACCAAAGCATGGTAAAAAGCCACAAGAGTCTCTCTTACTGAGGTATTACTTTCGGTGCCGCCTCTTTGGTTCAACTCTCTGCCTCTTGTCATCATCCCAATCCCTGTCATACATTCTGAAGAAGCAATTAAGGAATTCAATAAACAGAAGTACCACAGTAAATACAAGAAGAATAGATAAGAATAATCATGGTCCTAACTCCATTTCCTTTCTCCCAACACCAATAACAAGTTTATTATTGAAACAGATAGTGATTGAAACAGAGCTTATTATACAACAAACCACTAGGGTGTCAGAAGAATCTTTACTAAAGTCCATAACACAACAGTTTTCTTATGCACATATTCACAGAAGAAGATTCATATGAGTACATAAATGCCAGAAGATTTGATTTCATCACCGAAATTTCAAGGATACGGATCACTATCACGACGAGCTGTCTTGCCAGTCGCTTCTTTGCCGTGAGTTCTCAAACCTGGCTCCTCCAGATATCCTGGTCTTTGGACTACAGTAGCCTTGCGGTCTGCCCTGTCCCTTCCATCATATGACTGTGATAAATTTATTGACAGGGGAGGAGGGGCTGGGGCCGCTGGTGAATATTCACCAGGTTCTGTTGGCACATGATCCCTCTTTAGCTTTCGCCGTTTAGTTACAGCATTTGAATCAATTTCCTCCTTCAGAAGGTTCACTTTGTCCCTCTCTCTTTCTCTATCCTTCTCCTCAACCTACATGCACCAAACAGAAAAACAAGGAAATTCAAGAACTTGAACTAACTGAATAGTAGAACCAATGCAAGGATTTCAATTTTCCTTTTTTTTTTATTTCAATGTTTTCCGTCGTCATTGCCCAAAGGATTTCAATTTTCCTTTTTTTTTTATTTCAATGTTTTCCGTCGTCATTGCCCAAAGGATTTCATATTTAGATGCAACAACATGAGCTCCTATCAGAATAAGAATTTGAAGCAATTTCCTAGGATTTCTACAGTCAAATTTGAATAAGATAAGCAGCAATAAGAATCGATGTGGCTAACCAACACTGAAACAGCCACTGTTCCTAATGCCTGCTATTTTCAGATATCTCTGGAACTAAAATTACAAGCCTTACAATGTTGTTCAAGACAAACCCAGTAATAATATCTCTGTGACACAATGATATTATAAAAAATAAAAATAAAAAAGTCTTGCAAGAGTTAATATAACTGCCAGTATCATTGTAACTCTGGTAGTTTTGTTTATGGGGCTTTGCTCGTTTCAAATAAAGTAACATAATCCCATCTTCAAACATAAAATAAGTGTTAGCTAGTTTCATCGATGCTAGTTTTATTTACAGGGCTTTGATCGTTTCAAACAAAGCCAAGTAATATAATCCCGTCTTCAAACATAAATACATGACAGCAAGTTTCATCCACACAAATGCATTAATTATCTAGAGAAATGTTGAGCTTAACTAAAGGCCTAATGAAGCTACAAGTTACAGGTTGCACAGTAAATCGACTGCATATACATTTTGCAAAATCCCTGCATACACTGTTTCATCCATGCACATCACATTCCCATATATGAAAACCTTTAAAAGAAGATGACCACCACCAAAGATAATCATAGATGTCAGAGCACAGGGTGGGGAAGACTAGCTCTTGAGAGAGAGGAAATGAATAGGAAGAGATTTTAAGTACCACCTCTCAAGCTAAAATTACGGAAATCAGATACAATGACTCGATCAATACATGGTGAGCTCATTGAGTGTTAACAAATAACCATGTCCAAGGATCCTGTCTTGAACAGATTACAAGACCAAAAAGTGAAATTTGGCCCAAGAACTTCATGAAAAATTTCAAGGTTTTACCAACTATATGAGCTAAGCCAATTACTATAAAGCACAACTCTACATCCCTGCAATTAGAAAGCTTCAAATGTCAGCACCAGTACATCTATTTTCATGAGCCTAAAAACTAATCCCGAGAGCTACCTGATTGAGATCAGGCACCTCTGCCATCAAGTAATAAATGGCCTTTTCCATGACCCATATAGAACAAAATCTGCCGCAATACACACTGAAATAAACACGTCTTTACTTCAAATGCTTAACTTTCATAACAATCTTCCAATGGATGGCACAAGTTCAAATACCATCAAAATTAAAATCCAAAACAAAAAAATACCCAGACTTTTGCTATAATAACAAATAGATAATACAGTTAACTAAACAACAAATCATGAGAATTACCTTTGTCGAGAGGCTCTCTCTTTCTTCCCGCTTTCTGTCTCGGAATTCATCTTCCCTTCTACGCTTTGCATCATCTTGCAATGTTAAAGTATTTTCTTCAGATCGTCTCCTTTCTCTCTCTTCATGTCTTGGAGAAAGTCTCTGAGCATGCCTTGCAGTTCCAAACCGTCTATCAACATCATCTTCTCTTCTGCTTGAATTTACTGACTGCGGCACCACATTAGGAGGCAAAGGTGGAGGTGGAGGCAAGCTTTGCCCATGGAAGCGATCATCCGCATAGGATTTCTCCACCGATGTTTCACTATACCTCAATTTTCCCCTGTCTTCTTTGCTTCTTTCATCTTTAGCTAGCCTGTCAAAATTCCTATCAGCACCACCTCTCTCTTGTACTCTTTCAACAGAATGTTCTCTACCATATCTCTCCAGTGACCTATCTCTTGTTTCATCCCCACGTGACTTATCAAGACGCTCCAACCTTTCTCGATTTTCCCGATCATGTCTTTCACTGCCCTTATCTTTTGATCTATCATTAGGCTTATCTATGGACCTAATTGTGCTGTGCTCATCGGGTCCTAATTTATCCAAATCCAGATGATGTTTATCAGTACTTCTAGTATCATTTGACCTATCCCTTTCAAATACTCGGACCTCACCACCATCCAGATCTCTAAAATCACTTTCTCCTTTTCGACGTTTATTCAGCCTATCAATTTCTTCAGCAGGACTGGCTCTCTTTGGTGGTTTATCGCCAGACTTTAAAGCAGTTACAGAACTTTCACGTCGGGGAGAATAAGCCAATCGAGAAGATTTAACCACATCCAGAGCTTCTGAAGATTCATCTTTGCTAGCAGAAATCTTAGAATCAGATAATCTCATATTTGCAGACTCAGCTCTTAATTCATTGCCATGATCTGATGATCTTGTTGATGAGGTCCCTTTATTTGTAGTTAAAACAACGTTAACATTGCTGGAAATAGCAGAAGAAACATTAGTTGTCGCCCTTGGCTTTCCTTCAGATGAATGTGCTGATGATTCCCGATCACCAGAAGAGCTTGAAATTCTGCCAACGGCTTTAACAGACTTGCTATCATCCTTCACAATATCATGCTTCGATTGTTTGGAGATTGATGGAGCAGAACCAGATCGTTTAACTGCAGCTCTTCCCTGCGAGGAACATACAATTCACTACCCACTATGCTCTTAATGAAAGAATTTGAAGTTTTAAGAAATTACTTCTGATTATAGTCTTAAAAGACAGAATTTGAAGCATCTAGGTGGCTTATAAAATGAGAAATGCACTAAACAGATTCTACATTAAGGGGGCAAACTTGCATGCTTTGTAAACTCGTGTTGATAAAGGAATAAGGAATGCTGAACCACAGGCTCCATATGGATTAAGAGAAGAAAGACCAATATAAAACACAATCAATTTTATGCTAAATGCATTTTCAAAGAGCATTCATCAATTTGCATTAGGAATTTGGAAAAGATATTCTATGGGTATTACATTGTACTACATCATTGGCCAAACTAAATAAAGATTAACTTGAGTTGTAAGAATAGGCTAATTTGTGGAATACATATTACAGAAATTATGTTATCTTGTTAAAATAGATTGTCAGCATGCTCTGTACAAAAAGAATAAGTAAATGGTTTCAAGCAATAGCAAACACAAAATGTCATCACAGTTGTTGTCAACATAAGCCTCATTACAGCATGCCTGAGACTTCATACTACATAAATTTAACCAAATCTAGAAAAGTGCAATTCTTAGCTCCTCTCTGCAACCAAAAATGGTTAAAGATTTGCAGGTGGACAAAATCTATGCCAAATACTCCATCAGCAACAATTGAATGTCCACACTGAGTTCGCACATATATTTAGTAGAGCCTTGGGCTATCTCCACTTTACCACATTAACCTTAGTCTAATATGCGATACAAGTGTAGTAGTTTAACAACTATCATTTTCTAAAATGAGGCTAGTGGTGAATTCTATTTTTCGTCATCAGTACTTATTCCATAATCTACTAGCTCAATAGAAGCCAGATACCTTTCAAAATAAAACAGTTTATGTCACCAGAAACCTAAGAATGATATTCCTTACAGTAACTATGCCATACTAACAAAACCCAAAAAGAATTTAGTATAGAACACGGTAATAATTACAGTAACGATGTTAAATAGCAGCCAAAATATTAACACTTGATGCAAGTTTTCTGAAATCATCAAAATCCATCTTGACTTAAAGTTCAGCAGAACTTATGCCATACCTCAAGTTCAGCAGCTGTTTTTACAGCCATTTTGGTGGTATCTTCAGGTGTTTTATTTGTGGAGTCATCTAATTGCTTTTGATTGTCTATGGACTTGGATGTCCCAGATTGCACAGCAATGGATGGGCCAGAAGACTGCAGTTCAGACCCATTACCCAATGAACCACCTTTCATTTTTGCTGTTCCAGAATCAGATTTCAGCAAAGCACTTTCTGTCCTTTCTATTCTACTATCGACAGGTCTTGTTCTTGTGTCTTTGATAGAATTCCCATAATCAGAATGCAAGGTTCCTGCAGCAGCATTTCTTCCTCCACTAGGTTCACCTTCTGGTATATTTGGAACAAGCCCATTTTGTACAGCAACTGAATTGACACCTACAGACTTTGAAACAGGTGCTGGCGCAGGCTTTATTTCAAGATAACCCATGCCAAATTCTTCATCTGTAACCCATGAGGGCTGTATATACAAAGTAAGAAAGTTAGTCCAACATAAAAAGCACAGAACGCCACTACCAATGTAAGAAAAACATTTAAAAGCAGTCGAAATGAGTGTGTTCACTACTGCACAACCGAAGAATACATCCTTAAAACCTTTTTTGGCACATTTACATTGCAAAAGCATTAGTCTAAGAAACAGACATCAAATTTTAGTGTGAAGTTCACCTTTCTAGCAGCTAAAGCTGCTGCTACACCAGTAGCCAAGACTTTGAGATCCTCTCTTTCATCACCTTTAATTTTAGCTACCTGTTTGAAATAGTTAGACAACTTAAAGTGTAATAAGAAATCCATGACAAAAAGAACCAAGCAGTAAAGTCGTTTACCCTCTTTTCAAGGTTAATTCCTGTCTTTCGTGTAACAGGGAAAACACTTGAGATCTTTGTCAACATGATCAGTGCATTTCGAATTTCCATGTACTCCGTTGATTCTAAGCATTGAATCAACAGCCTTGTGATTCTTTGGCTCCACTTCCAATGTACCTTTATGCAATGAGTGAACCACTTATTTTCTAATCAGGCATAAGGATAAAACATACTCGATCGTAATTCAATTAAATGAAGCATTAATCTAAGCCAAAAAAAAGGGATAAATGGAAGAGCATTTTGTCCTTGTACTACTCAATCACAGGGATTTCAAAGCCCATATATACTTGGGATTGCGAGCTTAAGAAATGGCAATTGTGGATCATCAGATCATAGACAAGATGCTGCAGATATTAGTTTTAAGCATTAAATTCACTGAACACCTGAACTTCCAGGACGCTCACATTCTACCTTGATCTCTTAGTTGCATAAAATCTCACCCCTCAATAGTTCTATGTACTCAGATTGCAATGATCCCGAAATTCTTTCAAAATGTGAAGAAAACTAAGCCTTCAAGAGTTTTCCCTTTACTACTTTCCTGATTTTATTTTGTTTTTTTGTTTCCTTTTTCTCTACTCTTTTTTCTGTTTTTATTTCTCCCTTTTGTTAAACCCTACAATTGTGGTCTCCATAGGGGCTGCTAGTTTGGAGCACTGCACATCCCCCGCTCTTGTCTTCTGGCAACTAAAACACAATTTCCTTTTTCTCACAAGGACAACAAATTCAGCCTTCTTTGAAGCACAATCTACGAATAACCCCGCATAAAACCAAGACTTTGGTGCTAAAATTGTCCTAGATCATAGAATAATGAATTAGGGTATCATTGGGTGACTGAAGAGGATATAGTAGTTTCTGGTGGTGCTAATATACATAACAGGGCTAGGGAAGTAAGGGTAGAAGAAGATGGAGGGGAAAATGGAAAGGAAATCAGTTGTCTATCGCTTTCTGTCTTCTGTTCTCAGTGAGTTTCTGTAGCACAATAGAAGAGGAATAGGTGGAACAAATAAAGGGTACCTAAATCAGATCTCACCCTTATTGAACTGAAACCAAATTTTTTTTTTGGGGGGGGGGGGGGTGAGCGGGGAACATATGAGAGAGAAAAAGAACAAAGAAATAAAATAACTATTAAAGGTAGAGTTTATGTATTTGCAAAAACTGACAATCAGATGATCAATAAGGCAATATGAGCCTCCATGGAATTTGGAAGGGGTTCAAGAAAATAGAAGTCCTTCCACAAATGAATAGGAATCAACCTTCAGGAACATAGTTAATTGTGGTAGACTCTGGAAAGCAAACCTTAAAGAAAGTAGAAAATATAAGGACCTGCTCAACAACAAAAATACACACACATACACATACACAAGAAAGAAAAATGGAAAAACATATTTAGCTATTGAGCAGCATAACAACTAAGGGCTTTTCTTTCTGCTTAAGTTCCCAAGGGTCCAATATTTTTAATTCTTTTAAACAGAGACCTAACCATACCCCATCTCGTCAATATCAATGCATAATGCAATCCACACAAATCTAGAAAAATGGGTATGTATAAGGTGAAATGCTTCACTCTCAACAAAGCACAGATCTGTTTAGCATATCCCAAATGGTCCAACAAAAACAGTAAGATCCACTTACAATCTCAATTAATTGACATATTTACAAAGATATTGATCAAACTGAAAACAACTTGCAAAAACTGTATCAGAAGACCAGATGATACTAGACAAAATTGTAAGACAACATTTCTAGTGAAGATGCAAAGAAACAGCATGGTGTATCCATTTTAGTGCATACTTATCTTAAATGTAGCAATGTCTTATAACACAAATCAATTAACAAAAATCTACCCAAATAGCTGCAACAGAGACCTAGGACAAAAACATGTTTCGTGTAAACAAAGTCCACATTTTCCTGTCCAATTAAAGCCCCATGCAGCTGAAGCATTACACCTTTACTACTATGATAGCAAAAGAAGCATCTTCAGAGTAGCAGTGATTGTAACTATCTCAACTTACTTCATAACAAGAATGTTTATGAAACACACAAAATCTGGGTCAAAAAGATGAGGTGTAGTGCAAAGTCTTTAACTATCAGAAATTGCCAAAAAGATGTAAAAGTTGCATATCAGTTACTCAGAAGATCAGTAATGTAGGAAGAAAATTAACATGTTCAAAGCATAAGAAGTATTTGTGGTATATGAACATAAAGAGCAAATTTTACTGCAGCTAGTGAGACATCTATAAAGCAGGATATACTGTCAGCAACAATAGGCACAACAAAAAGAATTTTAGAAAATCGTTACAACAAAGGAAAGATACAAAGCCCTTAATTGTGCACTAACCTTAATAAATTGGCTATATGTGACACGCTGGCTGTTTGGGTATCTATAGTAGACAGCAAATCCAGGCATGTTTCCACACTCGCGTTCATATATTGATTCATCACTCTAGAAAAGGGAAACGACCAGTCATTATCAATCCATAAAATACAAATTCAGTGACTAATATTCTACTCATTTCAATGACTCAAATAAATAAATAAATAAAAATAAAAAATGAGCCGAAGAAGAAAGGAGAGCACAGAATCGAGAATACTAAGAGCAAGAAAATTATTAACCTTCCAATAGTAAGCAGTCTTCAGTGTCTCATAAAGAAACCTCCCAAGACGACCAGCTTCATACTCGGTGCAGCAGCAAATCATTGGTTGTAATGTTTTGCATATAAGAACATCAATGTGATTAACAGTATTGAAAAATGGTGTTCCAAGGGAATGCAAAGTATTTACAAATGTTGCACAATATACTGCATCTGGCATGCTAAATGTACAGCGGGGGAATATACAGCGCTGGAGAAATTCCATGTTAATCTTTAAGGTATCTGGGCAGGAACTTAACCACTTGTCTTTTTCACGAGTAAGACGTCTGCGAACAGACGCAACATGTTCTTCATGCTTCTGAAGTTCCAAAGTTAATCGATCTAAAGATTCTTGGATTCTTTCTTTGTCTTTCTTTCTCTTAGTTATTGCAGAACTAGAATTATCGGAAAGCTCTTCCAGAGCTTTAAGAGCAGCGTGCTGCTTAGAAATTTCAGACTCATATCGACTTCTGGGAATGTAAAGATCATAAAGTGTAAGACCCCAAAAGGTTGCATAGAGATCTGGAGACAAGCTATTCCAGGCTTTTGAAGGCAGCATCATTTTGATTGTCTCAAGAAGATCTGACCACCTGCATTTAATGACCCATGAGAAACTTTAACCCGAGAAATGGTAAATTGAGAACAAGCTATTCTATGACAGACCCATATCTTAAATTGACTCAACAGAATACTTGTATCTTTTAAAGGATAGCTGAAAGTACAAACAAAATGTGGCACCAGTATGTTCCTCTAATTCAGATATAACTATCCAAAGTTAAAAACGGTCTGGTGAATGAATATTTTGTGACTCAAGCATTCAAACAAAAAATACAATATACAGTGTAACACCATCTACAGAAGCATGCAAAACTTTGGATTAATGGTGAAGAGATGAATAGACACTCAATCCAGAGATAAGAAATCAACAGAATAGAGTTTTTACAATAGATTCATAGCAGACACAAAAACCAATGCATACACAGAACTTAACTTATTTTGAGAAATTAGGACCATATAGAAACAGAAATGGATCAGAATATTACATAATAGGTTTACGAGAAGAATCAAGATCCAGGACCAATGTGACTGAAGATTCTGCAGCTTCTGAATCCTTATCAGCAGTAATAGCATTCACAGCTTCACTGAAATCCAAGGGCCAGAAGGAATCTGAATTTTTCCGACACTGGAACAGCCTCATTACAGGCCGATAGATTAAGAAGGCCACCTGCTCAGAGAGAGCATCACAATGAACAGTTAAACAAATCAATCTAGAGTTTTTTTTCCCTTTTTTTTCTCCTCTTATGAAAAGTGAATCACATCCAACACCTCATACATGTGGGGTTAAAAAAGGGAAAACAAATTCAAGAGGAATGTCATTGAAGCAGAAAGAACAGGAGAAACCTCGGGATCAAGATGGTAGAAATGAACAAGTTCATCTAGAGTGGGAACAAGAAGAGCATAGGCTGGTGTTGGAGTCACAGCACTAGATAGAAATTCAACATATTGCAGAAGGGTTCCATGGCATCTATCAAACTGCTCACTAACCATCTTAATATAAGGTACATCAGCGCTAATGACAACCCTGCAAAGAAGATTTTAAGAACCATCAAGAATTGAACTATTACTTACAAAAGCCATGAATATTTGTAGAACAAGACAAAATTTATTGATAATGATCCATTTAAAGAAGTAGGATATGCTTTTACCCTAAACTACTCATCATGAATTTATTAACCCCTTCCATTCAATAATCCCAGCCCCCAATCAATAACAAGGGGCCACTAGGAGAACCACAACTAAAGTGGTCCTGAGGAACCAAAAGCCATCAACAATTCTCATTATGAATCAAAAGCAACCTTCTGGTAAAAGGTGTCGATTATTTCCTCTAACAATGCTAAAAAGCTCATACGGGTTGATGTTCAGTAATGAATAAACAAGAGGAACTGCAAACTCACACCAAATGTAATTTGCAATTCTCAATATGAAGCAAAGGACCAAAGCGATGGTAAAGCATCTTTATTTCAGACACAGTGGTAAAAACTTACACAGATCGATGTTGAGCAATGAGTAATAAGAGAGGTACGGCCAACTTCGGGTCATCCTTTGGAAGCAGAGCATCTCGTAACCTATTAGTGGATTTGATCAATGCCTGCAAGGATAGTTAGCAGACTTTTAAACTCTACATTACCACAAAATTCCTAGAGGTGAAATGCAAACTCCCAAGATGCTAGATATAACACAAGGGTACTTATGCGGTTCATAAACTTAATGCTCTCTTCTGATGCATCAAAATAAGCCACAGCTAAAGAAGAGTATCAAAAAGATAATAGTCTGGCACAGATTTAATAACATGACGCTCAAATGCCATTCTGTAAATCTTTTAACTAACACAACAATCATATGATGTTACTTTTATTGTTTCTGCCTCTGATAAATAATTGAAACCATCTTAATACCTAAAAGAAAAATCACAATCATTTGGCAGGATCCCAAAAGAATGGTAACCATATTGAACATCCAAAATTTAAAGCACAAATGTTCACTAAAATACAAAAAAAAATGGACAAGTATTACTGATTCCTTTAGTGGCATATCGATTCATTTTCACCCAATGGTTTGCAAACAAAGTTTTCTCAATTAATAAACCCAGGAAATGTAGAAAGAGGGAAGTGGGGGACAAAAAATAGAAAAAGAAACTATGCTCCTAACCAAATGTCAACAGTACAAACTACAATTTTCGAAAAGGGCATGTGCAAACCAGTATATGGAATTTGCGCTGGATATGAAAAACAAGACAGATTTCGATTTAGGTGATTATCTGAAAAAAAATAACACAGTACAGCAAGTAGATGTTTGTTCAACAAAAAATTATGTGTGCATGTTCCCAAGCTTCTCGGATATCTAAATTCAATATGCTTTTCTTGATTTCGGTAGCCTCTTGCAAAAGAGATTACATTTCCAATCTATTGTCCTATTCGCAATTTTCCAGCATCCATTTCCTTGAAATTAAATTAAATAACAATGTATCTTACAAGTTACCTTGTTATTCCGGGTTACTCCAAATGAAGTTGCATGATATCGAAGTGTCTCACTTCCTGCCATAGCATCCAATTGTTCCTCTGTCATGTTCTCAGTATATTGAACATTAGCCATTTGCTGTATAAGCTCCTGCAGACCATTGATGAAACTACATGTAAGTAATCATAGATATGGAATAAAAGACAAAATTAGATACTTCATCCATTCCAAAATATAAGCCGTTGAAAGACTTTTTAAACAGATCAAGAAACATTTTGCTTCCTAAGTTGCTCTTATTTATTGTCTTAGAAATAAGAGAAAAAAAAAACTTTGTTTGATAAGAAGAAAATATAAAGACTTTGTCTTGGAAATAAAAAAAGAGATGAAAGGAGAGATGAAAATAAATAAGGGTAATATTGAAATCAGTAAAGAAATATCTATAAAATTTTGTAAAACGACTTATATTTTGGAACAAAAAGAAAGTCATCCAGCAACTTATATTTTAGGACCGAGAAAGTAGTAAATCTAAAGCTATAGAATTCAAGAAAGAAAGTCATTCTGAGCACCTGCATGAGAAGAAGCTCAATTCCATTTCCCTTTTTCAACTGATTAGCAAGATACTGGAAAAGACCCCTAAGTTCCATTGATGGGTACTTTTTACACCTGGAAGCATTACAATTCACTTTATCAGAATAACATTCACTCACATAAATAAACAATTAAAAAAATTCAGAATATAAAAATCTCATAATCAAGATTAATGAGTAAATAATATGTCAAAGATTGCCATAGATCAAAAAGTATTAACGCATACTTAGAAACTTGCAATTAAGCTTTAAAGAACAATGTGACAGGACAATGTACAAAACTCAGATAGCCATTAAAGAACTAGATTCGAAATATATAGTCAACAAAAAATTAAGCAATGTCCTTGCATCTTCAAGTTTCAAATTGCCTTTCTAAACATTACTAGGTCCAAAAAACTGCAAAGGATACAACATCCAATCGCGGTGAATGAACTCTGGGAAGGAACAAATGCCCACTGGTCCCCAATGGCTTTTTGTTTAGTGTGAATTGGACTCATACTTGATGTGAAGTTGACTGACATTTCCCAGGCTATGCAATCATGCAGTTTTAAAGTCACAAATGTTCCCTTCAAATTGCTTTTTGATTTCAGAGAAGAGGCGTAATTGATTTCAGCACATTAACTCAGGTGACATAATAATACTTCCTTTGTTAAGCGTTCTCATTCCACAGAAAAGCAAGGTGATAAATGGGTAAATATATCAGGATAGTTTCTAAATTTCCAGGTAGGTACAATGGTTTATCTTAAACAATCAATTACCAGTTCTGTTTTTTTCTTTTTTTCTATTTCCCTTTTTTCAAATGGCACAAAGAAGGAATAAAAGGAGCACATTTCTAAGCAGAAACATCCCTAAAGGTTCAACAAGTAAAAAAATCAGTTAAAATCAGCTCTCCTCCTTACAGATAAGGTGTCTCCATATAATGCAAGACAACACTAGCACCAACACATGGAGCAAATTGCTTGTTAATTTAAAAACAATAATTAAATTTAACTCATGCCTCAGATGAGAGTCTTCTTGGTAATTGTATTTTGAGCAGAATAGGAAACTTCGGAGACTTGATGGATGAAACCAAGAAAGCCGTGCTCCAGACTTTAAAGCATCAGCTCTAGAAAACTGACGTTTAGTTCACAGAGTAGCACTAAGCAAGTGGTGGTACTAAGCAGATCTTCAAATAATGCATACGGTCTTTCAACTTAAGAACATGAGCACAAAACTCTGAACGATTCCATTAGAACAAATTCACACAACTGAGACCAAAAACAACCTCAACCGAACCACCATGAAAAGCTACACCCACCAAAATAAGCAAATTTGCATTCCCTCGCTGTCATGTGACATCTCAATATAAGTAAAGCTGTCCCATAAAACTTAAAGGCCATTCATGCTGTTGTCAAGAGGTCAAGTTAAGAAACTATATTTCCTCCAAAACTTGTTTTCATTTTGCAAGTAAAGAAAACAAGCTAAAGCACGAAGTACTCCACAGAGAAAAAACCATGAAGCTAAGAAACATCCCAGACCATCCTGTATCTTCCATCATGAACTAGTTTTGGTAGCAAATTAAAAAACCAAACAAAAGCCAATTCCTAAAACTTAGCGATCCACCAGACAAAGGTCACCAGTTTAAGTATTATCATAGCAATACTGATATTGTCTTTACCACAACTACTTCAAGACACAAGTCCTCGAGACAAATCACCCGTCTTCCTTTCATATAATCAGCGTATTATAGATATTGTCTCATGGAGATCATCCTGTCCCCTAGACAAGCAATCAAACACTTAAAGCCTCATGTTATGCTGCATAAAGTTCTCTCAATGGCCACATCTAAAATGTTTCTAAATTTTGCAAGTCGCTGCACTTTCAGAACAAGCACCCATCCCTAAGTACAATGCTGTTTGGCATGTCAATATTCCAACTCTGTTTAATTAGCCCGTTTCTTTTTGTCTTTTAACTAACCAATCACTTTAAGTACCTCAAACCTCCACATTATATAACACACAACAAACTCCAAATCTTGAAAAGAAAAAAGAGACTTGAGTAATGTAATAATTGTGCAGCTCATCCCACCGCAGCAGATATTTTGTTCCAAACCACCTAAGCACCTCCCACACACACCCAAAAATTTCAACTCAAAAGGGTAGGTCAAGATAAGAAGGCTGAAGCGGAAAAGCCATGAATTACTCAGGAAACTGTGAACAACTAAATCCCAGCTCCAGCCACAGCTTCATCAGAGGTCAATCTGCATCCCAGAAACTGGGTGAAGCATTTCGTGAAGATCTAAGTTCTTGAAGAAAGGTTTAATGTACCATGCAGTTAGATCAGAAGCCATACAGTTGTTCAAGTAACACCAAGCAAAAAGATCAAATTGCACGCCACCAGTTCTGCCAAGGGTGACCAAAAGGGAAATGGGAAAACCTCTCTTCTGTTTTTCTTTTTTTCCTTTTTGGGTCTTTTTCTTTCTTTTAGCTTACACTACACATCCAATTCCCAGGAGGGATGAAAGAGGACACTTGAATTATGACCAAGACCTTAACCAACTCTAGTTGTAATAATTAAAGAAGCATAGTTCTACATTCTACAATAAAATAAATTATTTCTAACATTTAATGGACATCACATACTCAAAGAACATATTCACATTGCCATGGATATATATTTTAACATGCATGCATGCCACAACAACTAGAGTATTACAGAATGAGAAAAGAAAAGGGCACATACAAGTGACCCCAGAATGATGCCAATGATTGAAGCCAGTCTGATAAATTAAGGCCATCATCTTTTAGTTTATCACGACCACCTTGAGCCAATCGTTCAATCACAACATATTCCAGAATGTCATACTCCAGCTGTTAAAGTAGGCAATGAGCAATCACAGAAAAAAATTAGCAAACAAATACTGTTTCTTTGCAAAATGAACTAAAGTGATATATGTATCACATGTTAAAAAGGAAAAGGAGTGGAAAATATGGGAAAGATCTAATAAACTGCATTAAAAGTTACAGTCATTTCATATGCATTCAAATTGATTAATTACCAAGTGCTTTAGGCATAAACTTTATTGTCCCATTGAAACGATTTCACAATACTGATAATCCAACCAACCAGGGAGTGCAGCATAATACCAGATTTCTGAATCATAAAAATAAATAAATAAAATAAAATAAAACATCTAACAAATTTAAGATCAGTTCAAATAGTTCAATGCAATAGAAAATTAATTTATTGTTAAAGGACTTCAATGGGGAAAAGAACTAAGCACGTTGCACATTCATCTAAATTTCCTGGTCCTTTTATGATGCAGTACCAGGTCAATTATGGTATGCCCTAGCTATAAGAGTAACCTCAGCTACAACATCAATAACTGTTTTAAGGGAAGATTTTGAAGTTTTCTTAAAGACACACAAATAGGCTCATCTCTTTACCTAATTCTTATAGAAAAGATTCCAGAATTTCCAAATCAATCAGCTCAAGTATTTCAGACTAGTGAAATTGCTGATTGAAAGGATAAGGAACTTCAAAGGAGAAGATGAATAAAATGACATTAAACCACTTAATCAAGAAGTATTAAGGTCTTAGTATAATAGACAAAACCTAGCAGGCCAACATAAGAAAACCACATGGACAATGGCTGCATACAGTTATACTTGAGAGCAAAACTTTTGGTATGTTTCCATTGCAAAGGGTGGCTCATTGAATTAGAACATTTAGTTCAAATGAGGGGATTGGTTAGGAATCGCATCAGAATTAAAATTGGAAATGGTGATGACACATTTTTTGTTTGATTTTGGGAGGAAATTGGTCCTTCAGATTTGTTCCATTATATTAAGTGATCAATTAAGAAGCGGTATTGCCAAACATGCAAAAGTCTCTGTTGCTATAACTGGTAATGAAAAGAGGTGGACAACGGGGAAAAGACTAATTCATCTATTGCAGCAAACAAAATAAATATACCCCAATAGTTCACTGAACTTTCCTCGACGTGTGTAAATGCAATGCCTACTTTTGTTCTAAGATGAGTATTTTGATAGTGTGTAAATACAGTCTGCTTGTATAGCATTCATTTATGGTCAAGTGATTCAATTGAAAGATTACTTATAATTAATAAAAAATATATGTTTAAATAAAATAAAATAAGACAACCTAACTTTGAAAAATGTACAGATAGATCTATTAGTCAGGAGACTGAAATTTTAACCGCAAGCTTGAACAACTAGAGCAATCCATAGGCTGATTTGACCAGAATAGCTCCCCCTTTCCCAAAAACTCCCAGAAAACAGTATTCTAAAATCTAACCAAACATGATCATATTGAAATTTATCCAGATACTTATTCTTCAAGTTATTAAGTTATAAAATATTGATTATACAGGAACTTTTGCATTCTCAAAGCTATATGATCAAATGAAAGTCATTCAAGACGTATTTCTAAAAACAAGAGCTATGGGTCCAAGGGAATCAGCACCTGAGTCAAATACTTGAATGCATCCACAACAGGAGTAATCATATCCCTATATGCCTCTATCTGCATAAAACAATTGTGGAAAATATTCAAACCAAGATCATGCACTGCATGGAATTAGATGCCTTCTGGTGAAACATACTACCTGGTGAACAATAGTACGAAGGACTGTCATGGGATTCGCATGAGCCAATTTGGCAACCATTCTCCCAAGCTGTTTAAGATTTTCTTTGGCAAGACGCTTCAATATTCTCCTAGTATCCAACTGTAAGAAAAATCACATGCAAACATCTTAGACTAAACCCAAGGGAAATTACCAAATTGAATATCCCCAAAGATAAGAATTTTATACTTTTGCAGTCTGCCTTGCAGCCAAAATCATTGGAAGCTGCTCATCATTCCTTTCCCATTCACCATACAATCGATATCGCACCTACACAAATGAAAAGATCAACTCCAGAATACAAACAAGCCTTACAAATCAAAATTCAAAACATAACATAGAGTGAAATGCAAAATAGTGCCTCAAAAGGTCAAAGATTATCAATCAAATCCTTGATATTTTAAAAGTTTCATTAGTCTCTCATGTTTGCCTTAAAAAAAATCATCGTTTTAGACCTGTTGCCTAATTTCAGTCAAATATTATGATCTTTTTTGGAACAAATGAGTGACATAATAATAATAATAACAATAATAATCATTCCATCTAAAATTTCAACAAAATGATTTTTTTTTTTTAACAATAAGTTTTTAATTGAGAGTTTTAAAAAATATGGACTTAATTAAAAATATTTGACTTTTGAGGGATTAATTTGCATTTTACCCTATAAAATATGACGTCGAGGCTACCTCATAAGGAAAGAGATTCATTAGTTCCCAAATCTCCTGTCCGACTGCAGGATTTGCAGGAATCAACTGCAAGGAAGGAAGTAGACATGTTCCTATGGCTTCCTCAATCCTTAACCTAGCATCCTTCAAGTGGAGGCGAGGTGAACGATTCTCTCCAATAGAAATTATATGAGAAGTAAAAGCTCCTTCACCATTGTTACAAAGCTCAAGGGCACACAGATAATAGCCTCTCAAAACTCTACACACCTGCAATCTTAAACTGAACCCTATAAGAAACTTAAAAATAATAGCCAATACCAGCAAAAGCATTGAGAAGAAAATACAAAACCTTCTGCAGTAATATAGCATTCCGATAAAGATAAGGACCAACAGAAGCAAGCATTTCAAAAAGCTCTTTGGGAAGATCAATAAATGATCTATTAATGGAAGAATTTGTAGATTCTGCCGAGTCAGAAGCTACTCCAGCGGATGTACTGCAACTTACGAGATGCATTTGGCAAACAAGCTCATATGCTGAAGAGATTGATTTCTCAATAAGCCTGCATATACCCGGACAGTATTACAGCTAGACAACACATCAAGACAAATAAATGACACAAACAGTGATATTGAGATATTGAAGATAAAAAGACGACTAAACAAGAGAATAAATATGATGACTGAGGAAACTATTGAGATATTGAAGTTACAGCCAAAGAAACTAAAGCAAAAATCATAGTAATTTCAATAAACAAAATCATAGTTCTTTTTGTCCTTTTTTAGTTTACCTAAACAAGCCATCGCAAATTTGAACATGTTCCACAGGGTTGAGCATGGAAAGTCGTTGAAACAACAAATGGGCATGATACCTGAATTATCAAGATTATAAGATTAACTTTAAAAAAATCCTTGAAGAGCTTGCTCTAGACATATACATGCATTCAAAAAGCATTTGCGATAGGCATTAGACAGGCTACACCCACTCTAAGCTATTTATTTGAAGCAAGTAAATGCCAAACACATCCCTTTGGTAAATGAAGAAGCAGCAGCAATAGCTCATCCTTTTTAAGATAAAAAGTAAGCAAAGTTTCAAGGAGACAAGAGGAACATCAGTGAACTAGGTGAATTTTTATAGAGCTTTGAAGATATCACGGAAAATGAAAAATAGGGCATATATAGTTGTACATGTCTAGGAATACAAATTATTGGAAGAAAAGCAGAGGAAACATGTAAATTTTCCACTACCCAAGTTGCCAGAGTCCACAAGTCACCTGTCACCTACAAGTTTTGTAGAGTCAAATGACATTAATATATGCAATTAGCATGTGATGCAGTCTCTCAGTGTGAATGGTAAAGTTCATAGACATCAAGGAACTACACATGCAATCTAATAGAATTTTGGCACAACATAGGTCATCATAGGAAATTATTAGAAGGTGATATCATTAGACATGTACACAGACACAAAGAAAAAGGAGGTAAAAGATGTAGAATGTAGAGAGAAAGATGGAAGTAGAAAAAAGCTTAAATAAGAAAGAGAATTATATACTTCAAGCAGCCAAAGTCAACCAAACAAAAGTAATTTGTAAGTGCATAATAAAGATAGGCAATGCATTACTGCTGTTTTTTTTAAAAAATTATGGGTCCCCATAAGGAAGGGTGTTGACAATTCACTACCTCTAGGAGAAAAATTAACAACACAACCCTAACAGATAGGCAGACCAACACCCAAAAAAAAAGGGAAAGGGACTAAACAAAATTATATTCTAAATCTCGAATTACCAGTCAGCTACTGCCAGGAACCCCATGAGTAAGCCCAGAGTTTGACTATTTTCAAGCTCTGAGGATCGCTCAGCAGCTGCCTCCGTTTCCATATCCAAAGAAGCAAAAAGATCTACAGTTACATCTCCCCCTTGTTTCTCATCTTCCATAAGATCCTTTCCAGTAGCAGCAAGGTTTATCTTTCCAATTTTATTGGCCTGTGAGTAAAACAATCATGTCATAAAGAAGCTCAGATATGAGATTTAACCTCTATCTACTGATTTTGCTTCTTTTTATATTTGAAGAAAAGGGAAAGGAGGAACTGTAGTGGAGGAGGCATTATAAATCTCAAGTAAAAGAGAAGGGGTGAGGAATAGCTAGAAATTAACCCAATAAAGATGAAAAACTTTAATAAATAAATAATATATGCACCACGCATTCCTCTACCAAAGAACAAAAAAAAATAAAGAGAAATTTAAAAAGGACAAGAGAAGGAAAAAAAAAGGGAAAAAGAATCCTCTTTGATGAAGCTAGTCTTCATAGACCACATGCACTGAGAAGTTGTATCACACGTGTTACAAAGACCACATGCACCAAGAAGAGGTATCATCACATGATGTTATACCTTCTAGAAGAGTAAAACTTATTTGAAGTATATGGACCATGAAAACAGGTCCGTGTAAGAATCACCCAAGGAAAAAGATAACAACAGATGCGGGAGGGTCACAAAAAGAACAGGATGTCTATTACATTGCCTCACCATCAAGATACATTAAGGAGACAGATACCAATCACCAAAGAACAGATAAAAATAGTCTATATGTAATATAAGTTGGGACTACCTCTTCAAGTCTCCTAGCAGCAAAAGCATTATACTGCTCAAAAGCCTCTTCATCCTTCGGAAGTAAATGGGAATATCTGAAGAGAATGCCACAATCAGTAAATGGGACGCAACCCCGGGACTAGATATTTGAAGGTTGCCCAACATCAAAACCAGGCTACCACTAATACCATGTTGAAAATTGGATTTGAGCCTCAATCCGTTCCAAAATTTGCCACATCTATGGAAAATTACTTAAACCTATATCAGGGAGTAAATTCTCATGCTGATTGGTTTATGCCAAACGCCAAAATAATGGATGGAAGAAAGGGCCAAAAAAGAAAAATATAACTTGCTCCATTCAAAAATGGATGTCCAATTTTGAGTTAACACAAAGATTTAAAAGAACATTTGACCATAATAAATGATGCTTATTAAAAAATTAAAAAATAAAAATTGTGTTAATATATACCAAATGGAGAAAAACAAAAAAGATATTTACCAAATGCTCGAAGAATAATCAAAATTCTAAAGATTGCTAAAGATTGGAAAGTAACAAATCTTCCGATCTTTTGTGGTGGATATCATTCAGTTCTAGCAAGCTTGTTGGGAACTCAAATATTTCTTCATTGTTTTCACTTTCGAGGACAGCTAGCATTGCACTCTTACATGCATAAGATAAGAAAATTTAGATTATTTGAAACCCCCCCCCCCCCAATAGCATTCCATATAAAGTAGTGAATTACCAATTCCAACAGTAAGATATATCCAATTCCAACATCCAATAAAAATGTACCAAAATCTAGAAGAAAAGTCAAGAATCCGTTCTACCTTGCACTCCCAAATACTAGAGAGTAAGGAGTACTCAAATCTTCCTCCAAAAAAATATAAAATAATAATAAAATAAAATCCCAGATAGTTCCAGTGTTCCATGCAAGAACTTAGGTTGATTGCTCAAAACTACCATCCCAAGTACAACTAGCATATTGGGGTTCATTCATTTACAAAGCTAAAATTCACCTACAAGGCTTTACCAACATTGAACTGTAACCATTAAAGGTCAGAATACTTCTTTTCCTAACTATTTACTAATCAACCAGCAATTTACGATGATTGAAATCATCCCGTATGACACTTAAAACAGTAGAAGGAACGAATTTCAAATTTTCCAGCCTCTTTTCTGTAGCTCAAAGCTATTCAGACACATTTAACTGCTAAGTAAGAAGCTGTATAAGGTAGTACAGTTTGTAATCTGTCAAATTGCCCTTGTCAAAATCACAAATCCATGGTTATATGACTTAAGTGGTTAACCTCATAAACAAGCAGCATGGAACATATCATGAGTCCACTGAAGTTGCTCAAGTCGAATATGAGGGCAAGAAAGGGCACAAGTAAAAAGAAGTTAAATATAGAACTCTAAGCAGGTTGTAGTAATACACTGACTACTCTTAAAAGGGCAGACAAAAGATAAATAAACAGACAAAAATTACATGGGCATGAATAAAAGGACATAACCACTGATTACTGATAAACTAGATACTAACACTGATAATTAAAGAGACTAGGACCAGGAAATACAAAGAAGTTTATTCTAAACAAACTGGAATTTTATTAATATAGAGATTTTCATAACACAAACTAATAATTCAAAGTAAATAAAGATTCAAACTAAATGACCAAGCAAAAGACTTACATGCTATCAACATCAATGAAGTCTTCTTTCACCAACAAAGCTGTGAGCTGATAGAGCCCAATTGGCACTGGATCAGTTATTTCCACCCGTTGATAATATTGAAACTTAAAACCAAGGATGTGTGATGCATGAGACTGCAAGAACATTGGAAAAGGAGCAGTGAGACAAGGTATTCTGATACAAAATCTGAAAAGATTGTATCAAGATAGACTAAAAACAATAACAATGAAGAAATATTACAATACACAAATCCGCACCTTGGGAAATATTGGGATAAGCTCCAGGAAGACATGGTTATCAGGCTGAAGTTCAAAACACTCTAGAACCTACAAGATCACATAATCACTAAGATTTAAAAGTTAAGGGGGACAAGTGTTTAAAAGAAAAGACTATATTTCAACAATATTCGAGAAAAGAGCCACAGAAAATATGTAAAAAGGAAAGAAAGAATGAGAAGGAAAACTTACAATATCAAAGACACGATTAGGATCCAGATCAAAGTGTCCAATTAGCGACTGCAAATGAACAGCTACTTAGAAATGAAGACAAGTAATAAAGGTCAACTGAAAGTAGTAAAAGTACAAATAGCAACCTTAATGATGCCCACTACAGCAGCTGATGCATTTTTAGTCGATGTTTCAGGGACCTGACAGAGAAGTGTAACCTACAAACCCACAATACCCAATTGGAGATTAGTGAAGAAGAAGGTAATTTAACAAAAATACTAGTGATAACAAATTATGGCTCTAAAATGAAAACAAAACCTAAGGGCTTCCACATTTTTTAAACAATAGGATGAATTACCACAAACGCATTGATAAGCTTCCTAAAGAAAACAGAAGAGACGAAATCATTATATAATACTAGAATGCAAGCTTCACTAAGAAAATGACCAATTACTTGAATCAAAAACCTCAGAAATGAATAGACAAAAGGTTTTTTTGCAGTAACCCTGTTTAAGCCATGAAGTACAGAAGGATTATAGGGAGCTTATCCAACATAACATAAAAGGTCACAGGTTATGGATGAAAAATGTTAAATAAGGCTTTTCACACTGGACTATCACCCCTTAGTCTCAAAAGATACAATTATGTATTTATTGTAATTTGTACTCACACACAAGTATGAGATAAGGAAATCAATCAAATTGTCCCAGCAAAATCATTAATTCAAGAGTTTTTCTGCAAATATAATCAGAATCTAGATTTCTCTACAAAATTTATCTTCAAAATAGGCCTTCTTTCCTCGTCATCTTTCTCAATTGCCCACACATAATATTCACCTCTCATCATTGTCTTCACTTTGTCTCATCTCTGGCAAATGAACATTTCATGGTTGAAGTAACCACTAAGGTAAAACAATGTAGACATACTACACTGGTTCCACCTTTCCTCCTCTTTACTTCTCAAGATACAATCATCATCAATCTAAAATAGTCATATGCAGAGAACATTACTATTATTATCCAGCACCAAAAGTTGAAGATCCTGATGAAACTCCCATGGAAGAAGAACCTACATATGTGCCAACTGTTCCAAGAAATTTTGAACATCCTTGCACATTACTATTGATGCTATTCCCCCATCAGAAGGAGAGAAAGATTCCAGTCTCTATATGCATGGTTTTCTACAGATATGCAACAATACCCTTTTTATCAATTACTTAAAAGATTATTACAATTGCAAACATAGTCACATTAAACTGAGATTTTTATGTAACAGTTTGTAGGATTGGATGCAAATTAAATGTCAACATATAAAACATAATAAAGAATTTGACCATATTCAAATTACCACCTCAACCTTAATAATCAAGAAGGTCACAGTCAATTAGTGTACTCATATTCCTTATATTAAAGAGGATGGAAAGTACATCTATTTTAGAAAAGGATACATTTATTATGCGACAACCCAAAAAGGAAATGTGAAAGATACAAATATCGAATTAGATAATGTCTGTAGACAAACATCGATATATAAAAGTTTGATGTTTAACAATGTTTGTGTGATTAAGTTCGTTTATTGAGTAGATTGCAATTGCTTATTGCATTAAGTCATTTCTTTTTGAGGAATGGTACTACTGGTTTTGAATCATCAAACTACAGACGGATATATTTTACAAAATAAAATAGAACTCTAGTATATTATCAGATAAAATACTTGTTCTGGTGATTGCATAGAATGTTAATTTAACAAAACCATGGTCACTTTTGCTTATTACAACAGCTCCAGAAGGTTAAATTCTGTCAAGTTTATATGGTTTTGAAGTGAGTCAAATCAATACCAGGGTGCACTGAGGCACATCTTTAATTATAAAATAATCTTTTGTTGATTGCAACAAGCTTTCAATTGTGATTGGAATTCATTTGGCAATTATTATGTTCATTATCTAGTACAACCAATGGATATATCATGACATTTTATTTTCAAAATCAATTTCAATACCTTAAATCAGAAGCATCATTTTCTGTTAATTGTCTTCACAGCAGGTTCTATTAGACTTCTCAAAAATTAATTCCCATAATCAATTTATGAAAATTAATTCAGGAAGCATTATGGTTATGTAAATTGTATAATATTTCCAAATAATGTAGTCGTACTACCAACACAATAAAAATATATGTCATAATAACCATAATCGGATAAACTGCGACTTTAGCAAGCCAAAACACAGAAACTACCAAAAAACTCTTTCAGATAAGGCGCAATGCCAAAGGTTCTGCTTCCCTGGCGTACCCACAGATAATGCTCATATAGTTCTGATGAAAACTTCAGAAAAGCAAGGAATCAAGGGCATAGTAACCCATCCCTTACTGCCAGCACTGAAGATCAACATACATTCTAGGCATAGAGAATAACTAAGGCAATCTACAAATCAGTGACTGAGAGAAATGATGATGAATGAAAGAAGACAGATGTAGAAAAATACCAGCTTGGCATACCCCTCGCTCTCTTCACGAAGAAGATTAAACTTTGTTTGCTGATAAAGAAGTCGTGTATTTACTCTGACCTAAAATCCATGAAACAGGATTTCAGCAGAAAAAACATAAAAGGAAAGCTCAGCACAAAGATTCATCTTAGAGAGAGAAGGGGGAAAAATAAAAAAGGATGTATGCTTCAACGCAAAATTATCAAGGATTCTCAACAGAATTCCATAGTTCTTCTTAAGCGTGAGGAATAATTAAACAGTCAAATTCATTTAACTGATGTTTACGAATTGATGGCTTGAAATGTGGAGATACTTCAAAGGAAATGGCGAACCCAACAGATTATGAGATAAATAAATGTGGCAATCGAAACCAACGCCATATAATTGAATAACCAAAATTACCTCTTTTGACTTCAGATCTGCAGCCTTTATCTTGATCATTTCAGCCTCCCACAAAAATTCTTCCTAAAAGACATGAAGAAAGATATACTTCCTGCTGTAACTTTAACTAATGATTTCAACTAAATGACATACTTCCAGAGAAACAGAAACAAACCAACCTCACAACGCTCTTGAAAAAATCTTAATGGGACCAACGTTGTTTCCACCAGCCACTTTGCCTGAAAGCGGGACCACCCAAGGTGAAAAGGCAATCAGAAGAAACAAGATCATATGCTTGGATTGGCAAAAAATCATAACTGATTAAAAATTATCACAATGAAGCAGTCATTGTTAAAAGAACATGTCAATTTCATGTGCATCTATTATTGTCTCACAAAGACTGCTGAATTCATCTTTCATCTTCTACCTTCATAGTATTGAGCATAATTATTAATTACTTGTAAACTCATATGTCAGGAAAGAAAAGAGCATATTCATTTAACAATTTTCAACTTATCAGTATTTTCAGTCATGCAATTTTTGAGCATCTTTATGTCTAAGCCTTTTCCGGAACAGTTAAAAATATCACAACTAACAGACCCATCAAGCAAAACCTCTTGGGGACCATATTAGCCCCCAGATGAAAGTGAAAATTAAACCTAATATAAGAAAGCTTCAATAGAAAAAGAAGAATGCCAGAAAAGAAACACAATCACAAACGCCTGAAAGAAAAGTGAAAATTCAAATAGGATTCTTGTGATAAAGCTAAGCTTCTGAACCTTTAGTTAAACTTATAGTTATTAATACAGAATTCAGCACAGCAACCAGGCTGAAATAAGATGCAAACACATCAACCAGAGAAGCAGTATAAGAGAAGGGAGAAGAATGTAAGATATCCTCTATACTTACCAATTTTATAAGGCGTGAACGATATTCTCCAGGCATTGTAAGCTGCAGAGAAAGTCAACATGCTGAAGATTAGTACAGGTTTTTTGTGGGGAGGGGAGGAGAATAGGAATAACTTGAGTATTCCCAACCTCACAAGTTCATAGCAAATACAGCCATTACATTCAACTTAAATCCAGAACATATTTCAAATTATGAAAGGTTTCATCAGGACTGGCATCTGACTACCGTCCATTAGTTAACTATAATTTTAGACAAGCAAAAAATCAAGCTGTTTCCAGACCTCTTCGTAAAAATATTTTTGATAAAAATATGCCAATTCACACGCTTCTACAAAATATTCCTAAAATATTATCCTGAAAACCACCAAGATCGAATAAGGTAAGAAGCAATTACATTTTACATTTACTATTTTTCCCTCATTTTCTTCTATTCTTTTGGGATCTACACACATTGGTCATCATATTTAACTTCTCTTCTCAATCTAATTAAAATCTTTCATAAAACTTAAGCACTCTGAGATTTGATCTATGTCTAAACTGTACAAGTTGAATTCCATATGATTTCTGAAAGTCGATTGATGATAACGGAGGCAAACTTCCATTAAAAAATTGTTAAACTTTCTTTCAACAAACTCTTTCCTCAGTAGAAATAGAAAGGCAAGAATTTGAGAAATTGCTCAAAACTCAGTCATTCTGGATTTCACACTTCTTTAAGTATGCATATTGATATTAACAATTAAAATTATTCTTAGTACTGTGATGGTTACAAGATTTGACCTCACTATATGACCACTTAATGTCTGGACTATTCCAAGATCTCAGATCCACACAATGAAAGAGACGTCCATTTCGTGATTCACAGGTAAAATAGTAATTACTTTGATGAATAAGTAGTTAAAGAAATATGCAAACATAAATTTGTAGACAATTAAAATAACCCTGAGAGAGGATGAGAAGATATGACTACGTCAGCAAACAATAGTTAGATTTAAGTACTCGCCTGACTTTGAAATAAAAATTCCACAAGATACCAACCAAAACTTCATCTATACAAATAGGCATGGATCTGCCGTACTACTTCCAACACTAGGCATGGATCTGCCTGAACAAAATGGGAAAATGTACAAATACAGAGCAGCAGGAATCTTCTACAAGGAGTGAAAATTATATATGGTTTGCTTCACAAGGCGCTAACTTGGCTCTTGCAGTGCCTTTCCGCACATATGACCATATCTATTTCCAAGACAAGTTCAATAGCTACAAAAATCAAGCACACATGTATGCCATACATAGAAAGAGATATGTGTATTGCTTAGATAACAGAGAGGACGAGAAAATAAACTTTAAAAAGAGGGTTAGAAAACCATGGATAAGCCTGAGGAACAGGGTAAGCAAGGAAAAGGGAGAAGAAGAAAGGAGTTGTTGCTAGTAGAAGAAGAAAAGAAAAACAAGCACATATGGTGCCACTTTTTAGCTTCCCAATGTTATGGTAGTGTTTCAAAGGTGCATCTGGAGAGGAACTGAGGCATGTCTGTAACCAAATAATGATTTACAGGTTGAATTTTAAAGTCCTACAGATTTCAAATGCTCTGGCAGCAAATACCCATAAATATATACTCAAACCTAATAAAAACAGGTAAGAAAAAGGTTCACCGGTTCAAATTTCAATACTTCAGTCTCAGTGATTTCTTGCTCATAAGTTAACAAAGTAAGAAACTGAAATCCAACCAAGGAGCACTCCAAGCGATGTCCTATCTGCAATTCCCTTCCTCCTCCCCGAATAAGGAAATAAGGGCAATACCTACTCCATCGTATGCTCTTTTCGGTTAAAGATGAAACTCAACCCATATCCCCTGTTACTTTAGCGTTCTCAATCTTACTAAAAAAAATCACTTTGTAAAACATACCCCCAAACAATGCATGTAGAGGAGACTGAAGAACAAATTGCGATTTATTTCTGCTCTAGTATGAAAATCAACATGCACACAGAATGAATATATGAATAAAAAGAGAGATTCATGAGAAACCAAAGACTAAGAACATACAGAAGGCAGAGCTAAATACTCAATATCAAGTTAACAGAATTACCATATATATTTTTCCTAATATATAATAAATACTTAAACTTACATCTTGGGCTATTTGAGCAACAATATCGGCAAAATTTGATCCCATTTCTTCTTCTGAAGCACAATCGATTAACTCCACAGCCTCTAAAGCTGCTTTACACTTCTGAAACGGCAAGTCGCCACGAACCTAAATTCACAAAAATTCATAATCACTTTGAAACAAGGCAGCATATATATACACACGCATACATATCATATGTATATAATTTGAACAAATTACCATAGTCCAGCAAAGCTCGTAGAGGAAACGAAGAACATGAGCAGAATTTGGAAATTTGAAATTCAAATTTCCATCTTTTAATTCTTTAATAGCTTCTTCTGACATATACACACATTCCACAGGTGGGAGAGACATCTTCCCACTCCGAGAATGACAAACCCAAACCTAAGCTTTTTGATTTAGGTATTGAAGAAAACTTTTAAGGAAAATGGATAGAAATTGATGGTCAAGTTATCTTGAGTGTTCTCATAAGCGAAGAGAAACAGAGAATTGAAATTGCTTCGATTCTAGGGTTTCAAGTAAGATCTTTGCATTAGGGGTGTTGAGGAAGAAGAAAGTTTTTCTGTTCCCAAATTTGTGATTTTTTCTAAAACATTTTTAACAATTCTAGAATTATAGTTTCTAGTTTATATTTCCAGTTTCAAGTTTATATTTATACTTTCTATCTAAAATTAAATTTTCATTTTAGTTTGAAATGTCTAAAATTAAATATTTTTATTTAGAAAATAAATATATTTATATAACATCTCATTAATACACATTAAATCTTTGTACATTAATAATATTGTGTCAAGAAATTTTATTTAACCTCTATAAATTAATAATATTATATAATAAAATTTTATTAACATAGAGGTATTAACTAATCATTTATTAATTTAGAGAATTTTTCCTCGATTTAGAAAATATAAATTTAATTAAATAAAAAATCATTTTATATATCATTAATGTATTTTATTTATATATATATTGAATTAATTTTTTAAAAATTATTGTACACATATTTATAAAAATAAGTAAATAGTACTCATTATTTTTCATAATTGCTAAATGCAGACACCCTATTACTTCAATGCAGCACCCCATTTGACAATTATACCCTTCACTCCTCTCTCCCTCAACCAATTCTATCCCAAATCAAATAAAAAAACAGTCAAATTAAAGCCGTTTTTAATGAAACGAAGGTCAAAACAGGTTATTTTGTACTATCTATGAATGTTTAATAAGTTTTTTTGTTAGATTTGGTATTATTTTGATGCAAAATTGAAGAAAGAAGGCTAGAATTTCGGTTGAATTTGAATGATGAATTGGATGCTTTAAAAACTTGTTTTTGGTGATTGTTATATGTTGGGCTTTGATTGATATACATTTAATTGGTTTTATATGGGATTAAAAAGTTGAAATTGTGTGGGAAAAATAAGAAATCGAATATGGAAAAATTTGGCCTGAAAATGTCGCCCGGCCTACTCGACCGGTCGACGGCACCGATGCCCGCAGACTGGAACGGTCTAACATGTTCATTTGTGTATCGACAATACTCTAACACAAAAATGATGATTTCAATCAACCATATAAGTTATGGTATTAATTGAACAAAAGTTTATGAACCATTTAAGTTTTGAAATCACGATGCATGGTTTTCGAAATACCAAAACATATTTTAACATATTAAAAACATTTTGAAATAACGTTTTAAGTTCATAGAGCAATCTTTAGACACCATTACTCAATTAGAGGTAGAACTAGAGATATCAAAATATATAATTCTAAAACTATACATCTAGTTCCTATCTAGTCCAATAAAAGCTTGTCTTCAAATCTTAATAGTATTGACTTGTATACTTCTTTGAAGGCTTGAAATCTTGTTCTTGCATGGATTAAATCATGAATCCAAAAACTCTATCACTTGTACAAATAAGACATTAGTCATCATCAATGTTTGTCATTAATCAAAATTAAGACATTAAAAGCTTTAGGGCTTACAGTTATGTTTAAATTTGAGAGTCGTACGACAGGCTTCGTCAATGTTATTATTAATCATTCCTCAATTGGGGATACTGACTCTGAAAATATTTTGAACGAAAAGCCTTTTAGAGGAGTTAAAAGATGTGCTAGAAAGTGCAAAGTGCTCCATAAATATGCTGTTCAACGAAATGTTACTCTCGTTCGTGCCTTAATTGATAGGTATCCCTTTCTTTTATGCATGAAAACGTCTTAACAGAGATGTTTATGTATTTGCGACGGGCTTGAAGAAACCTAAATTCAGTCTTTTTGGCAATAGTATGTTGGCTAAGGTTGTTTTGCAGCTCCACCAGAAACAATGAGTATTTTTAGTTGGAATTGCCAAGGTTTTAGGTAATCTTTTGCAATTCAAACTTTATATGTCCTTGTTCATTAGTTTAGTTCTTATTTTATGTTTTTATGTGAAACAAAAATTAAATTTTATTTTATGAATAAAATAGGAGTTTGTTTAGGTTATTCTTGTGGTGTTTATGTTGATTGTGTTGGAAAGAGTAGTGGTTTAGATTTGTTTTGGAAGGATTCTTAATGTTTCTTTAAACAATTTCTCATCTAGGCATATTGATGTTAAGTTAAGATTGTTCCTCTTGAAAGCCTTAAAGTTTTTAATATCTTAATTTTGATTAAATGACAAACATTGACAATGACTAATGGTTTTATTGTATTAATGATGATCTCTTAGGATTCATATATCTAATCCTTGCAAGATCAAAGTTTCAATTCTTCAGAAAAGAGCTTTTGATGTCAAGCCTTGAAGATAAGAGTTTCTGGATTAGATAGGATCTAGAGGTGTAGATTTAATTCTTTGTTTATCTTTGATTATCTCTAGGTCTATCCCTTTGAGTAATGAGTTCCATAGGTTGCTCAATAAAAGTAAAATGATTTTCAAAATACATGCACATACTTCAAAATTCATAAAATATAGTTTGCAAAATCTTAGAGTTGTTTGGAAACTTGTTCTGCATAGTTTTAATGCATTTGTGGTCTACCTGACAAAAGTGTGGACGACCACAAATCATGCGGTCGACCAGACTTCTCAGAGTATCGTCCGCAGATTGTCAAGTGTTCTCTGGAACACTTGCGGATGATGGAGCGGTCGACCGGACTTTTGAGGTCATCGTCCGCAGGTTGTCAAGAGTTCTCTGGAACATTTGCGGATGATGGTGCGGACGACCCTCCTGATTTGCGGTCGACCGCACTTCTCCTGAGTGGGATTCAAACAGCCATTTTTATGACCGTTGGTGCATACATATAAATACCCAATCGTTTAAACAACTCAGAGGTACTACTTTTTGAGCAAAAATCTGATCCTATTACTTCATAGAACCTCTGGAGATTATTTTGAAACCAAATCTTAACATTCATATTGTGAAATTCATCAAAGTGAGATTTATACAAAATCATTGGGGTTCTTGAGCAACTTACAAGAAAACATTACTCAAAGAGGTATTTATGCTTTACATTGATATATCTTCACATTAAGGTGATTTCATATATCAAACTCTTCTTATTCATATCTTGATTGATTTGTTCAAGGTTGCATTGAGCTTAAAACTCTAAGGGTTAGAGTGAGCCTTGAACCATATAAAACTGTGTTTGTGTTAAGAGCTTCTTTTTCATTAATTGTTGTAATAGAGATAGGTGTGTAGACAAGGTTATATTGTAAAACTCAAAGTGTTGAGTGAACCTTGGTTGGTTAAGAGGTTTATGTTGTAAAACCCTAAGGGAATTGGGTGAGCCTCTATTGTATTCTCTCTTACTATATTAGTGAAAGGTTTTGTGAAATCCTTGAGTAGATAGCTCAAGGTAGTGGATTAGGTTTTGTTGGATAAACCGAACCACTATAAATATTTGTGTTCATTGCTTCTTTTCTTGAACTCATCTTTTCATACTTTGGTTGAACACCAAGTGTTTGATATTTGTTATCTTAAAAAGCTTGTTTAATTTAAAGAAGAAAAATCGGTTAAAACCTAATTCACCCCCCCTCTTAGGTTTTTCACCTCTTAATGGTCATCCTTGAAGATTAACTTGGTTTTATACAAATCTACAATTTGAGGATAATAATTTTTCTTGAAACCTCTTACATTGATTGTCCACTATCAATACTCTATCTTGGGCTTGTATAGGCTATTTTCAATGAAATTTTGCATAACAGTGAGAAGGGTGGTGAGTTGGATAGGCATATTTCTCTTATGCGTGAATTTCTTTTTGATTGTCATCTCTTTGATCCTTCCCTTGATGGCTTCCAATAGTTTCTAGGTTAAAGTGTAACACCCAGACCACAACTTATACAAGGTTAATAGCGATTTATTTGTAGGAAAAAAAAAGTAATACCAACCATGATAATACATTCGAATGGGTGACGAAATCAAATTGACTATTTTCGAAATGACATTATTTACATAAAATATCTAAGAAATAGGGTTTATTATAAATAGAATTAAGATTTGCATAAATTAAGGTTGGTGAAAGAAGAATTAAAAATTAAGAAAATCATGTGCAAGAATAATATACATATAAGGATACTTAGAATATACCAAATGAATACACATAAGAGTATTTTATACACGTATGTATTTTAAGAATCTTGTACATTGGAATAAGACAAACAACAAAAAAAAAGAGAAAATTGATGAGCGAGTGGTGGGTGGAAAAGAGAAAAAAGGGAGTAGGAATGCATTTGATGATTATTATGTAAGACATGTGGGTATAGGGTTCATCATCTCTTTGCATGAAAATCTATTGGTCCATTTGAATCATATTATTTTATAAACCTATTAAGTGTTTTAAAAAATAGTTCTTGCAAAAAAAGAAATAATTTCCTACATCATTTATTGGTTAGGAATTCTTATAAACTAATCTAGCCTATGGAAAAATTAGAAATTCATCTAAATTACCCTATTGGTTAGAAGTGGGGGTGGACTCCAAAAATAATTTAAAGAACCTAACCCACACTTTATCAACTCAAACATCATATTTCTTTTCCACCACTCTATTCCATATTTCTCTCAACCTCCCTCTCATTCTCGAACAAGCTCTCTCTTCCACTAAACCAAAATTTTCATCTCTTTCTCTGAAAAAACCTCACATTGCCATCATCCTTAAACATTTTCATATATTATAGACCATATATATAGCTTTCCTAATCCCTTAGAAAGCTTAAAACTTGAAGAAAGGAATGAATCAACAAGAAACAAATCTATCCAATTTTATTATGCACTGAACGTTAGTTTTATATTCAAAGATCAAGTGAAAAACTTTGGTCTTTGGAGAGAAATATTTTTAATATAGTTACATTCATCGTCTTATAATTTCATATATGTAAAGGATCATCATACTAGAGTTAGTTTAACTTAGCAAAAGAACCACTATGATCAACATCTAACATGTTAAATACAACTATCTTGAAAAGTTAAAAATGGTAGATTACATGGAGGAAAATCAAATATGCTAGTTCTTGTAAAAACTATCAATAAACGCTATAATTTTTATTCTCATAAAATATTATATATATATATATATATATATATAAGAAGGAAAATTAGCAAGTTTACCCATACTTTTATTATTTTTGGTGAACAAGACCCTTTGTTTAAATTATCAAGTAAGTCAACACTGAACTATTTTTTTTAACTCAATAAATGAAGGGTAATTTGGGAACATCAATGTAGAAATTAATGATTAAAAAGAAAAATAAAAAGGAGGAGTCAAAATCAGGAATTAAGGATGAATTTTTATAGCCTTCCCATTCACCCCCCCAAACCCTCTTCTCAATACCTCTCACTTAATCCTTTTGGAAAATTGTTGAATACAACCAAAGAAACCGAGCTCTGGAACTATGTTGCTGACCAAAGTCCGATTGAAAATAATGTCTCCGTCCCCTCTAGAGTCCCTGTATAAACCTTAATGCGTAAACTCATCAAAATCCCTGTGGGCATGCCACCATACCCGCCCTCATTCACTAAAAACTGTTCATATAAAAATTAATACATTAATAAAATGAAAGATGTACATAAAACACATATATAAAATACAAATTAAAATTAATTACCAAAAAATTCACATTACATATTTGATTTTTTTCATTAAGTTTTTGTATAAACTTGCGTACAAGATCATTTAAAGTAAAATCTTTGAGACTATAACATTATTCTTCATCTTTGAATTTATTCTATAGTTTGAAGAAGTTTTTGTAGAATACTTCCACAAATATTCATCTCAAGAGTCAATTGAATGTCATCCAACGACTCTTTACCAGTCCATATTTTATGAAAGTAATTTTATTTTCCCAATTTGTAGATAAATATCCAAGAGAACAACATCTTCGATTGCAGTTCTACCTATCACATCTGTAACATACTTCTAATATATTACTTTTTCTTTTTTTTGCAAAACTCCAACCCAAATTAGGTTGATGTCTGGGAAAAGTAGCTAGATGATCACCACTTAAGTCAAACTTTAGCTACAACTAATCATCTAATGTCATCGGACATTTCTTTTGTTATTAGAAATCGTAATCTCTCTATTCTCATGTGATATTTTTTGTCAATGTATTAATTGAAAGTAAAGAATAATAATTCTGAAGTGTATAAATTGAATTATCCATTTTGTAATGAAAATAAGAAGAATAATCATAATAATAAGTTTTTATTTAAATAAGTAAAGAAAAAGAATAAGTGAAATGATGATTTTTGGGTTGAAAAAGAGTTTTTTTTTTCAAATAACAACCCCTTTATATAAAAAGAAAACATACACACATATATACATACATATCATATCATCTCTTTTCCATTTTAATATTTTGTCTACAATTCAAACTAATAAATTCAACCTTGTTTGAATATAATATTCCATAATATTTTCAAATTTGTCTTTTTGTGCCATTTTCTCAAACTAATTTGAAAACATGACACATCTCCTATTTTCAGGTTTGTTTTGTGTGCTATATTTTCAAACCACGTTGAAAAAATGGCATAAAAAGCCAAACCTGAAAATAGGGGATATACCATTTTTTCAATTGAAAAAATGACATAAAATGACGAATTTGAAAAGATGATATGACATTATATTCAAACGAGATTGAATTTATTGGTTTAAAATATTGACAAAATGCCAAAATGAAAATATAGATGATATGATATTTTTCTCTCTCTATATATATATAGAGAGAGAGAGTTTGTTATAGTTAGCAAAATTCTTTTTTCTTCTTATTCATTTCTTTTTTATTACAAACCAACAATATTTTTATACTTATTCTTTTTCGTTATCATTTTTTTTCTTACATTTAATCTATACTTATGGAAGACACATTATCCAAACGTGTGCAAACATGTGGCCCTTCAACTTCTCAACGAATAAAAAAAATCAAACAAAGAGTAAAAACAATCGGTTTTTTTATAGGTATGACAGTTGGGAATCAAGTTTTATATATGTCTGCTACATTGGAATTGAAAACTATATTAGCCAATGGCAATATTGGTCTCGTTTATGAAGGAGGCAACTCTGCCTAAATAAGAGTAATTGCTCAAACAGTTCATAATATGAATATTCACAATAGGTATAATTTCATCTACACTTACTACCGTATATGACTAAGATAATTGGGTTTGAAATACAAACAAACGCTATATATGAACGAATGGCTATTATAATGCAACATGCTGATGCATTCATAGCTTATTGGGAGGTTATGATATGTTTGAACGAATATTTAATATCACTTCTTGGAGGTCCAACCTCAACAGACGATCTGTTAAATAGATTGTAAGCTTTTGTCCCGCAATTTGATCATGAGGTATCTCTAATCAATTGAAACGTGAATAGGAACATTTAAAACAGAAACCCGGATTAAGTTGATTTAGAGCTAAAATTGTTAACAAAATTATTGTCTCATTTGAATCTTTTATATGTACTTTTGAACTTTATGTATCATTTGTTTTTTATGAATTATATGGATGTATTGTGTAATGGTTGAGATTATTTAATCTATTTTTTTTTCATTTTAATTTGTATTATTTATATTTTATTTATCAAAATATTTAATAAACTTAACAAAAATTTAAATTTTATAATAGATATAGACACACGCACACTTAAATCTCATTAAATATAAATAAATAATAAAAACTAAATAAAAATATATACGAGTACAAAGTGTGTATGACACTGGCACCGGTGAGGAAGGAAAATACCTATTGGATACAACAATGTCTCATCTCCATCCCTATACCCACTAAAACCTATAATTTCAAAATCATCCCAAATAAAATTATAAATTTTCCTTCCCCACCAGTGCGGGTACGACCCGAGATCCGTTTCAACCCTACACACACCCATTCCTCCACCTATTCAGCTTTCACGATAGGTATTGAGATCCAAGATTGTCAATAAAAAAACTTATTTCCATATGAATTCAAGGAGATAATGATCAAGAACAACAAATGTTTAATCATTATAGATTGAGCTCCTCGAATGAAAATCTTGAATTACCTAACAATAAGGGGTTTGATGACCTATTGTGGCTAAAACTTCACACTGAATCAATCATTGTCGGAGTTCCAATGATCACTTGACCGTTGTTCACTGAGCAATTTTACATCGAGAAGTTTATTGAGTCTTTATAGTTTGGAGATGGCAGCCAAGTGAACACCTTGCATATATCAAGTTTGACTATGCCTTTTGTCAAGTATTTAAGGTTAATGAATTCTTGAAAAGCCCATTAGAACTTGAGGTTGAACCATCATCATTTTTGTTGGGATTGCTAGAAGCAACGTTGAAATGGAGTTTGTTAATTTCACCTATTATTCTTCTGCCGAAAGGGGTGGTGCAGTAGTGGAGGGCATTTGTTAAAATGAGGAAGCAGATGATATGTTTATTGCTTCACTTATCATCATTCAAATGACATTCTTAATAAGAAGAGCAACGACTTTAAAATAATTTACAAATCCTGTTATGAATTGGGGCAGGAAGAAAATTATCATCTTAAGCATTTACAACAATTCTTGGTAGAGAGGAAGACGCAATTGATTTCCATCAGTGAACAAGCTGAAAATAGATGTTTTTGTTAATTATGGTGATAGGCTTCAATTTTTTCCATTGTTTTTGGAGAATAGTAGAATGGAGGACTGCAATATTGAACTTGTTGATAACAAGACTTGGCAGGTTTCATCCAGTTTGGCATATGTCGGGAAAGCTAATGGCGAGATGGGTTTGGAGGAAAAGCCTCTATTTTGTGAAGAGTAAATGATGATTTGGGGTGTAGAAATTGGAAGTGAAATTAACCATTTGGCTGCTCTTTTTTTCTTTCAATTTATGTGCTACAGTAACTACTGAAATTCTCCTCCCTTGATAAGTATTAAAACAAATGTCAACATTGACTTGCCCAAAAATTTAAACAAAGGACCTTATTCACCGATTAGGTAAGTTGAAAAACAAATGTAAAGAACCATGTTCACCAAAAATAAATAAGTAGGGGGCAAATTTGCCAATTTTCCATAAAAGAATTACTAATTATTAACTTGTTAATTTTCTTTCAAAAAAACTTATGAATCTTAATAATAGTTTTAGAATTAGTAATACAATATTTTTTTATTTTTTTAATTTAAAAGTAAAATTTAAAAATAGTTTCCAAAAAAAGAGTTTAATTAAATTAGAAAATGAAAGTTTATTTGATTTTGTCTATATTTTCCCCTAAAACTTAACATCTTTATGTATAAAAGTTTTCTTTTTAGAAAAAAGGTTGGGCTCATTTAAAGTAAAAAATAACAACATTTTCATATATTAAATTATAAATTTAAAACTTCATGATTGACTATTCTCCTTTCCGCAACGCGTCCTCCATTAACCTAAAAAATATTTTAGAAAACTTGAAATAAGTACAAAGTATTTAATGAAAACATTTATATTACAAATTAAATATTATTATACACATACAAACATATATTTTTAAAATGTTGATGGCTGAAACCTAAAATATTTTACTTTCTCATTTTGAAGCATAGTCTCTGTAGTTGTAGTTTGGGCAAAAATGTATTAAGTTTGGGCTAAAGATCTCTCTAGATTGAACTAAATTCCACTATAGTTTGGCTCAAAACTCCCTTTGTCATTTGGACCTAAATCACTATTTCTATAAAACATTTTCATTTAAAATATGTAATCATGTTGAAACCATGTTTAATCAGTCAAAACCCTTTGTTCTTTGATGATATATATAATAAAACATTTGTCTACGCATTAATAAATTCATTGTACACATTTTAAATCATAATAAGTCCACAAATAATCATATAAAATATAACATTTTAAACATATATTTAAAAACAAATATGTGTTTAAATAAAATAGAACTCGTGAAAGCTCATTGAACTTAAATTTGATTTTTTTATAGATAGCATATAGCATAGACATTCATATATGTCTAATATATGAATGTAAACACCAAAACATTTCGCATGGATATAAATATTAAAATCATTAGGGTAAATATATTCGCACATGACCTATTGCAGATAAATATGAATTGCGTGGAAGAAACGTGGAATGCAGTCTACCTTTCAAGTTCTTCGATTCCTCAAATCCAAAACAAGTCTCATAGCTTAAGTAGTCACGATCTTTAGAATGCTCCTCACCTAAATATAAATGAATAAAACTACTATCACTTTAAAACTTGTTTCTAATACATAATATGAAACTCTTAGCAAATTAAAAGTTAAAATCTACCTAATCTTAAGATTACCAAGTACTTTAGGGCCTGCATTTATAATTCCATTTTAATTTTTATTTTATTTTTTGAAGGGAGAGAATGGCGCCTATTTCTTTGTGGAAAATAGAGAAGTCGAAAATTTACACAGACAATAAACTCCCTCTAGAATTCTTCTTTTCTTTTTAAAACAAGTAGAAATTAATTCTCAATCTTCTTCTTTAATAAAAATTAAGGCCTTAGAGGAATAATTATAATGAATAAACATGAATATACTTAAGAACTCTAAATCTCAATTCTTATAAATGCAACCATCAATTAATCTAATTCTATACATAAAAGGACTAAAATTGGAAATTAAACTAACCTTGATCATAATTAGAATCATAAATAAGATCTCCAACTTCAAGATTGTTGAATCCTTCAATCCTCTTCTTCTCCTTAAGCTTGCCTAGTTTTTAAATAACTCACTAGATGGCTAGATTGATGAAAATGGAGTCTAAAGCCTCTTAAAACAAAAGAAGAGAATTAAAATCTACAATTGAGCCACTTCAATTATTAAAATTTTTAAAATGACCCCAAAATATTTTGGATATCATTTTAGAGCCCCATCACTTTAGATAAGGGTATTACACCAGTAGAGGACATTTGGTGTGAAACAAAAAGCTGCAATCATTGAGCGTAAAACTAGGGACCTCAAGGCTCCTTCTACTTAGGCTGAGAAGCACACACAACAAATGGCCAAACAGGTTGAGTATTCATATAGAATGGTGACTTTTATTGAGGCCACAATCGAAGAGATGGTGAAAGTTGCATTATGATTACTTAGATAGATCCAAGCATGTAGGGAACATCGACACTTAGACCTTAGTGATTTTGTGACCTTATCAATATATTTTATGCATGCATATGGACATGTTTATTTGGATCTTTAAATGTCACCTCTAGTTAGAATTTTTAAACGTTACATCTATGACAGAGTGGATCCAAATTGTCTTGATTGCTCAACTATATTCCCATTGATATTAATCGTGTTGAGGAGTGTATCCATTTTGTAAACACTAGTTTAGATATGGTATGGTTTATAGGAATCAAATCAGACTTGGTGATGCACTCATGGCAAACCAGGAAATGTGTAATAGATCAGAGGAATTTTGTAGATGAGAATGAAGAGCAAAACTCTTGCTAGTAATTCGAATGTGCGAGGTTCTTGGACTACCCTAATTTGGAAAGGCCTAAAAGTTAACTTTGATGCAATTTTCTCTATTTATGCGATGCACATAGCATTTCTGGAGAGGAATTCGAAGTGATATGTTCTTTATATGTTGGTGGAATTTGTTCCTACTTATGATGCTTATATGGCCGAGGCCAGAACACTAATCAATGATGAGTTGCAAATTGCTAAATAACATGATTTTCAGACAATAGTATTTGAAGGGGATGCCTTGGGGTTATTTTAAGACTTGGTACTCAAAAGTGATCACTGGTCAAGGCAAAAGGATTCTCAAATCCACTAAGGACAAATTCTAGTACGTTAACTATGTCTCAAAGTTTTGCAATCAGGTTGCTCATAATATTATGCAATGGACAAAGTCTGAATCTTATTTTTGTTATATTTATGTAACTTCTCTTCCTATGGACTTCTTCTATGATATAAAAGTTGTCCATCTGAACACGTAATTTGGATACTAATAATGCTAACGATTAATCATTTACTTCTATTAAAATAAAATCTATCTTATATATGTGTGTGTACACAACACATATAGATTATTTTAGAATAGTTTATTATGTGTGAAGTCCTTCTTAGAGTTTGGTCAATAATTACTTGAGAGAATACTCTGTTCATTCATTTTTATAAAATATAACAAACAAACTCAGTTGTTTCTAAACATAACATGTTTTACTATTTTTATTATTATTTTGTCTATTATTGAATATTTTATCTCTACTTATTTTTCATTGTTCCAAGTACAATAAATAATGGTACAATATGAAGAAAAATAATTATTTGGTTTATGTGACATTGTTTGTAACATCTTATAAAAATGGACAAATGGAGTATTATGACAAATTATATATTTATAGTATTAAAAGTTTTAATAGACTGTAAAATTCTATCATTTTTTGTTCTAAATATATTTTTAAGGAAGATTTTTTATGGGGGTGGCAAAATAGGCTATTTGACCCAATCAATTCGGGGCAAGGGATAAGGTCAGGCTGAGATAGACTAGCTCGAAACTCAGTGGGCCTAGATATTGGAGCCCAGTCCAACCTTTATATGGTCCTATGGGCCAAATTGGCCCGATATCTTTAAAAAAATTTGGTTAGAACTTGATTTTGATTCAAAACAAATCCAGTACAAGCTCACTAGTCAGTAACACTAAACAACAATCTATTTAATATACTAATGCATCAATAATGTGACATAATCTTATGCCTCTCCTCTCATCTATGTTACTTTGAATATTATGCCACCATGAGATAATTCAAATATAAGAAAAGTCTTTTTAGTTTCCTTACCACCAAATATTCTTAGTACTTGTAAGATCATAATTCTTTATATATTAATGAAAATCTAACATTATACCAAAAATAGATGTTAATATATTATACAACTAACTAAAGGCTTATAAGATTTTTTTTAAAAAAGGAAAGATACCTCTTAAATATTTACTGCAACTAAATGCTTATAAGATGTTTGTACAATAAAATGAAAAACAAAATGGCATAATTCTCTAGAAATTTGGCTAAGTCCAAACATGAAATGAAAATTAAGTCCAACAAATGGATATGTACGTTGTGACGGTGCCCATAATTGTTAAAAGTAAAGAAAAAAAAACTCATGAGCTACCAAGTCACAAATGATCCGGAGTTTATATATTACTATAAAAAAGAGCATTAAAGGCTTAGAAGAAAGCAAACAAGACAGTCAACAAGCAATTATGGGAACTATGTCAACTAAGGGATTTGTTTTTTTTTTTTATAATAAAAAAGCAGGTCAGACCAACCCGTCAATCCACAAACAAATTTGTCTCGAACTCATTTGACTATGGTTCAGACGAGCCAGGCAATTTAGGCCTAGTTATTTTCGGGCCAGCAATTATGAAGCTCAACCCAACTTGTTTTTTGGGCTCGCTTTTTAGGTCGGACTTATTTTGCCATCCTTTATTGATTTAATCCCTCACATTTGTATATTTGGAATCTTTGGTCCTCATCATTTTACTTTAACTTATTTTATCCTTAAGGTTTTTAAGATCATAAGTTTAGTCCTTCTCAACGGAATCCGGTGAAATTCCAATCAGGTTAAAGCAAAAAAATAAAAGAAATTAAATAGAAAAGGTAGTTTTGAAATAAAATAATCTTCCAACCATTTTTCTCTTGTCACAACCACTTTTGTCACCAAGACTCCAAGAGCCACCATTATTGCCGCCATTGATTTACTCACTTCTATCATCATTAGAAAATTCATCCCAAATTCACTCAAATCTTGTTTTGCATGTTGACTATTTCTATGTTCTTTCCCTTTATTTTCATGTAACTTAATAATATCACTAGCAAAGAGCATATCAGATTGACAAAGTCTGTCGTACGACTTTAAAATTTAAACATAACAATTCTTATGTAGATAGGGAAAGTAGGGATCAAATCCATAAAGATTTGTCAACTCTTAAATTAAAATCATTAATCGGAAAAGGTTTTGGGGGTTTTTTGGTACTTTGAGAATAAGAAAATAACAACAATTAATATATATATATATATATATTTTATATATTTTTTTGGGTTTTGGGATTTGTAAACAAAATTAAAAAGATTTTGAAATAGAAATTATATAAAAAGGCGTTAGTAAGGAACTAGTATCAAGTTATATTTTTCATGGGATTAATCATAAATAAAGACATTATTAAGTAATTGGTTTTAGAATCCCGATCAACTCATACATATTCATACCCTTACAAATTAGATTAATCTTGATCAGTTCAAGCAGATTAAAATTTAATTTAATTAAACATCATTACCAACCAACGTGTACAGGATGTTCAATCAAATTGTATTAAGTAAATAAGGCATCACCAACATTAAATTGTATATAACAATCAGCTTAATTATATACAATTTAAATTATATAATTCCACTACTAATTTAATTAAGTCAAGAGCTGCAACTTAATTAAACTAGTAGATGTTACTTGAATCATTAATTCAAGATTAATAATCCTAACTATATAATCATATTTATTAACTAGATTGTCAATCCAATTAATTCACACAATTATATTGGTTAAAACAGGAATTATATCGATACTCAATTAATATATATATATATATATATATATAAAAGATTTGATTTATATTAGCTAAACAAATTAGGCAGTTCCATTGATCATATAAATAAGTTAAACTAGAAGTGTGGAGGATCGACCTTCATAAAAAGAAATTAAAGACATAAAAAAATGAAATTAGTTAAAAGGTTCGACCTACCATAATAAAGAAAATAAAATACATAAAAGTGAATTAAACTAATTAGGTGATTGGGCCATCCATTTGTGATATTTAAAGTACATAAAATAAAAATAATAAAGACTAGCCAGGTAAACCGATCATAAATCCAGTAAAATAAATTCAAATAGAAATTAATTCCAAATAACATTATCTCAAAATCCAATTTATTAATAACTTAACATATATCATTGCTAATAAAAGTAAATTACTCAAAATACATATTTAATAAATATAATATGAAATTTATAAACATTAGAAAGAAAATTTGAAAGATAAACTCCCCGAAAATATTGAAATTATCCGGACAAAATTTCTTTACTAAATATTATAAAAATCCTTGAAATATTATTCTAAAAATTCTGGAAAATACACTAAGATGATGACAATAATTAAATAAATAAATTGCAAAAGAAATGTAGAAGGTTGGAGCTAAATTGGTGAAAAAATTATAAAAATAAGCTATCTATTTATAAACACAAAAATCAGGGGTAAAATGGTAATTTCACACCCAAAAATCTTGAAAATTCAATTGGTGGCCTAATTTTCCCAAAGATTTCCACGTGTACGCTTCCTCATTGGTCCACATTGTGACTTTTAGAAGCGTCACTTGTTATCTTCATCTTTTGATTACGCCAAGTGTCATTTTCTTATTGCGCCACATTATCAGATGACAAGGATTTTCTTTTAAAAAAACTTCTCCAACATTTCTTCTTCTTCTTTTTATCTCCAAAATGAATTAAAATACATTGGAAAACTTACAAACAAATAAATAGAAGGGAAACGTGAAATATATCCATTAAATAATATAATTAACTGATTTTTAAACAAAATACAATCATTAAATAATATAAAAATCAGTTAATTTTTTAGTACACCACAGATAGATCAAATAGTTTTAATTGGAACTTTTGGCAATCTTGGAAATAGAAGTAGGAGCTCCTGAAAATCACAATTAATAATAAGATATGGAAATTCTCAAAGAATCAAAGAATTAGCATGAATACCTTCACTCTAAAATAATGATTTCTCTATTTTATTAAACTGACAATGTTTGATAATCGTTGTTTTGTATTAGTGGTGCATAAGACAGAGACTAAGTAGAAAAAATGGTATTTAGGTTATGGTTTTGGATATGGTAAATGAGGATTAGCTTGAGTAGTGGAAGAGAGTGTTGGAGATATCGTTTGATCAAATGGTAATGGTGGTCCTTGGTGACAAAAATGGTGGTGATAGGCTTGATCAGGGTGTGGTGTTATGAGAAGATGGGTGGAAATTAGTTTATTCCAAAAATACCCTTTCCTATTTGAATAGATTTTATTTTTTGCATTGACCTACTTGGAATTTCACTGGATTCTGATGGAAAGAACAAAACTTAACCATCCTATAAGCCTTAAGGATCAAAAAATTAAAATAAAACAATAAGGATCAAAGATACCAAACATACAAACGTTAGGGACTAAATCCAACAATTTTCCTTTTTTGAATATTGCATTTACATTCTTCAAATAATTTTCTCGTTCATTTTGAAATATAACGTTGATTTGATAATGACAACAAATCGTGCATGTCATTTGTCTTGCCTGTTTATCTGCAGTTCATCATGGTTTTAGAGCTTGGTTGGTATTTGATATTAGATTAATTATATTCTCAATCCCAAAAATTCTTTGAAATCCTCTAATATACTATTATTTTTCGGCCGAACTTTTACGAAGTAATAAAAGTTTATTCTCATGATCTACTTTTTCTTTTTCTTTTTCTTTTTTTTTTTGATAAATACTCATGATGGTACAATTTTATATACTTTGACGTGGAAATTTCACGTGGAGTTTTTCAGTTGTTTTGTTCATCAATTACTAATTATGAAGCAATTTTACATTCTTCTCATGAGCAATTTGAAGAAACATTATATAATTGGAAATCGATATGTTATATAAGGTAGGTATATATGCATATACTGTCAGCTTTTTATGACCAACCTACAATATATACATTGAAAATTCAAATAGATGCCAGATTTAGTTCAGGGAATTGCTTTGACTTTGTCAATGAATAATTTTCAAGTCTCAATTAGGGTTTAAGAAGAAATAAATAAAAAAGTAAAAGAAAAAGAGAAAGGCATAATTGAAGTATTGGAAAAAAAATTTAAGTTGTGTTCTTGTATTTTGTACATTGTTGTATCCTATAGACATCAAAACTCTAATTCTGTGTCAATCTATCTACTCAAAAGACCTCTTGAGATTCTTGAAGTCCAAAGAATCTATACACTCAGCTCTATCTCTATACAAATTCATCAATTTCAGAAGATCACTTGCTTTCTCCTTTGTTTTCTCAGCACAGCCAACTTGTATGAGTAGCAAGAGCTTCTGAAAAGCTCCCAATTGGAGGGAAAGAGTAAGCACATCTCCTGCTTCTTTCTTTGTTTCTTCATTCTTCCCAAGTTTCCAAAGAATTGAAACAGAAAACTCAGTTACCAAATCCGAAACTCGCAAAATCTTCTTCACAAGAACAGGTATGGCCAAAGCATTGCTGTACGTTCTGTTTCTGCCCTCATTGCAACTGCAAATTTCGTGAAGAAGTCCCAAGGCCTTTTCTGTTGTGCTTTTTTCTGAGTCCACTAGAATTTCCAGCAGCAATTCTACCAATCCCATATTGACAAATCTTGCTTTGATTTTCTCATCATTTGCAGATGATGATTTAGAGACCAGCTGGTACATTAGCAATAGTGATGCTTTTGTAGTTGTGGGACAAATTGGCTCCTTGATCAGCTGCACCAAGGCTTCAAGGACGCCTTCAATATTTACTAGATCTTCAACCTTGGTGTGATCAGAAGTGACAATCTCAATCAATACCAAAACAGCATTTCGCCTAGCTGAAAGATTGCCCGATCTCAGAAACAGAACCATAGTGGACAAAGAAGCCATTGATCCTAGAACAGAGTTGGCCTCGACATCATGGCGTAACATTGCTGCCAAAGCTGACAAGATTTCTTCTAAAACTGCGATGTTTTTCTCAAAACCAGCCTTCGAAAAGGCCTCAAATGTAACTGATAGGACTCTGGTTGTGCCATTAGCCAAAAAGCACCTCTTGTTCCTCTCACTCTCCTTTGCTTTTGCTCTAATCTTTGCCACCAATTCTCTGCATGTTTCTCCATCCTTTTGATTTCTGGCAGCCTCAACTCTGGCAAGAATCTCTTTAACCTCATAAGAGCTAACTGGGATTCTTGGAGTAGGAATCCTCTCAATCCCATAACTCTTGTTTTCTACACTCCATTCTTGTATCATCTTCCTTAAGGAATGATTCGGAATAGGCTCAAGATCCCTCAATTTCAAGTTGGTCGTGGGACATGTATGATTACCTGCTTCAATCCATTTCTCAATATTGTCGCGATCATACGAGATCCCGGTTGATAATGTCACCGGATCCTTCATCAAATCTAACGATATCGGACACTGAAAATTGCTTGGAATCATCAGCTCCATGTTGGATAATTGCTCCAACTCTTGCTTCTTCGCTTCTTTTCTTGCTGCTGATCTTTTCCTTCTCCATGACAACATCTTCTTTACTATTATTCTTAACAAAATGAATAACTCAAGATTCAAGAAGTAAGACTAAGAATGTTGATCTTATTCCTTTTAAGGTTAGAGATTTGTGATTGGAAGTATGAATATATGATGTTGTGAAGTTGGCAATGTATTTGAGAGGTTGAATGAAGAGGAAGGGGTTTATATATAAGCTGGTCCAAGTTTGAAAGTACGCGGTTCAAACCTTTAAATTTAGGAAATAATTTAGTTGGAAGACTGAATTATATAATATGGAAACATTCAAGGGAGCGTGTAAAGAGAGGGGGAAAGAAAACTAAGGAATTTTTTTATTAGAAGACCAAATATAATATGGAAACCTTTGACGAGAGAGAGGGGAAAGTAGAAAGGATTTGAATATTTGACCATTGAAAGTTTGAAAAATTAAACGAAACAAAGCTGGGTTATGCCGTTATGCCATGAAGTACTAGTTTTTTTTTTGGTGTGGGGAATTAATCAAACGAAGAACTCAATCAACGGTTTGACTATTAAAGCATACAGCCTCCAATGGGTAAGCTGACCGACCAAAAAACCGGTCTTTGTGAGGGAATGCTGTCAACAAAGTTGCATGCATGATAAGTACAGACGCATGCACAGTGGTTTTGAATGTTAAGTGAAGGGGCATTTTAGGGTTTTATCGAGTCATTTTGATCCCACAAATTTAATCACTTTTTTTATTTATTTATTTTGAGTAATTTTTATTTAAATCTTACAATTCTGGGAACTTGTGGCTGCCCAAGTGGATAAGCACTTCACCGACGAGTTGTTTGCTGCAGGAACGATTCATATATCCCCCTCCCCAACTTTGAGTCTTTGACCATCATAAACATACCAAAGTTTACGTGAGCTTTCTCATGGAAAGATTTATCACCAAAAGAATCAATCAAGTAGTAGTATTTCTAGCTACGTATACCATGCATGTAGAGTTGAGTAAATTCCCCATTTATTCCCTGAATATTTATTTTTAATCTTTTTATCATTGATAATTATTTTGAACTTTTTTGTTTCTAATTAGTTTTTTAACTATTTAAATTCACATATCTTTCTTTTGAATTTTATGTCGATGAATGTAATAATTCATATGAAAAAATATCAAGAATCAAACAAATGTAATAAAACATATCTATTAATTCACATTAAAAACTTTGAAATAATCATCGAAGGTTAAAATAGTAAATGAAAAAGTATCAAGGACAAAAAAAATTTAAAGAAAGTATCATATTTTGTCACTTGTACTTCATGCTTCAAGAACTGTACGGGCAAAGACGTCGGAGCAGTTGCTTTCTCTCTTAGACTTGGGACGGCGCAGACATTGAAAAAATCCTATATTTTTGCAAGAAAAACTTCAATTGACTCCATTTAGATGACTTAATTTGGTCAAAGTTAATTGTTCTTTCATTGACTGAACAAATACTTTTATTTTGTTTTCGCCCATTAAAATTAATGAAAAATTTGTTCCGACTCATAATCAATTATTAAAATTTAACGAATCAAAAAAAAAAATTACGTTTGTTTCAATTTGATATAAAACAATTTCAAAATTTCAAAAATAAATAGAGATATTTTTATTTTATTTTTTAAAAAAAAAAAGATATTTTAAAAAAATCAACAACTTATATTTTAAGAAATTTTTTAGAAAAATTACTGCCCAAAAGGGGAGAAAAAAAGAAAGAAGAAGAAGTCAGTACCATTAAATTGTGCACTTTTATTTCCTTAAAAAATAAAAAAAGAATGTGCAATTTTGGGCGGTGGGAAGCAAAAAAGGAAATCAGCTAATGTTACAGTTAATTCACACGTTGATCTTTTCAAAAACCAAAAAAAAAAAAACAAAAAAACAAATCACATGTTGAAATTTCCACGCGACACCAACGCGCAAGCAGAGAGAGAGAGAGAGAGATGTCGGTGAAGTCACACGCTAATATTTTAAGGAATGGACGCTAAAAAGCAAAGTTTCACTAATTTTGTTTTGTGAGGGAAAAAGTAAATGAAAATGTTATTTAATTCTTTTGTCTACTGCGTACGTGTCTTAAAACTTTTTATTCTTGTGACACATGAAGAAGTAATCTGATAAAATTATTTTAAAATATATATTTTTTAATATCTTAAAATAACATATAACCATTAAAATTTTAAAAAAGAACATAGTATTATTCTCGTAAGAGTGCACATAAAAAATAAATTGTAATGATTAATCATTCTTACTTTGCATACCAAAACATAACAAATTTCGAATTCATTCCTCTCGAGTATAGGGTGCCTCAATTTTTTTTTTTTGGATAAGTATTTGTTGGAGAAGTTGTTGTCTCCGCTGACTAGCCACCTCTATCCACACCGATTCATATATGTTTTGTATTCTGATACTTTTTTATATTTTTTTATTAATTACTTATATTTAATTAGATTTAACTATGTATATATATATATATATTTGTTATATATACTGCATTTTTTTGTTAAGTTAATTAAATATTTTTTAAAAAAATAAAACATTACATATTAAGATAATAAACTATTACATTAAATAATTTCCATCATTACAAAATATTCAATACATATATAAAGTTCAAGAAATACACAATACATCCATAAAATAACTCTATAATCGTAACTTCAAATCAAGTTAATATGCATTTTTTTTGCAATTGTTACTTTTATTAAAGTTACTTCTTTTTTGCGATTCTTATTTTTATTAGACTTATCTTTTTACAATGGTTTTAGAGGAACTAGAATAATACTTACAATCACTTCTTTTTTTTACTTATCCTCCACTCATTTTTCCAAATCTATTGTATTATTATCTCATCACTTCCTTTTCCTATTTGTCTTCTACCTATTTTTTTAAATACGTTGTACTATTATATTTCATCATGTCTTTTTCATATTTATCTTCTATCAATTATTTCAAATCCATTGTATTATTATATCTTATCACATCTTTTTTCTTATTTTTCTTCTACCCATTTTTTAGAATACCTTATATTATTATACCTCATCACTTCTTTTTTCTATTTGATTTCTACCTATATTTTTATCTCTTTTGTTCTTTCTTAAATAGCCTGTTTTTTTATTTCTTCATCTTCTTATTTCTTCATCAAATCATTTAGAGACATATATTCTCCTTATTCATTATCCATAGCTAATTAAACTACAAAAAATTACCCTTTTACCTCTTCATATTTTTTTTATTCTTCTTACTTTATTTCAAAATGGATGATTTCGATTTTAAATTACAAAAGTACCACTATATGTTCTCTATTAATACGTTAATAAAAATTGAGCGAATGAAAATGGACCGATTGAGGTGTTTAATGTCTAAAAAAAAATGTTTAAAAGACATTAGATTATTAATTAAAGATAATGTTCGACGAAGTTGTGACAATTTACTTATTTTTCTCAAGCATCTATTGGGTTAGATAAAAGTAGTTTTACAAATAAAATAAGAGGTAAGCAATTAGAAGTTTGTTATAAATGTGCAAGATGAAATAATAATACACAATGTCATTAACACATATTTGTATTTAGATTCGAGAAGATAAAATTAAATTCATAAAAGATGGACTTAAAAATGAGTCATTTGATAACATCTGATTAAATATTAACACACGTCATTGTGGATGCATGCAATGAAAAATTCTCAATCTATGAAATAAACTTAAAGAATAACAATGCTATAGTCTCGAGAATTTTACCTTAAACAATTATGTATGCAAATTTATACAAAAATTGGATAAGAAGAAATTAAATATGTAATGTAAATATATTTTATAAAGCTAGTTTAATTTGTATTTTATAAACATTTTATAATTTTTTAATACAATGTTTATCTTTTAACAAATGGTTTGTGACGAATGATGTTACATACTCACATGAACGGTAACAAATATACATGTTATGATTTATTCAGGGATCGGAAATGGGACAAAACATTATTTTGAATTAGAATGCAGTTGGAGATAAGTATTCACCGCTCATTCCATCCACATTGCGAGGGAAGCAAAACGGGAAATCAGCTAATATTACACTTAAATCACATGATTTTTCCACGCGACTCCAACGCGCAAGGAGAGAGAGAGAGAGAGAGGTCGGTTAAGTCACATGCTAATATTTTATGGAATGGACGCTAAAAAACTCAATAAAAAAAGTTTCACTAATTTTGTTATTTAATGATTTTGTTTTGTGCGGGAAAAAGTAAGTGAAATGTTATTTAACTTTTTTGTCTACGTGTGTTTCTTTTATTTGTTATAAAACTTTTTATTCTTGTGACAGATGAAGAAGTTATCTATTTTAAAAATTATTTATTTTAATATCTTAAAATAACATATAGTCATTTAAATTTTAAAAAAGATCATAGTATTATTCTTGTAAGAATACACATAAAAAATAAATTGTACTGATTAATCATTCTTACTTTGCATAGCAAAACATAACAAATTTCGAATTCATTCCTCTAGAGTTTGGGATGCCTCAATTTTATATTTTTTTTTTGGATAAGTATTTGGGATGCCTCATTTTTAGTATAGAAAACGTTTTAGCCTCTTTGTAGATCATGCTTTAAAAAATTATATTTCATCCAACTGAAATTAAATTTTTATTTTTTAAAAGTTTTACTAACAATATCTCTAATTTAAGATATTTGTATCCATAAATTAATGATTTTTCACTACTAATCTAATTAATAATAAAAATAAAAAGATAATTTCCTTAACATCAAGTGTTATTCTTGATTTTTAGACATAATTAATTGTGGACATTCAATTGCAAATACATGAAGTAATTTTTAATATATATATATATATATATATATATATAATATTTGATAAGTATGTAGAACTTAATTGATAAAATATATTTGTCGATGATCTAAAAGTCATATACTGGAATTATACTATAATTCTAATTGTGGTGTATTTTTTTTTTTTAAAAAAAAAACTCCATAAAAATCAAGTTTACCATGAATACTGATTATGTGATTTATTATTATTATTATTATATTCGTTTTTTGCATATTTAGTGAAAAACTTCCAATCGTTGTTTTAAAAAAAAACTCCATAAAAATCAAGTTTACCATGAATACTGATTATGTGATTTATTTTATTATTATTATATTCGTTTTTTGCATATTTAGTGAAAAACTTCCAATCGTTGTTTTGTTCATGTCTTCAAGTGAGGCCCAGTCTTGTTAAAGTCTTTTTGTGGTTTTGGGAAATGAGCCTATCTTTTAAACCAAAGTAGGTGATCTTTTGTATTGACTGTTTCAGTTAGTTGTGTGTCATGTCTGATGTCTACATGTAGCAATCATAACACACGGTAAAGCGAATCAAATTTCCATTTCCAGGCTTAAAAATAATTGGTATTTTAGACATTTATATATTTATTAAAAATATTAAAAATAAAAAATTTAATAATATTAAGTTTCAAATAGTATCCTTAATATATATTCTAAATTAATCTTTCATTATTTCTTTATCTAAATTAAACACTTTCATATTTATCTCCATTAAACAAAAATAAAATAAAAATATTAATAATTAATATTAGAAAAACATTTGTTATGAAACAAAACAACACTTCTAAAATAATATTTATTTTGAAATAGAGAAAGTATTAGTATAAAAAACTCAGTTTTTACCTAACAAAATCATCTCATCCAAGCTCTATTCTCAACTGGAAAAATAGAAAGAATTATCTTTAGTCCAATAGATAAACAAAGTTACTTTCATTCAGGTCGGTTAATTTTTGTTTTTCTTAAAAAGGGAAGTTATGATTAATAATGTTTTTATTCCGTTTTTAAAAAATCTTTTATTTTTATTGAATATTCAATATACTACGCAAGGAGATGTTAAGTTAAATTTATTGAAACTTGATTTTGGAAATGAAAAATATCTATTTCTATGATTTAATTTGATATAATCTTCATAAATATTAAGTAATTATAGTATGTGCATATATATATATATATATATAATAAAAGAAATAGCAATTTGATAGAGATTTTAACTCTTACAAGAAAATTATTTAAATCTATAGAAAATATTATGAGCAAAACAATACTTCATCCATTCAAAATTAAACGTTCACTTTAAAAAACATATTTATCATAAAATATTAGGTAAAAATGTCATATGCCCTTCAACTATCCACAAATTTGGTTTTTACCCTTCAATTAGTTTTTACAAAATTATTGCCCTTTGACATTGAAAAACCTAAGAGGGGGGGTGAATTAGGTTTTAACCGATTTTTCTTCTTTAAATTAAACAAGCTTTCTAAGATAACAAATATCAAACACTTGGTGTTCAACCAAAGTATGAAAATATGAGTTCAAGAAAAGAAGCAATGAACACAAAGATTTATAGTGGTTCGGTTTATCCAACAAAACCTAATCCACTACCTTGAGCTATCTACTCAAGGATTTCACAAAACTTTTCACTAATATAGTAAGAGAGAATACAATAGAGGCTCACCCAATTCCCTTAGGGTTTTACAACATAAACCTCTTAACCAACCAAGGTTCACTCAACACTTTGAGTTTTACAATATAACCTTGTCTACACACCTATCTCTATTACAACAATTAATGAAAAAGAAGCTCTTAACACAAACACAGTTTTCTATGGTTCAAGGCTCACTCTAACCCTTAGAGTTTTAAGCTCAATGCAACCTTGAACAAATCAATCAAGATATGAATAAGAAGAGTTTGATATATGAAATCACCTTAATGTGAAGATATATCAATGTAAAGCATAAATACCTCTTTGAGTAATGTTTTCTTGTAAGTTGCTCAAGAACCCCAATGATTTTGTATAAATCTTACTTTGATGAATTTCACAATATGAATGTTAAGATTTGGTTTCAAAATAATCTCCAGAGGTTCTATGAAGTGATAGGATCAGATTTTTGCTCAAAAAGTAGTTGGTTGGAGTTGTTTAAACGATTGAGTATTTATAAGTATGCACCAACGGTCATAAAAATGGTTGTTTGAATCCCACTCAGGAGAAGTGCGGTCGACTGCAAATCAGGAGGGTCGTCCGCACCATCATCCGCAAATGTTCCAGAGAACTCTTGACAACCTGCGGACGATGACCTCAAAAGTCCGGTCGACCGCTCCATCATCCGCAAGTGTTCCAGAGAACTCTTGACAATCTGCGGACGATACTCTGAGAAGTCTGGTCGACCGCATGATTTGTGGTCGTCCACACTTTTGTCAGGTCGACCACAAATGCATTAAAACTATGCAGAACAAGTTTCCAAACAACTCTAAGATTTTGCAAACTATATTTTATGAATTTTGAAGTATGTGCATGTATTTTGAAAATCATTTCAAAAACCCAACTCATGTTTTATCCAAATGAAATGCATTTTGAAAATCATTTCACTTTTATTGAGCAACCTATGGAACTCATTACACATAAAAAAATCTCAAAAGTTGCTATTTCGTCAATTTAGAACGTTAAGTCTTAGATGATAATTCTCAAAACTTAGTGCAGTTGTTGAATCTCAACTAGTAGTGAAAGCTTTGCGGACTTACACTTGGCAAGCGCCAAAATCTCTCTATTTGTCGCAGAGATATTAGAGTAGCATAGGAAGGCAAAGGAAGATGAATGATCAAGAATGGGTAGAAAGAAATGGTGCAAGAAGGAAAACGACACTCATGATTGGTGCCTAATTTACTCTTTGTTCCTATGAAATACTACATTTGTTTGATATTAAGTGTTATTTTAAACATTTTCACACTTATTAAGGATGTTTTAAAAAATATAAATTTTAATTATTAAATTCAAAATATACCCTTAATAAATATTTTAAATCAATCTCTCATTGTCTCTCACCAAATTAATGATTAGTCTCATTCTCTCTTAACTTAAATAGAGATAAAATTGAAATATAATAATAACTTATACTAGAAAGACACTTAATATGAAATGTAAAGAGTACTAAAATACCGAAATTTGATTTTCATTGAATTGCGTATTGAAAATACAATATATGGGTTTCTAAATTTAAAGATATGAAGAGAGTATTTTAGAAGTTGCACTAGAGATCTTGTAGAGATGAATTTGGAAGAGAAGATTTGAAGGAATGGAGGTGGGATATGGAAAAAGTTAAAAGACAAAAATTGATCTCTTTTCATCAGGACTTAATGTCTCAAATTGATATAATGATAACTTTATAAAACATTTTATAGTTGGAGAGTAAGAATTTGGCAAAATATTATTGAAGGGCAAAAACCAATTTTTTGAAAAATTAAGAGACATATGATGTTTTTTACATTATAAAATTCCACTAAAAATTTACATCTTAATAACTCATATGACCACCCACTAATCATATTAATAAAAAAATAATTTTGTAATTTTTTTAATTTTAAAAATTCTCTTTAAAAGCAAGTTGAGTTGCCCTTTCAACAAAAAAAAAAGAAGAAGATTGAGTAGCACCTATAAAGGAGTAAGGTTAGCTTGTTTAGGCCATTATTTTAATTGGCATAAGATTTTGTTTTTAGTATATTTTAATTTTCTTTTTTAATTGTCAAATCCATTAAATTTATTTGTTGATTAATTAAATTATGTATAGAAAATTTTGATGAACATTGGTGACATAAGAAATTATGTTTATTGCGTGTTTATTTTTCTTTGTAATGATGAACATAACTTAGTTAATTAATGATGAGTGCAAACATGTAAAAATGTCTGAAATAATTCTTAATTGTGTTTGTATTTGTATTTGTATTTGTGTAATCATGCCTCATTTTGCAATTCGAAAGCACAAATCTTGGGTTGAAAAAGTTAATGAGAAGAGAATAGTTGAAAATCTATTGAAATCTCAAACAGGGGCAATACTTAAATTTGTTTTTAAAAAAATGATGATCGCAAAGGGAATGAAATTGTTAATGAAATGGTTGATGATAAACAAGAAGATGAAGTTTTGATTGATGTTAATGAAGGTTGCATGAATGAGAATGCCAATTATGTTGATGTGAATGTGAATACCAAAGAAGTTAATATGAATGAAAATGTGAATCATTTCTTTCAAAATATTTTTGATCCAGGAAATTTGATTGACATAGATAATAAATTACTAGACTTCTTAGTAGAAAAGGGACTTGTAAGAGAAAAAATTGATATGGATTCTTTTCCCAATGATGTTCATGGTAGAAGTTTTTCATTTGCGTATTACACTCAACGGATGAAAAATGGGGGGAAACAAGATAGAATGTGGCTTGTTTATCCAAAGGCTTTTGACAAGGTTTATTATTTTTGCTATAAACTTTTCCAACAACAACAAAAGCCCATTCAACTAACTACCACAGAGTGTAATGCTTGGAGAAATTTGTCTCAAAAGCTTAAAGAACATAAGGTCATTCGTGGACACTTTGATTGCATGGCCAGATGGATTGAGTTAGAAAAAGACTAGAAATGATGGAAACTATTGATAATGAGTTGAAAAACAAATCAATCGAGAGAAAACATATTGGCAACAAGTACTTGTTAAATTAATTGTTTTTGTTAAAACTCTTGCTAAAAATAATTTGGTCTTCCGTGGAGATATAGAAAGTATTAGTGAATAAAATAACGAGATTTTTTTGGGTATATTGAAATGTTAGGAGAAGTTTAATCCAATAATGAAGGAACATATCCGACGAATTCAAAGTGATGAAATCTATTATCATTATCTAAGTCACAAAATTCAGAATGAATTGATTTATATGTTAGCAACTTAGATGAAGACTTTAATTATCAAGAATATCCAAGACACCGAATTTTTTTTAGTGATTCTTGATTGCACACCAGATACAAGTCATGAAGAACAAATGACTATTCTTATTCGATTTTTGAATGTCTCACGGTCTCCAACCAAAGTAGAAGAGTTTTTTCTTAGGATTTTTGCAAGTTGATGATGCATACGGTGAGGGTCTTTTTGAAGTACTTACAAATGTGCTTTTGGATCCTTAGCTTAATATTGATGATGTGAAGGGGAAAGGGCATGGCGATGAAGCCAATATGAAGGGTAAAAATAATGGGGCATAGATAGGGCTTCTTGATATTAATCTTAGACCTTTTTATATATAATGTGATGTAATCTTAATCTCACTCTTTGTGATATGGTAAATCATGTGATAGAGCTATTTTTTTCTTTGGCATTGTTCAGCGTATTTAGTGTTTGTTTGCATTTTCAACAAAGTAATGGTCTCCTTTTAAAGAGAATGTTACATTTAAAGGCCTCACTTTGAAACCATTGTGACAAACGTGTTGGGAAAGTCACGTTGAGAATGTTAAAGTTATAAGATTACAAGCACCGAAGAAAATAGATGTTTTGTTTCAACTAGCAAAAACAAGAAAAGATCCCAACACAATGAGTGAAACTTAGTCACTTTAGAGTTTTAAATTTTTATTTGATATGATTATTTGACATTTTTCATAATGTTAATATTATCAGCAAATTGTTGCAATATGAAGATATGTATATTGATATATCTATTACTCAATTGGTTGGACTCATATCTTACTTTCACAAGTATAGAGAAACTGGATCTGAAGAAACTATGATTGAATCTATAAAGCTTGCATTTGCTATGAGTATTGATCTAATTTCATGAGCTTTGGGATGGTGTAGGAAAGGGGGAAGAGGGGAAGTGAGGAAAAAAAATGAAATTTGGATACAGTTGGAGCCCACGTACATATATTATCTATTCTTTTCATTTTTATTTTCATTTTTATGTGTTTTTTGTTTTGCTTTCCTTGTGAATGAATGGTAAGGTGTGGCTTAGATCCTTTTTGGTATTTTTGAATTTTGAATTTTGTTTGTTTCTTTTTCTGAAATTTTTTGGAATAATAGTTTTTATGTGCTACGGACTGATAGTTTTTTAGAAATGTATGAGCAAAAATCATGATTCAAAATTCAAAAATAAAGTTGAATTACCAATTAAGATTAAGATATAAAAATAATTTAACTTATGCTTTAGGAAATGATATTATCAATTTAGGAATTAGAAAGTATTACTATAATAAAACATTGAATATTTATATCTTATTTTAAAATTTTAAAATAAATATATTTTTATTTAAAATTATTTAATTAACCTTCTTAATTTAGGAATCATCTTTAATTAATGCATGTAGTATTATTATTAGTCACATTAATAATAATATGTGATTAAACTACCTCCTTAAATCTTAAGACAATATCTAAGTTACACTCAAACTATTAAAACATTATCCAACGATTATACTTCAATTGTTTAATAGTCTAGATATTGCACTGCTATCTCAATTTTGCATTAAGATCCTAATGGAAGCAAAAAATTTAGATTCTAACTTTTTGTTTTTAAAGAAAAAAAATTGAGGGTAAAAGCTAGCTTTTGAGATAGTTCGAGCGCTATTGAACTTTCAAATATTTTGTCATTATAATATGAAACACTCGTGACTCAACAAAATGACCTCGGGACCTATCTTGGAGTGCCACTTATACATATGAGGGTAACCAAATATCTCTATGAACCTTTGGTGGCTAAAATGAGGAAAAAGTTAAGTGGTTGGAAAGCTAAATGTTTATCTCGAGCTGCTAAGTTAGTGCTTATCCAATCTGTTGCTTCATCCCTTCCGTTACATTTGATGCAAACTGCTAAACTACCGCATGTAGTTATTGATGAACTAGAAAGGACCCAGAGGAATTTCCTTTGGGGAGACACGGAGGAGAAGCACTCTATCCATACTGTTGGGTGGAACAGTATTTGTCAAATGAAGAATAATGGGAGACTTGAAATAAGGTCTCTGCGAGTGGTCAACTTAGCTTTCTTGGCCAAACTTGGTTGGAGTCTGCTGAAAAATTCTCATTCTATTTGGGGTAAGATTCTTACAGCTGAAATATGGTGGGTGTAAAAAGTCTTAAAGGTCTTAGCAAAAGATCATCTTGCTTACCTAATTGGAAAGTTATTCCGAATGGCTTTGATGTAGTGCGTAAGAGAGTTGCTTGGAGGATTGGTAATAGTCAACACGTCCATTTTTGGACTGATTGTTAGTTGGGGAATACGCCCCTTTGGGAGTTATCTCTGCAGCCTATTTCTCATAATTAGTTGCATCAACCAATCAGTGAGTTTGGGATCCAGAAAGATGGAAAGTAGGCTTACTGAAACTTTATCTTCCTAATTATATCTTGTTTTAATTGGCTTCAATTCATGTGCACAATGATTCTGGTGATTTACCAGTTTGGAAGATGTCGAAGAAAGGTGACTTCACTCTGAAGTCAGCTTACTCTTATATAAAGTCACTCGTGGAAACTACTGAAACTTTTAATTGGAAATCATTGTGGAGATTCCCAGGTCCAACTACAACTTCTCTGACTTTGTGGTTTTGTGCGCATGGAAGACTAAAGACAAACCAACTACTTTGGAATAGAGGTGTAATCGACTCACCCTTGTGCTGAAGATGTCATCAGGTTGAAGATTCTATTCATATTGTAAGGGATTGTTTCCAAGCCCAAGCAGTGTGGAAAATTTTTCTACCAAGAATATCTTGCCTTGCATTTGGGTCCAGTAGCTAACCTTGTGACTGGATCTCTTTTAATAGGTGACAAACTTGATAATATGTTCTCAGTGGGGCTTAATCTTTAGGCAAACAATTCATGTTTTATAGGGTTTTAGAAATAAGGTTTTTTTTTTTTCAATCCCAATCCTTTGTAAATGAGAAATTTTGGTATATAAAGTTAGTTCGGGACATCTTATCCCAGTCTTTAGATATTCTCACCGGCTAATTGACGAGTCTGTCATGTGACTATCAAATTTAACTTTTAATACTCTTATATAGATAGGGCAAATAAGGATCGTATCCACGGAGATTTGTAAAAAATTCTTAAATTCAAATTTATTAATCAAATATTAAATTTTGGGGGAGTTTTAAAATTATATAAAGACAAAACTAAATTAAGCAAACTTAAAAGAAATAAATTTGTTTTTATTTTTTTTATAATTAATTATACAAAGGATTTTTTAATTAAAAGAAATTAATAAAAGACGTTAGCAAGGAACTTGTATCAAATTATTTATTTAATGGGATAAATCATTGATATAGAACTTATTGAGTAGTTGATTTTAAAATCTCGATCAGCTCAGACAAGATTCTTATCCTTACTAATTAGATTAATCCCGATTAGCTCAAACAGATTAATCATTAATTCAATTAAATATCACTACCAACCAGCGTGAATAAAATATTTAATTAAATTACATTAAGTTTATAAGGCATCACAAACATTAAATTATATATAATAATGAGCTTCAATTAAACATAACTTAAATCATATAACTCCCTGTTAAATTAATTAAGTCAAGATTTGCAACTTAATTAAACTAACACATGCTACTATGATTATCAATCAAAGATTAAAAATCCTAGCTAATTAATCATGCAATTAAAAAGAATTTCTAATTAATTAAACATGATTATTTAATAATAACAACTGGAATTATATAAATACTCAAATTATTAAATAACATTACTAAAATAATTAAACAAGCAAAATACAAGAAAATGGTTACACAATTATATTTACAAAACTACAAATATAAAAGAAAACATAAATTTGGCGGTTTTACCGACCATAAAAAGTAAAAATAGAGAGATTTTAACTCCCACAATAAAAAGTACAAAAGAATAAAAGATGAAGATATTACTCTCCACATTTACGGAATTTAAAGTACGAAAAGTAAATTTGGTGATTTTACTCACCAATAGTACAATAAAATAAAGGACAGAAAATAAATATAGAAAATAAATAATGAAAATAAATAATGAAAAGTAAATACAAAAATTAAATAACATAAAAGTAAAAGTTAAAAGTTAGAAGTTAGAGCGGTAAAACCGGTCATTGTTTAAATTAATTTAGTCCTGATCGAAAATAAACTCCAGTGTTCTATGCAACGGTAAATATCTCAAAATCTCATTAATTAATAACTTTAATACATGTCATTGCTAACGATAATTAAACTACTCACAATACATGACTCAAATGAAGAATTTTAAGAATTGAAATCAAAAATAAGAAGTATAACTTTCCTTGGATTTTTCCCGGTAGTAGTTCCTTGGTATTCTTGAAATCTCATCCAAAAACCTTCCAAAATAAACTCTAAAAATTCCTAAAAATACCTAAGATCTATTAAAAAATATTGGTAAGAAAATTTGGCAGAGTTTTTAGTTGTATAAGGTTGTAGAAAAATAGTAAATTTCATGCCCAATTTATAGAAATTTAAATGGGCAAATTTGGAATAAAATATGACAAAAAATAAAAGTAGTGGGGACAAAGTGGAGTTTCTGGAAAGTTGGGGCATAACACGTGAAGTGGAGAATTTGCATCAGCCGCCACGTGTCACCATCTGATTGGTTGCGCCCTTCTTCAGTCGTTGCCCATGCCACGTGTCGCCTTTTGATTGGTCCGAAGTTTAACACACGTATCACCATCTGTTTTGCGCGTGCTGGCACATGTCTCGCCTTTGGCAAAGGCAAGATGCGTCCAGATTCAGCCACGTCGCCAACGTCTACGCGTGACACGTGTCCTCACATTTGTTTCTCGCCTCTGTAAAAGCCGAGTTCCACGTGTCTTTCTCTGGTTCGCTCCCTTTGTTGACGCATCGTATGACGTGGCACTGCTACGTGTCATCATTGATTTTTTTTTTAGTTTTTTTTTTTACAAAAACACAATAAATATCTAATAACACTACAAACAAAAAATATTAGTCGGAAATGTAAAATAATTATAAAATGACATAACTAAATTGAAATTAAACACAAATAACATAATAAAATAAATAAAAATACATCTATTTTTTTGTTTAGTCACTAATAGCATGGAGATGTCTAAGATGTAACCATCTAGTTATTTATCTAGTCAAATAAAATTGTTTCCCTTTTTGATAAATTTTTTTATTTAAAGACATTTCTTTTTAAAAAATCAAAATAAATTCATAATTTTGAAAATTATAACTTAAACCCATGATCTTTAAAATTATAATTGAGGTTGTTTTTCCAACTATGTTGCACCTACTTGTCATTAATACACTAACTTGATCTTTTTAAATATTCATATTATAAGGATCTTAATGTCTATTACTTTTCGAATAAGTTTTTTTACTAACATTTATTAAAAGTTATCACTCTATAATATTAAAATATAATTCATTCTTAAATAGAAAAAATAGACTCATTACTCTTAGAATTTAATTAATAACCATTGAAGTATTGAAATTGACTTGATTTAATCCTTAAAATTATGGGATTTGCTAAACATTGTGCCATTCTTTACTTTTTTACCACTCCATACGTCTTATTTCTCTCTCTAAAAAGTAATCTCTAGAGCTTTTTGAGTGTCGTATGGAGATGTGTTATATACAAATAGATAAGAAACTGAGGTAAATGTTTAACCAAATATTGTATTTTTAAAAAAATTCTTTTTGGAAAAAATATATGTTCAAATGAAGGATTCTGAGCATCCATGCACAAGGATTGGATGTAGCTTCCAAACATTGTGAATGGATGGCAAAAATTCTTCATTCGTGCACAATCACTACCGTATCACCACTCCAAATCTGATTTTTTCACTGAATTTTCAACACAAATCTAAATTCAAATGATAGTTTAAAACAATTTAATCACTACACAACACATTACAATCCATTCTAAACAAATTTAACAAAAAAAAATCTATGCATTTTTTCATTTCTAAAACTAACATTTAAAGTATGTATTTTATCAACATAAACAGAATAGAAAGCATGCTAAATGTATGTAGTAATAAGATTAACACTATAGAATGAAGAGCTAACTTTAGATGCAAGTTTTTAAAAGAAAAAAAAGGGATGAAATTAACCAAAAAAATAAAAAAAGGGACTACTTTCGTTTTGGTGCTTCAGATAGACAAGAGGAAGGGAGAGATTTTGGAAGATGACTTAGGGTTAATTTGATAATTTTGGAGATACAGTATATAGTAAAATGATGTAGTATTTAGCATTCATGTTATATTTCTTATATAAAGATCATATGACCTTAGTTCAAAAAAGGGAAATAAGGGAAGGAAAGGGAACAAGAGGTAAAATAATTTTATATGGTTTAGTTTGGCTAGATAGGACAGGGATGGGAGGAGAGAGAAAATGCCATTATTTGGTTTGCAAAGGGATAGAGGGAAAATAAAGTCTAATTGAACTCTCATAGTATTTATTGTAGTCATGATCTTTTTTATTAAATAAGAATAATTTTATAATTGTGCACCTCACATTTTTCCTCCCTTCCAAATCCTTTCAATTTTGAAGGTGAAGTATAGAGGGGGAAGGGAGGAAAATGAGTAAAACAATTTATTTCCTTCCCCTCCAACTTCTAGAACAAGGGATTCTTAAAAAAAACCATCTCGTCTGGTTCCTTACAATTCCCTTAAACTAAACAGACACTTGAGATAATTCTTGAACAACACTTGAATGTTAACAAATATTATTCCCTTTTGAAATTGAATATTCACATTTCTATTTTATGATGTTTGAAATTGAATGTCAACTTTCCTAAAATAAACATATTTTTCATTTAAAATTTTACTAACAACCTCATTACTTTAATAAATCTATAACTCACTAATGGTCTACACCACTAACCTAATAAATATTACATTTTCATCAATTTTATAAGATGTTACAAGAAATTTTACAAAAATCAAGAAATTATTTTATTTCTTATTGTATCTTTATTTATTATACTTGAAATAATGAGTTTTTTATCTTTTCTCTCTTAAACATTATTGATGAGTAATAATTAAGTCATTTTGCATTTAGATTTTGCAAATAACTAAACGTAATGGCAATCAATTTCAAAGTCTCTTATGCTTGTCACCCTCAAATTTAATCGCATGTTGGCATTTGGCAATCCTTGATAAGAATAAAAAATAAATTATATCACTTTCCATTTAGCCTTACACTTATGTAATGCATGAAAGTTAGTTTGGTTTTTAAAACATATATTGAAAATATAATTTAGTTAGTTTTGGTATAAAAATATACCTGTAAATGCATAAAAGTACATTTTTAACGAATATTTAAATATAATTTTGTTGGCTTTAGAATAAAAATTCATTAAGGTGAGAATTAACGTTTTATTTTGAAGATTAAGAACTAAGAAGCAACCTCAGTATATGAAAAATAAATTTTATATGCAGATATAATGCCTAATTTTTAAATAATTATTCACCCATGCGAATTATTTCAATAATTTGAAGATAATATAAATTTATATTTTTGCCAACCTTTTATATATTTTTATTAAAAATTAAGTTGAACCAAAAATATATCAGGTTGACACCGTGTTTATTCATAACCAACCTTTAACAAAACAAAAATATTCATAAACAACTTGAATTCATAGCCAACATTTTAACAAAACAAAAATATTCATAACCAACTTGAAAACAAGTTATGTGTGTATATTTATTTAAGAAGCTATATTTTTGTGTTGGTTGTATTTAATTAATGTGATTCAGGTTGAGTTTAGGATAACGAAATATAGGCTATATTTGGACCGGTTAACCAGTTTCCCAATTCCCCATTAAATCATATTTCAAAATACTTTTTTCTAACATTACATATGAGTCCCACTTAATCACATAAATAATATATTTTTATTATTTTTTAATTAAAATTACAATATCAAACAACTTATTAATTATATTTTATACATTTTATAATATTATCAATCATATGGACCCAAAACATAATCATTAAACTTTCAATTTTCAATAAAAAAAATTTTTATCCAAATATAACTTAATTTCAAAACAAAACAAAAAACACTTACAAAACGCATTATTTCACTATTTTAAGTAAGGATTTGAAATTTTTATTTCATATATGAAATCGGGAATCATTTCCAATAACACATTGGAGACCCAAAACCAGATCCAAATCTAGAACTCAATTGGAAATCAGTATCAAATAAGATTAGATTATAGGCGTACTTACTGAGGATTTGGAAACGAATTGAAGTATATGTGAATTGATTTTGTTGTTTTGCTAGATATAAAAATTATATTTTAGACTTACTATAGAGACATTAATTATTAATATAGACATTATTTAAATATAAATTAAAAATCATTAATAAAATTTTAAATACAAAATACTGTTTATTTTAAACAATTAAACATTTCATTTCCAAAGGATACCAAAATAAAAATATATACATATTCAATTCAATTCCAGATATATATATATATATATATATATAACCTTGTTAAACTCATAAACCTTAATAATAGTACAATTAAATTACAATTCTTTCCACTACAACACCTTCATTGGATCATCGGCCAGAGGTAATACACAAACTGTGTAGAGAAAGTGAAAATAGTCCACATGATGCAACTCCAACAGGCACAATCTGGAACATGTGTGAATCACCTTGTAAAAGAATAAGCTAACTATGATCATTGATCCTTTCCATACAAATGAAGGAATCAGCATATAGCCCCTTAGAAGAGTAAATGTCAATAGAACCATCATACAAGAGATCATCAGATTATACACTTTTGAGCTCCTCCCCTTCTAATGTACATACAGGTGGGGACTGAAGATTCTCTAGCTGTATATTTTTTGTACTTGGAAGCTAAACACAAAGTTAAAAGTCAGTTGAATATGATGCGTGTAACCGTGCCAGCGAAACAATTTTTTCAGCTAGAACATCTTGAAATCTCAAGGTTGAAGATTCCAGCAGGTGTGGAAAAATTGCTGGTAGCTCTGCAGATTGAAGAGTTGCTGTTGTTGATCATGATGATGAGCAAATGGTAGAGTCTTAGGCGGGCTTGGATTCAAAGAATGTGGAAACAGCTCGATACAGATTTTCTTCCTCAAACGGCTTGGAGACATATCCATCCATCCCATATTTCAAGCATTTGTCCAAGGTTGCATGGATGACATCTGCTGTCATGGCTAATATTGGTAAATGCCACCTGCGCACCATTGCAGTTCCGTCAGTCATCAGCTCATTGGCTTTGGTCTCCATCTCCCTGATTCGGGTAGTTGCTTCAAAACTGCAAGTGAATAAAGGAAGTATGCATATCAGGATCAGATCTTTTAATTTCTAACTTTGCTCTTGAATAGGAGGGCAGTCTTTCTTTGAATTGAAGCCATCTGAAAGCTAAATAAGAAAAAACGAATCTACAAAGCATAACAATGAGCATTTATTCAAGCATTTAATTTGTTTCTATAGGTAATCCCTTTGTAAATACTAAAAACATTCTCTTGGATGTTTTGAAACTCTGTAAAGTTATTTTATGTATTGTTTCCAATATTGTTGAAAAGAGAGTCCACATCCCTAGTCTCCCTAAACACCACCCAGAGATTCCCAACTTCAACAAAAGCAGAATGTGTGCTCAAAAAATACAACTGGATTTCTAGTTATGAATTTGTACGAGATGTAAAACATTAATATACATGCATGAATACATAAGCACTTAAATCACATTCGTATTGTTATGATATATATATATACCTGAACAAACATGTTTAATTGGACGATGCTGATTTTAAAAGCATCAAGTGGATAATCACAAGAAAGAAAGACCTGAGTGATCAATCAAAATATGCCTGAAGACATACCCATCCATTTCTGGCATCTGAATGTCCATGAAGCAAGCATCAAAATTATGTGGTATCTCGAGCTTCTTAAGGGCAACTTTCCCACTCTCAGCACACTCAACATGAGCTCCGAATTTCTTAAGGGCACCAGCAGCAACCCTGCGATTCACGATGTTGTCATCAACCACCAAAATTTTCTTGTCACAAAGAAGTCCACAAAGGAAAGAAGTTCCATTGCACATGTCTTTCACTCCTTGGGTCTTCTTGCCCAATCCCAAAACCTGTTGAAGGCATGCAGCAATCATACTTGCTCTCAAAGGTTTCATTATCACAGTTTCTGCAAAGCCTGCTGCTTTAGCCTCCTCACATTCTGCATTACTAATATTAGTAGCCAGGAGGATCATCTTTGGTGATTTGCAAACCTGGCCATTTGGTTTCCAATCCAGTAATTGCAGAAAACTCCCTCTCTCGACAGATATCCATGAATCTTTTTCAACTAAAATCATATCCGGATGTCTCTCAATTCTGTATAATCAATTTAGACAAAGAGACTCAATCCAAATATGAGAAAGAATGCAGTAATATATTTTGGATAGCAAGTGAATGTACATCATTTTCTCATAGATATTCCAAAAGACATGCATGATGTTCCTGAGCTGATGTCACAGCCTTAGATCTCTATCTCTATATATCATGAACAAAGTATGGTTTCTATATGGATTTCTCTGTTGAAATTACTTGCAGCGGCTCAACGAGAAAGAAGTAAAAAATTTAGGCAGAGATCAAAATCTACGCAACGTAGCCGATATACATAGAAAATAAATTTCTAGTTAATCTTGAACTGCAGGAAACAAAAGAATGTCGCTTCCAAATAATACATATCTAGAAGAATTTTGGATGAATGCCAAAAGAAATAAAGAAGTCAGGAATAAAAAGCCTAGCTGGTCCAATTGATGAATTTAAATATTGTAAAAAGACAACATAAGGCTCATGTTAAATTTATCTGTAACAGAGATGAACTGTCTCAAGCCCCACTAAGCTATTCTTGTGAAAAAGCCTGTATACAAACAAGTTTGTATAAAATTAATCGCCACCAAGTTTATAATGCTTTTGTAGTAGATGAGTTATATTGAAATTAAGTTTCACTGAAACATTTTGCTTCATAAATGAATATGATTTTGATATGAAAATGCTCCTTTTGTGTACCAAATTTGACCTGATTATAGTTTACAGAGAGCCAAACAGACAGGCCTCGTTTATAATTCATTCAGAAACAAGGATCTTCTTACTTGGATAGAAGAGAACCATTGTTCCTCAGTTTGTCAGCTGCTATGCGGATACCACTTACAACTTCAACTAGGATACCAAGTCTCTTGAGATGGGATCTTGTGACAGCAGCTCTTACTGGTTTTGCATCAATCACAATCGCCTTAAGTCCTTTAAATGATGTAAGCAGTTCAACCGAGATGGATTTTTCAAGATCATTCGCTGCATTTTTTTCACACCTACGGAAATCTGCAGTAAATGAAAATGTAGTTCCAATTTTTGGACGGCTAATGAAGCTTATCTGACCACCCATCAGCTCAACCAGGCACTTGCTAATGCTTAATCCTATACCAGTTCCTCCATAATTTCTAGAAGTAGAACTATCTGCCTGCATGAATGGTGTGAAAATCCGATCTTGTGCTTGTAAAGCAATTCCAATCCCCGTATCTTCAACAGACACCAACAGAGTAACATTCTGAGAAGCATCATCAGCCTTGCTTTGACATGAATTATCATATGGATTGTCTTCATCTGCAATATATTTGAAAGTGTCCCAACTATTTTGATCATCAGCAGCTTCATAGCCACTCAAAGTTTTAAATGGATAACCACCAGATAGTACACCTTCAGATCCTCCATTCACACAGTTCATAGTTTTCCCATCCATAAAGGCTTTTGCTTGGTCAGCTAAATGGACTTTTACAAATATGTGCCCCTGATCAGTAAACTGCCAAACAACAATATATAGCAATACTTAGATATACAGAAACCAAACACTGGAAAGGATATATGATTGGTGAGATTTGAACATTACAAAATCAGCAAACTTTATTTGAGTTATGGAAATATGTTTTGTTCATAAGGAAAGAGACAAAAAATGGGCTACCTAGCAGAAGGCTTAAAATATGGGCACTCGAGATATTAATAAACATGAATAAAAACTAAAAAGCTAAAAGGGTTGCATCTTCACTTACTTTGACAGAGTTCCCCACAAGATTTGTTATCACTTGTCTGAATCTTCCTGAGTCTCCAATAACAATTTCAGGAACCTTATCAGAGACGAATACTGCTAACTATTTTTCCCAATCAGTGAACATTGTTGATCACCATCCATATTTTGTTTATGAGTCATCAGATCAGAAACCCACAGTGAGGGGATAGTTGCAGAATGGAATAGAAAATAAGAATATCAAATTAGCATATGAAATTATAATGAAGTCCTAACACTAGGTATTATTATTGAAAAGAATGATCCCAAATTATCAGCATCACCTCAATTCCTTTTCGTCTAGATTTCTCAGAAAATAAAGAGAGAACATCATCTAGTATGGATCGAAGTTCAAAAGGAACTGCCTCAAGCTCCAACTTGCCAGCTTCAATTTTTGCCCGATCAAGCACTTCATTTATTATTGTTATCAGAGCCTTTCCGCAGGCTTGAGCAGTTTGAGCATAGTCTCGCTGAGTTGAACTCAAATCCGTATCTAGGAGGAGTGCAAGCATCCCTACAACATTTTTATATTAAAAAGAAGTAATTTAAACTTTGAAAATGTAAAACTTCATCCAATTGATTACAACAATCAAAAAGAATTTAGATCATACCAAGAATACCATTCATTGGAGTCCTTATTTCATGAGAAACAGTAGCTAAAAACTGGAATTGCATAAGAGAATAGTATCAAAAGGCTGAAATTTCAGGGACAAAAAACAATCTGATTCCAAACTGGCAAAGATAAAAAAACCTGTGATTTGGCAACATCAGCAGCCTCAGCTCGAACCTTCAGCTCCTGCATTTCATGGAAGTCATCCTCGACCTTAACAATGTGAATTACTGCATCATAAATCATGTATCCAACTAAAACTCCAATCACGAAGACCAAGAATGCAGTCGTGAGGGCAGACCATGATGTGGGAGCTTTCTGAAGATATCTGCTTAAAGAAACAATAATAGTCTTGGAAACCTTTTTCCTTTGTGTCCTGGTTCAAAAAGAAAACCTATTTTCACATACCTACACATCATCTCATGCTTACGGAATGGATCCCCAAAATCCAGACTGCTCTCATGTTTAAGCGATATGTCACCATCTTCATTCTGGTGTCCATACATACTCAGAGGATCAGAAGAGTTTGTAACATCATAAACATTCACCAAAATTGCTTGGTTTCCAGCAAGTTGTCCCAGTAGGTTTTCAACAAGAGATTCTACATCAAAGGCTCCACCAAGGTACCTACTTACAGTGAGTATCAGTTATCATTGAAGAGAGAAAAAGTAATCATGGAAATATCTAATGCTATTATATCTTTCTACAAAGAATTGTTTACTCTATTCTAGCAGTTGTAATGATACAGTAAAGCGCCATTTGTATATCCCTTGCTATCGCAAACACTAATAGTTTCTTATATTTCTGCTCACAAGTTTATGAAACAAAATGATAAAGGTAAAGCCTGAAAAAAAGAACAATTAAATGTCATAAAACGAAAAGACTAGAGGAAGCAGAAGATTGCTTTCTACTTCACTAATACTATCGAGGAAAAAGAAAACAGCCTGAAGATACTTGATGCCATTTTCTGAAAGAAAATAATTCTCAAGAATGTAGGGGAACAATTCTAGAAGTAATCTTCCAAAATTTTCCATGCTGTCAGATTAATGGACAGCGTACACAAGGCAAGACTCATTTAAAATAATCCATGCTCCGTGCTCAAATGAAAATTGCCCCAACTGAAATTACATAATAGAGTAAGCAAAGACATTTACCAAAATACAACAAAACCTAAGCCGTAAAAAGAAAGAAAAAAAAATGTCTGCCCGTTTCTCAATGAATAAAGGCAGCAAATGTGAGTGAAGTCCCTGCTATCTCACCATCTTTGCTCACGGGAGGCAGGCAATTCTTAAGAAATCCGTACATTTTACTTGATTAGTATTTAGATGCAGACATGCATTAAAAGAGAGAAAATGCTTGATCATTGTGCAAGTCAACAGTGTGCTTGGATATTCTAAAAAACTAACTGTACTAGAAGAAAAACATAAAATTCCAGGAGCCAAACCAGCACAAATCAAGTCCAACTGTCCAAGCAACACGGACTTGCTCCTGAGTTGTAAATTCGCTAGCAAGGACATCAATGTCCAACTTTGTAGTTTAGAGAAATACGAGTACAAGCAAATGTTAACTTAAGGGTAACTTCATGGAGCAGTAAATGATATTGAAAGCCTAACATGTATTCCCCCCAAACAAAGAATAAGCGCGAAAAGACTCTGTTGGACAAAGCAGACATCCACTACAAGATACACAGACAGAACACACCACAGAGCATTTAGCATCCTTTTCTTATCTGAGACTTTTAGAACTCTTGGGCCTTCAACTACTATACTACATCAATGGAGAGAAAGGTAATCAAACTATTCCAGATATTTGAAACAAATTCCAGCAGATGCTTTAGTCAAACATAGCAGAGTACATCCACATCAAATGTATACAAACTAGGCTAAAAGCAAATTCCATGACTGGCACTGAACATTTCCAAATGAGGACTAAAAATGGTAAGTGATAAAGAGAGATGAAAGCCAAAGCCTACCCTGCAGTGGCCTGGACGCGTTCTTCCTCAGTTGGTTTCGGTGAAAGCATGGGCTTGTAAACAGGAAATGTCAATACAACCCCAAGATGATAAGAACCTAACAGTCTGAACGGGCTGGTAAGGACAGCCTTTCCAGTAGCCCGAGCTCTCAAAATATTTTCGCGATCTTCCTGCATTGGGAAGCAAATTTTTGCAATTACATTTAATGCATAATCAAAATGTAAAGTTAGAGGTATCATAACATATGTCATATTGAATATGTATTACCTCCCCAGACATCATATCAAGTGATCTTAGATACGAGACAGTTTCTTGTGAGAATATGACCGGGGCATACTCGTCCCGGATTGGCGAAGGCTCTCCCTCCATCGTCCTTATATTCCAACCAAGTTGCCTCTCAAATTCTTCCCTCTCATGATTGACAACCTTCTGGGCATAAGCCACCCCGCTTAGCAATGGCCTCTCAAAGGCTGTTCTGGCCGTGTACTCAGCAAAAGTTTCCTGCATTGTTGCAATTATACCATTCCAAACAAATATGAAATCAAGTCTTAGCACAAAATTGTTTCGAATAAACCAAAATTGCAAACCAAAAAACCATCCACTCTAAACACACAAGAACTAATTGGAAGGAAGAGGCTACAGAAGAAACAGGATAACCTGATTTCGAATTACATAATCAAGAACTCAAGAAAGCTTTCCAGAGGTCGAGAAAAGAAAGGGCGCAAACCTGATCAATTGCAGATGGGTTTTTGTAATAATGGAAGGTGGACACAAGAATTGCGAGGGCGTGGACATGATTCACGCTGACGCTGAATTGATCTTGTAGCATCCTTGCCCTTTGATCGCACAAGCTCACAAGAACCTCCTTTCTTCTCTCCTTGCTTGTAGCATCCATTTTTGTATATGTAGCTCTACTAACGTACAACATGAGTACGATCCAAAGTGCTAAAAGTTTTGGAAGCCAAGCTCTTTGGATATTTGTGTACTTCCTCTTTGTCCCCAAGTGTTCATTCACACTCATAGCCACCATGTGGTGACTCTGATTCTTCTGCCCCATTAGTACAAGCTCTTCTCCGCAGCTCCTCTCTGTTCCTTATCTGCTTCTTGTTCTTCAATTCTCCCACACTTCATCCCTAGACTTCAGAAACAAAGGACCAAGTACTGATATTTATATAATTTACAAACCCACGATGCAGTATCATGACTTTCTTCAGAACTTGCAGTCTTTTGAGACTAGCTTTATTATTCAGTAGCACAAAGAAAAGGGAGTCTTTCTGGGGTCAAAATAAATTATCATCACAACATTGTTTTGAGTGACTAATTATCAGATACCCCAAAACCCTAAACAATATGAACACACAAATGATTTCCCCACTCCCCTCTACGGCTCTACTGGAGAAACCAAGAAAGGAATGATGTTTTCTTTGTTTATTTCGAAGGTTATCCTTCACAATCCACCCACCTCATGGAACAAGCATGGCTTGTTGCAGCCCTCAAAAGATGGACAAGAGCCCAAATTCCAAAGAGAAAAAAACTCTTATTTTCTCTCTCTACCTCCCAAGACCTTAGACCCCTGCAATTGCTATGAGGCCTGAGGGGGTTTGAATGCAATAAAGTATAGAAGAAGAACAACTTTACCCTAATCATATAGATGACCCATTTCTCTTTCTCTCTCTTTCTCAATATCTCTGCAAGCGTGAAGTTTAGTCGAATGGAGAGTCCAGACAAAGAAAAGCACGTTCACTGTTCTTTCTGTACATCCCTCTATAAAAAAAAATTCCATTCTACTAAACTCAAACAAACCAAGATCATTGACCAGCTAAGCTACTATTCCTATATCTAATCAATAATCAACAATAAAAACACACATTTGCTGATTTGCATTCGCAAGACACCAAGACACGGAATATTTCATGAACAAAATACTCAAGAAAAACGCAACAACTGTGTTTTTTTTTAATACAATGAACTGTAACGATGCTTAGTTGGTCGGGTTCTTTCTGCTCAAGTCTAACTCTATTAATCCAAATTTTATTTACTTGATTTCTTGTTCTTTTGACTCTTTTCCTTTGTATTTTTGCTTTGGGGTTGTTTATATATATAAATGCAATTATTAAAATAGTTAAGAGATATCTTCCTTACCTTACTTTTTAAAGCAACTGAATCGAATTTGAGGATTTTTGCAGATACGCTCTTGTCCCACCAAATCCTATAAATAATTGTCCCCTTTCTCTTTCTCTCACTAAAACTTCTCCCAAAATGCAAATTTCCTTTTATTTGCTCTTTCTGGTCTTGACCTTCATTTTCATTATTTTTTAAATGACCTTCATTTTCTTACTCACACTTTATGGCTGTGTGGAACTCTTTACTTGACTTTTTGAACCCCTTCTCTCTCTCTCTCTCTCTAGCATGCCCATTTGGTAATTTCCAGTTTCTCCCTCTTTCTACTCACTCAAATTGCGAATGGGGTCTTCTTATCTTGAATAGTTGCAACTGCACTTTCAGATATCAATGAATGGGTTTTATTTGCCTTTTTCATTTTAAGGGAATGAATGGTTTTTTTAAAGCGTTGAAGATTTAATAATCACGTATCTTACTTTTTAATTTTATCCCTTATCTTTCTCTCTTTAAAAAAAACTCTCTACATCTATTAAAAAAAGTAAATAAAAATTTATAAGTTAATTTTTATTTCGATTATGATATTAATATATTTTTTTTATTTTTCAAATTTAAGTATCTTTTTAAACATTTATCCAAATTTTGAATGATACTCACTAACTTAAATAACTTAAATAGGGATTACATTTGTATTTGTATGACAAATTGTCCCGTGAGTACAAATGCAAATGCAAATTGCCTTTACTTTTGTGAGTATGGACCATGTTTGGGTCTAGTTGAGTTTTTTTTTCACTTTTGATTATTTTTGTGAATATTTATGTTGATTATTCATTTAATTAAATTAATTATATATGTTATATTTTTAGTTGTCAATTATCTTAGAGAAATTTACAAATGTGCATATAGATATTTTCGCTAATTTTGTTACGGACCATATCTTTTCCTCCAAAGATAATGTCATTGGGTGAGCTCAAAATTAAATTGTATTAAAAGGTTATTATATTATAATAGAGAAATCCAAGATAGATAAAAATGTTTATATGAGTTGTGAGCATTTTGAACGCTTTAAAAATAGATCATCACAGATTAATCTAGTAACTTCGCTAAACGTGTATATTTTTTTATAGTTTTAATCGCCTTATTTCTAGGTGAACTCTCTCACCAAATGGCCTCTAACATGTCTATTACACTTCTTAATGAATCTCCTAATATCATTCGGAATGAATCTCTTGTTTTCCTTTCGTGTATGTATTTTTTTAACAAAATTAATAAAATAATTAGGTAAATAATTAAATTTAACTTGTTAACACACAAATATTAAAAAATGAAACGTTTGACCCGTTATTAAACTAATTAAAGTAAATTATTTTTAACTAATTTGATTTGAAAAAGACTAATACATGCCTAAATTAATCAACCTAAACTATTTGAATTAAATAAACTATTCTACACTATAAATTTTATTAATTTAATATTTGTTTCAACTAATTAATCTAAACTATTCAAAATATTTTTTAAATTTTGATAATTAGCTATTTGAAATAAATAACTTAAACAAATTATTCTACACTATAAATTATATTAAAAAAGCAAAACAATTTTAGACTAGTTGAAACTACTTCATCATGAAAATTTACATTTGAGTTATTAATTTTAGTAGTAAGATGACATGAGATAGAAAACAAATGAAGCACAACATCTCATCAAATTAAATTGCAATAATAGATAAAATGTAAAAAAAGAATGCCAAAAGGAGATTCAAAAATTAATAATATATTCTTACTGTTGATTTGTTATTAGAATATAAGTTTATGCTTATTTAGTTGTTAATTTGTATAGAACTAATTAAATTAATTTTGTTTATTCAAGCTTGAATATGTTTGTTTAATTTCATAAAACAAAAGAATATGTTTGCTTAATTGAATTGTAATTTATGCTATTAGTTGAAGTTTATGACTCTAGTTAAGAAGTGATAATTGTCTTCCCCATATAAGTATTTTTATTTTATTAATTATGTTATTATTTTATCTTACTTATAAATATTGGAGGCATTTTGGTAAAAAAAATAAAATGTGAGATTTAGTAAATTAGTGTGGCATTTAACCATTATACTAAAAATATAATATATAATTAATTTAATTAAATGTATAAATAATCACAAAAACATGTACAAGTGAGAAAAAAATTGATCTAGCCCGTCCGCACATAAATGAGAAAAAATTGAATTTGCCTCGTTAGGACAAATGCAATCCATTTGATGAGGGTCAAATCAATTCGCCCTCAGAGAACAAATGCAATACACCATCTATTTCATGAATATAATCATTTTTTTCAATTTTAAAGCATATAACACACTAAACTAATGTAATAATGAACAAATGTTGTTAGAGTGTAGTAAATTAACATTTTTTAGTAATTGTTTCAATGAAAATGGCTACAAATTGATACATTTATGATTGAATTCAAGAGATTTTAAACTAGGGAGAAATTAGAAGGGCAAAATAAGAAAAATGGGTGTCTATTTATTAAATGGAGTGTGAATTTAGCGACTATGTTTTTTTTTTTTTTAAGTACAAAGAGAATTGGGGGATGGGAATTAACGCAGTCAAGTGAATGTTGTTGTCTACTAGACCACCCTTGCGATCTCGAATGAATGGGTCATTTGGTGTGTAATTTCTTTTCCAAATTGAGAGTGTCTTTTGCGCTAGAACTCAAGCACACATAAACAAAATATTGTTTAATACTATTTAATTCTAAATTTGATAATTATTATTCTTTTTATTCAGAAATATAAATTATTATATGACTTACTTCTTATCTCAAAATATAAATAGTTTTAGAAAATTTTAATATACATTTAATCATTGACTATTAGTATAATCGTTATTTATTTTTATCTATTATTTCACGTTTTACTTATTTTTAAAACAAAGTTTTATACTTTCTTTTTCTAAAAATAAATTTTATTTTATCCTTTTTATTTGCAAAACATAATAATTGGATATTTTAAGAATAAAAAAATTATTAATTTGTGTAAAAATATGTACAACAATTTATATTTCTGAAGAAAAGAAATAAATTTTACTCTCACTATTTAAAAAAAAATGATTACTTTAATTTAATATAAAAATTAAGAATAACTTATTATTCAATTATGTTGATATTATTATAATATTGCTAATATTAGTGTACTTAGTAGTGGAGTTGTGAATTGATATGACTTAAATATTTAATTTTTGAAATATGATACAAATCTTTTAAGTTAAAAATTATTATTAAAATTTAGATAAAAAGTATATTTATTGTTTAAAAGATAAATATTTAATTTTAAATTTTAAAATATAATTATAAATATTTAATTACATACACGAATAGATATTAGTCTTCTCTTCTCCTACAAAAAAAAAAATTTATTTAAAAAAACAAAGCAAAACAAAATTCTTTAGAGAGGGACTGTGTATGCGTGTGTGTGACTGTGATTCTGGCTTTTCTGAATTAAGTTGATGGTATATGAAAGACGGAAGCGTAACTTATTTTTTATAAATAAATAAAAAAAAAATAAATAAATAATCGATTATACGATGATATTTTTTATATTAAAAAAAAGAATATAAAAAAATCGTTTTCACAAATCTTTGGGAAAATGACTCGGCGACAAGCTGTAGATCTCATTCTATTAAATTAATTGAAAGCCAAGTGTCAATTAGACAATTATCACAACTTGGAAAATGTGGGTTTTACTAATTCAGCATTTCCCATATTATCCGATGACACGTGAATTCACATTTTCGGCTGTATTCGGTTTTTTTTTTTTTTAGGGGAACTGTATTCAGTAATTAATTCAGAATTTTTTTCAATATATATATATATATATTTTTTTTTTTTTTAAAAAAACTCCTACCACATTAAGATTTTAATCTTTTAACTCTATTTGTTCACATTCAATATTCTTTTTTAAACTTTTTTTAAAGAATGGTGAAAAATGCAGGGGTGAAAGTGATTTGCTAAAACAGGGCTTCGTGGTTATGTTTCTGTGGCTAATTCTTTGCTCAATATGTGTATGTTAAAAGTTCTATTATAAATAAATGTTCACATTTTTATTTTAGTTGTTCGAAATTGAATGTATATATTTCTTTAAATAAACATATTTTTATTTAAAATTTCATTAATAATCTTTTTAATTTAAGACATTTATATACAACTAAAGCATGATCTCTATCATTTATCACCTTAATTTAAGGAATTTGTATATCAATAACTTACGAGTTTAACAATTCATTATATTAAAATAAAAAATACAGAGTTTTCATGCCAATTCTTTGTTCAATATGTGTTTGCCCAGTCTTGTAATATGAATGTTACAAATGTAGTGTTTGAGAGGATGAAGTTGAAGAATGTCGCAAGCAGGAATGGGATGATCTCTTTGCATATGCAATCTGGGTTTGAATGAGAAAGAAAAGGATCATTTTTCGGTTTATATTTTTCTTAGAAGAAAAAAATATTGGTAAAGCAAAATAGTGGAGTGGAAAAAAATAGTCCTCAAATTTTGAGTAATTTGGACGAAAAAAATCAATAAACGTTAAATTAATTGACTAAACGACGTGACTATCAAAATTATTAACTAGATAAAAGTTATGAAATCTAAAAAGTTAAAAAAAAAAAATACAAAACCCACATTACGAAAACGTAAAAAGATAAGGAATACAACATTTTGCATATATACAACATCTCATTAAAGGTGGCCTTTAAATTATAAAGCAGTTTTCAAAGTTATCTATATATGTTTTGTGATGATTCTTGGAATCTTGGCTACCCTCACAAAAAGTCTAAAAAATTGTGGAATATAAGATTTCTTTTTTAAAATTTATTATAATTCTATATAAAGGTAGCATAAGGGCATCGTTCGTTGATCACCACAAATTCATTCATATACAACGGATAGCATAATTAGGTATACATGACAGTTCTTTGAACAATCACAAATAATGTAAAAGAATAATGCTATATAGTTGAACCGTGACCATTTGAAATGATCTTTTCACTTGCCATGCATGGTATCAAAATATTGTATCTAATGATTTATTTTTATAGTCATATATTATTCCTTTTCTAATTCATTAAAGCTATTCTGAATATTTACAACTTAACTATTCATAAACTCAATAAATTGAGATCACAACATTAAACTCAATAATAAAAGAAACTTTATTATCAAATCTCACAAATTTCCCATATTATAAAAATATATATATATATAATATATATATATATGTATCCATGAGAATAAAAACTACTCGAACTATTCAACATTATTTCCAATAGTTTTACAAGAAGCTAAAAACACTTGAAATCCTCATTGTCAAATCAGCCAACCATTTCATCATTCATCAAGTGTAAACATTCTTATATAAAATATGTTATTCACATCTAGAATTGAATATTCATATTTGACTTAAATTAAAAATTAGGAAAAGACTTTAAGTGCAAGTAAGTTATTTCTTTATTATTATTATTATTATTTAATTAGTAGTGTAAACCATTAGTCAGTTGAAGTAAATTTCTTAAATTAAAGAGATTATTAGTAGAATTTTAGATGAAAAATATATTTATTTTAGAAAATTTGATATTCATTTCTGAATATTTCAAAATAAAAATATAAACATCCAATTTCGGACAAAAAGATTATTGGGTTGATTCTTACAAATCAATAGTTTCTGAAAAAATATCAAATTCATGGATATTCCACAAGTTTGAAGGGTAGGATGATCATCAAGCACGTTGTAGTTCTTGTCCCCTAAAGTGAAAGAAATTTGCATAGATAAACCATGAAATAAATTATTGTCCTTTGAGAAAAACATTTTCAACTATAAATTAAATTCATGTGCATTACCAGCTTTTTGCATAAAATATCCATTATTAATAAATACTTTGAATTACTAGATGACTCAATCCTTTTTTAAACTATAGATTACATATGACAATCCAACTACAATTTAACAAGAAGAGATTTCATCTAAGGAGATAAATGGCCTTCATGTTCAGTAGGAAAATCATCATGTTGTCAAAAATGTTATGGATACTTCAAATTAAAACTGTTATATACCTCTTCAAAAGAATGAAAAAATATATTAGTAAACTATATAGGATGGCTCGGGAGTCGTTGCATATATTTAGAGAATGTAAGATGATTGCTATATTCGTTGTATATATTCAAGTATTTATGACTATTCACCTTAAATACAATAATTATTTGTGATAGTCTATTTCTTCACCGTATTATTTAATTATTTATAATAAATTATCATAAATACACTAATATATATATATATATATATATATATAATATGTGATGACTTGTTTTTAAAAAACCCTTCAATTATCAATAGTAAAATAAAAAATACTTAATTAACTAAATACCTTAACTTTGGGATATATACATTTTGTTGTTTTTTTTTTTAAACTGAGAGTACTTGTACTTTGTTCAATTCCATTCTCCAATTTATAGTGGAATCTTCAGGGTACTCATTTGGGATTTTAAATCATGGCTAACTTCAAGAAAAATATGAAAATGAGACTGATCATGAACCTTCATTGATGAATTTATACCAAAACATAAAATAATTGCATTAGAAGTTGGAATATTATTGAGTTTAACTGGATGGAAACAAAGCTTACATAAAAGACTAGAAAGTAGTTTAATTTTCTCCATCGTGTCCCTTCTCCTTTTACCTTGAAACAGCAGTACAGCAGCACCTGCATAATGTTCTAACACAAGAGGTCGTTCTCTTAATGGCCAAGCATTATAGAAGGCAGTACTAAAGGTGTCCACCAATTCAACAAAGGACCAAAACCAATTATTAAAATCCTACTAGGACCAAAACCAAATTGCTCTGTGAAGGTGAATTTTGACAATTTACAACCACAAGTGTAAGGTGCTCTATTGCTTTGCATCAAGAATTCTTTATCGCTTTTCCTGAATATTTTTTTATTTCTTTTTTTTTTTCAAATGATCAATAGTGATTTTCCATCTCCCACGTAAATTCGAATTCACGATCCATAAATTATAAGTGAAGCGTTTTGCCACGTGAGATGTGCTGCTCATCCATCTCCCAGAATATGTTGAAGCCATGAGTTTCTCTATACTATCCGCCTTGATGCCATTCATCACTACAAATATGTACTCTTTGAAGGTGATTGTGCTTGTCTCATCCAGAAAGTTAAAGCTTTGAATCATTAATGTTTTACATGAATCATTTCCTTTGTTTGATTCCTATCAAATCTGTTTTGTTCACCGGGAAAGTAATAAACCTACCCATTTGTTAGTTAGATTAGGTTCGGATTGCTTTTCTTTTGTGAATGGTTTGATGATCTTCCTCGCAATGTACTTTCATATATTTTATTTGATTCCTCTAATCAATAAATTACATTTGCTTCTATAAAAAAATAAAATTCCTAGCAGGACACGTTAGTCAATATAAGGATTTAATGGCCAAGATTAGAGGAACTACATAAAACCTTTTTTTTTTTTTTTTGGTAAATTCTTTGAAGAACTACATAGAACAATTTATACATAACTTCTTTTTTAATTCAAAATTGTGCAATTTTAGAGGCCCAAATTAATTCTTTCTCAAAGTCTATACAACTCTTACAACTTGATTGTGAAATTCAGAGTCTATTGGTCAAATCTTTCATAATTTTTTTTTATAAAAAAATCAATTTCTTGAAAAATGAAGGGATTTTATTTTTAATTTTGAATTAAATTTACAGAAGACTCTTAAGGTCGATCATTTGTCCGGCAATTTTTTTTTTTCCTACAGGAGCCAAAAATAGATACATAAATAAATGCTTTAACATAAAAACCATGCAGAATTTTCATATAATTCTGAAAACTAAACCAAAAGGAATTTCAGTAAAATGAAACCAAGCAATGATTTGGAGAGAGGAAAAAGAAGCATACTTCCTCTATTTTATTTTAATTGTTCATTTTGAATTTGCAATAGAATTTTAAAAAATATTAAAAATGATAATTATACAACTAAATTTCTTAAATTGCTTATAGTATTGTTAGTGTGTAAGTATAGTTGTATAAAAGTTTGATTTGAAATAACACTTCTAAGAGTTTCATTCTTCAATATTTGCATTCTCATTAAAAAAAATACTAGCATATATTCATCATCTTCTTTTTTTAGTTGTGATTAATTGAAAACAAAAAACATGAATGTTTTACATATTTTTAAAAATTCAAATTTATATCTTCAAGATTAAGCAAGGGTAAAATTGGAAAGTTGATAATTGAAATGGAATACTTAAAAAAAAAGTTAGACAATTGAAATGAGAAGGATATAATATTTTTTAAGGTTAAATGATTTAAAAGGACATTTTCCAAGAAATATATTGAAATAATTTTCTGAGGAACAAAATTTGACTCGATTTAGGCCTTTTTTAAAATTTTCAATTATTGATTTTTTTTTTTGAAAACCCTTCAATTATCAATAGTAAAATAAGTGATACTGAATTTACTAAATACCTTAACTTTGGGATACTTTTTGTTATTTTGATAACTGAGAATACTTGTACTTTGTTCAATTCCATTCCCCAAATTATAGTGGATATTTCAGAGTAGTCAAATCATTGAAATAATTACTAATGAAAGTGATTTAATCAAATAATTACTTATATAGAGTGGAGACTCTATCTCTTAGCTCTATGGATGGCAAGATTACTTAGAAAACCTTTAAATTGAGTGTTACTCAATTGGGATTTTAAATAATGGCTAACTAGCAAAATAAACTTCAAGAAAAATATGAAAATGATACTGATCATGAAACTTCATTGATGAATTTATACCAAAACATAATATTACATTAGAAATTGGAAAATTGTTGAGTTTACAGGATGGAAACAAAGCTTACATAAATGACTAGAAAGTTGTTTATTTTTCTCCATTGTCTCCCTTCTCCTTTTATACCTTGAAACAGCACCTACATAATGTTCTAATACACAACGTGGTCGGTCCCTTAATGGCCAAACATAATTAGGAAGCAGTACTAAAGGTATCCACGTATTCAACAAAGGGCCAAAACCAATTATTAAAATCCTACTAGGACACGTTAGTCCACTAAGGATTTATGGATTTAATGGCCAAGATTAGAGGAACTATATAAAATCAATTTATACATATTTTATATATATATTAATAATAATTTGATAAGTTAATTAAAATTATTTGAATTATTTATTTTTTAACGAATATTCAATATCGAATGAAGAGAGTGTCATTTTACTCATTATTAATTATTACGAGTGCCATGATATATATCATTTGAAAGAGAATTATAAGTAATTATATATTGAAATGATATTAATGTGCGAATTTGGGATGGCCCATGGGTACCAAGATCAAATTCCATGGTTTCTTCTTCTAACAAACCACTACTTAGCACAAAGATTGGATAAGTTGAGTTTGATTGTTGAATAGTCATGGCAAAAGGTGCAGAAAAATGGAGAAGGCTTATCAGCCATAGAGCCACTCATAGTGGAAACTCTCAAATACATGGAAGTCTTACACTATTCTACTTTCTCATTTGTCAAAAGAACAGCCATTATAAGCTGCACATCATTTAGCTACTTATGACTTTTATCCTTTATCCTCCTTTGGCAAATATGAAAATGAATCATTTTTCGTTCACAGATATATAATTTTTAATGGATAATTTTTATATTTTTTTATTAATTATCAAGTATTTTTTATTAGTTGATAATTTATATTACCTGTATTAAAATATAAAACATTGAAAACAAACTTTTTTTGTCCTAAAATATAAAATATTCTTGCATATCATCTTCTTGGGAAGAGAAGAAACCAAGGCTGGCGTTGGTGTCATTGTCATTCTCCGTGATGATCAAGGACAGATTATGGATGGATGCTTTTGCTTGTGGCCGCCCTTGTTCTTCTTCTGCTGAGTTATCTGAGATTTTGGCACTCATGCATGCCGTTTGGTTCGGGGCTATTAATTTGATTCTAAGGTGATCTTTGAAGGCGATTCTTTCAACCTTATCTCCAAGATGGGTTATCTTGATGAAGACTTTTCCTCTTATGGTCATTTTATTGAAGTTATTGGTGATTTGTTAGTTTTATTTGATTCATTTCCTCTTTCTCATATTCGTTGTTTAGGTAATAAATTCGTGCATTGTTTAGTACTCTTTTAGAATGGTTTGGAGTCTTTCATGGTGATGTTGTAGCTGCCTCTTTGGCCAATCTTTCTTCTTAATGAGTTTTTTCTTTTTTTCTAAAATTTTTTTTTATTACTTTTTAGAATATTTTGTATATTATTTATACTTATTTTTATTAATCATAAAATAATGATATTTTAGTTTCATTAATAGACAAAATAAATGAGAATATTTTAAAACTAAAATATCTATGTGCGTAATTTCTTTCAATATTTAAAATTTTGAAATAAATGAAGTATTTTTCATTTAACTCAAGCTTACATTCTTTTTAATTTTCTTGTAAGGATTAAGTAATAATGGGTTTTTCAAACTCAAACTTGTGACTTTTTCTTTTCTTTTCTTTTTTGATAAATGCCTTGTGATTCTTTTTCTTTCTTTCTGTTTTTTTTTTTTTTTTTGGAGGACTTGTGACTTTTCTCGGTCATAGATTCTAAATATTCAAATATTAAAGTTTAAAGAATTCATCTGCATCGTACTTGTCAATCGGCCCATTTGTGCATTGCTACCTTACCTGTTATTGTAGCCATATGAGCTTTGTGCTATTTGGGCTTTTCAAGTCAGAAATCAAATTGGGTTTTGAATTTTTTATATAAAAAAGGTAAATTGATTAGTCCAATAATTTTTTAATTTTAATGTTATAAATTCATTAAAAAGGTTGGAATGTAAAATGTAAGTTTTGAAAAAGTTCAAGTATACTATGAATTTTTTCCAAAATCATTTTGGTCAAACTTACGTTATCCAATGTTCTTCAACGCTTTTATATAATAGTTTTAATTTATTGTAGAAAGCAATTTAATCATTAGATTCAGCAACCAAGTTATAGGAAGAAGGCTAACATTTACAAAACCAAAATAGCATTGGAAAGTTGGCCATTCGACTACATCATGTGCTACCCTATTACAACTTTTTTTTAAGATCAATTTTTGGAAGTTAAATCTTTAATGAAATACTATTTCAATCTCTCATGAATTACTTTCATGATATCAATTAATTATACGTGTACAAAAGGAACAAATCAGTATTAATTACTTTTAACAAGATTCGAATCCTCTGAGTTTGTTGACAAGACTTTTGGTGCTGTGGCAACAACTCTATCCCCTTACAAACTTTGGGAACATAATTTACATTCCAATGTCTAGAAACAGAATTCTTCAAAAACAACTTTGCTTGTTTAATGATGACTTGAGCTTGCCAAATCTCATGATCCTGGAAACCTTTTACAGTCAAAATAATCCCCAAAGCATAACCTTCGAACTCTTCTAGTTTATAACCCTTGTTTGCAGCAATCTTGAGTCCTCTTAGCAGTGCCATAGCTTCCGCCACATAAGCTTCAGACGCATCAACTTTCTCAACCCAGGCTTCCTCAATCAGTCCTTCTGCATGCGCAATATGGGCAGCTTCCGAGTTGTAAGCAGCGTCGAAATTGATCTTTTTGTAGCCTAATTTTGGAGGCTGCCAAATTGCAACTTGCTGCGGAAAAAGGTTGTAAACAATGGCAGAACTCCAAGCATTCATGTTTGGTAACATGAGCTTTTTAACTTTCTCAACTGAATTGGGAGTACGAAAGTTCATGGGAGGCAGAAAATCGGGAAGGGTAGGAATCCAAGGATCCTTCCAAACGCTGAGTTCAGAGTTAATACCAACAGCCTTACAAGCTCCTTCTTAACGATGTCTCTAGTGCTCCAAATCCAAAATGCATTAGAGGGGTAGCTCTCAATTTCCCACAAATATCTGCCTTTTAAGTACTTAGCTCGAAATAGCTTAACCCAAAGCAGATCAGGTTGGGTAGTCAACATCCACACAGGTTTTCCAACCATAATTATGTTGACATCCTTCATCAAACGGAAGCCTAAACCACCTGCCTATTTTGGAGAACATATAGAAGTTCAGCTCTTGAGAAATAGATGTCTTTTATCATTATCTTTAGAAATAAATTGAAAGTTTGAATTTTACAAGTTATCATATATTCAATTCCCATATAAACATATAAAGATTAAATAATAGGTTTGTCAAATTCAAACCTTTTTAATTTTTTTTTTTGGATAAAGAACTCGTAATTTCTTTTTCTTTCTTTCTTTGTTTGAAGGACTTGTGACTTTTCTCCATTAATAGATTCCAAATATTCAAAAATTTAAAAGTTGAAGGAATCAGTACTTGTAAATCGGCCAATTTGATGTATTGGTACTGGCTATAGGAGGATTTCTGAGTACTTCGATGTTGAACTTGCTATTATTATTGTCTTTGTACCGAGAAACATCTTAAAAAAAGGTTCAGAACCTAGTTATATAGGCATGAATTCTGCATTAAAAGGCTTCTGCTGGGAACAGAATCTACCTATGACAAAATTTGCAGTGACAGTAAACCCCTACGCCTACAATAAATTTTGGCATCTTATACAACACTATGAACATAATTAACTGAAACGTTACAGGTGAAGAAAATATATGAGGTTGGAAGATTCAAAACCTCACATACTTCTCTGTCCCTGTGCAGTAGAGGGAACAGTCATAAATTTAAGAAGAAATGACAAGAAATTCAAATTAATAGAATAAAAAAAGTTATTAGAGTTTCAAATTCAGATCAGGCAATGATGAATCTGTTCTAGGAGGTGGCGCCACTGCTATAAAATTTATGTTGGATCTTTGGCATGAATTTAAGTCCATATTGCCACCAACTCCTTCAACTTGCCTAAAGCTACCAGGCCAGTACATCTCTACTTCATCATCATCCATAGATACTGGCACCCCAAAGTATCCTTGTTCAAACCTTGCTGCCCCTCTCATTGCATTAAGCTGCTGCCTCTCCGTTGGTCTGAGTCGTTGGTGCACAGAAGCATGAGCTTCAATGCCAAGGGATCGGTAAGCAGAGCCATGAAGGGGAAGAGATGCCAAACTAGCATACCTATCTGATAGCATATTCATCCTCATTGCCCTCTTTGCCAGTGTTCTTTCCCTCTTATGTGCATTCTGATGACCTCCTAGAGCTTGCGAGCTGTAGAATTTGCGTCGACAGTAGTTGCAGGAGAAAATCCTGGAAGCAGTGGCGGCTGGAGGATGAGGAATCACTTCACCACTAGGTTCATCCATGCACTCCGACTCAGTTTGATTTTTGTTGAAACCGAGTGTCAAGTCAAGAGTAACTGGCGCATCCCTTTGAAGTTCAATGGATTCCATGACATGTGATGTAGTAGTGCTATCCTTGTAAGGACCTGGTGAAATTTCTTGGGTGGAAATATTGGAGGCCACTTGGCTACTCATCTCAGAGTCTTCTTCAGATTCGATGTTAATATTTCGGGGCTTCATGCTGTTGCAAAGAATGAATTATTTCAAAGAATCTACAATGATTGAAACATGTTGCTCTTGTTGACAGACCTGCAAATAGCATACTCATAAACAGTTGGACCAAATTCATAAAGAAATTGCATAAAACCATAGAGGCATCACGAATTTTACTGCACTACACTTTCCATTGAAGCAAAAGTCATTCTGAGTTTTCGAGCATAAACTGCTAGACAATCCAGTTAGTCCAAAGGGAACCAGATATAAAAGTACCCATGCATAAAAAGACAATTAAATGAGCAGCCCTAATCATAAAGAAAAAGCAGATGTCCCACTATGGGCACCGAATGACACACAAAAGCCCCAGGAAGCAGGAAATGCAAAGAAATGACAAAGCTGAACCAACATAAGGAGTAAAATAAAGAAAAATGAGCCAGCCATTGGATATTTCACATATATGAAACAGTATTTATTGCTGATCTAATTGAGTTGTTAGAAAAGTCTTTACTCTTTTAATCCCACTTTTATTCTATAATTCCTCAGTGAGAACTGGCAAAAGCATTCATGCATATACACAAGAAAGCACAGGCAACAGATTCTTTTATGGGATATGCAGGAACATTAATTATATTTCAAGTGCAGGCACCTCAACTATCTCAAGAGCATCTTCATCTTAGTGCTTGTAATTGGGAGCGCAGAGAATAAATTCAGTGATATACACGCTTTCCCAGCTATTTTGACACTAGCACAAAAGTGGATGTTCATTTCATTTCACATGTCATATTCTTTTGATTTGTCCTACACAATAGCATAGAGAAATATGACTTTGCAATAATATTATCTTATCCATACAGGAATATCCATTTTTATTTATCAAATGAATACCTTCTTACTGCAAGCAAGAGAAGTCAATAATTTTGTGACAGGATAGTAACAACACGAGTGAACGAACTACAGAAATCTCCTACATCTATGACAGGAATTGCATGATAATGTCCAAGCTGCCAAATGCTCAGGCTATAAAATCCTATGTCCACAATTTTGACATAGTGAAAATTTTGTAATGACTTCAAGAATTCAATGAGATGCCATTATCAAAAGTGAAAATTCGCTCCTGTTGTTTGCAAAATAAGCTTTGATGCAGTTTCAGATACTTCATACAAAACAGAATGCATCAAAATGTGGAAAAAAGTGGGTAGTCAAAATTTTAGTAGCCAAAGTTTCAAACATTTGATAGCTACTGCCTCAGCATCTAGATAAAATGTTAACATATATCCTTTGCATCTTCTCATTGAAGCCAAACAGTATGATATCTCAAGGACATTATTGATCCAATATGTAAAATATCCTCCCCTATGCCCCAATTGCTAATAAATAGTCACGTCTCACTTAATTTGGGTCTTTGCCAAACATATATGTAGATATCGATAAAATTAACCTCGAAACCACATATATTCAAGCCAATTTTTTTTTTCAAGGGTTGCACAAATTCCAGCAAATCTAAGGTTTTTTGCTAAGCTGTTATTTCATATTTCCTTTAATGTTTGCAAGCAATTATACCCTTTTATGTTTGGAAGCTGTTATTTAATCAGAGATTCTGAGGTTTGTACCTGTCCATCTGCCTTGATATGGAAATTCAAGCCGTAGAAGGATACTGGATAGATGGGATCTTAAACTGCAAGCTTAGATAAAGATCTTCTTTCTTTTTTTTAGTTTTAGGTCATCTGTTACTACAAATAAGATTCTTTTAGAAGGTAATTAAAAGCTCTGCAATAAAGGAAAGTACATGTAATATTATCTAATTCTGATAAAATGAAGCTACATCAAATTCAAGGTCGCATTAAAAGGGCAAATACAGTTTACCAGCCAGCTATCTTCTCTAATATCTGAATACCTGTCTTCAATTAAAAGATACTCAAAATGCTAATTCACTGCACAAGTTACTTAAAGTGACTATAGAAGTGAAGAGAAAGCAAGAAAACAATAAATGGAATCAGGTAACAGCAGAACTAGAGCCACCAGACTTATTTACCTAAACCACCTTGCAACAAAATAAAACGACATAAATCAATACCCTTGCTTTCCTCCTCACAGCATACCAGATTCCAGGCAACTACACAAATGCAAACTACAAAAATATGTCACAACCTCTAAAATTTGTGTAACTTCAGCTAACCATCTCATGCCTAACATTTCTTGTACTGATAAATTCAAGGGTCTCATGGTATGTGAAAAAGATGCATCTCAACAATATTTCAAAGAAACAAAAAATAAGAAAATGCGAAAGAAAACAATCACCATTGCATAACTCTTAGGGGCAGTTCAAAGAAAACAACCACATAACTTCTGAATTCCAATAAAAATGTTTTTATTGTTCATGATTCATACTGCCAAACTACTCATTTGCTAATACCATGCCCCAAACCGTATATAACTTAAAACTTACCCTGGAACATTCAAAGATAATCAAGTTTAGCCCAATTCAACTGTGTGACAACTGGTTACCTACAAAAACAAGGATCCCCCTCCTGTTGGTACTACAATGTGCTAACAGAATCAGTAGGGCTACTATCACCAGGATATGCTTTAGAGAGTAGTATCTCTTCCAACTTATCATGAGAATCTTATGTCTTCATTGGATTCCTTCAAATCCTCCATTTTGTATTGGCCATCAATAAGTCAAAATAAAAATTTGGGCTGTGTTAGTGGAGAAAAACAGAAGGTTGAAAGAGAAACTCATCCAAAGGATTGTGCCAGTAATTCCTATTTTTTCTTGATTCTCAAATGAGGAATAAAAGCATTTCCTCCTGAAACAATCATTTTGGACGTAACAAGGAGGATCAGATAACCAATTAATCGTCCTCCATAAATCAAGAAGAAAGGAGCGTTGAGTTATTACAGCCGAGACCAAAGAGTCACTTGCCCTGAACATCCAAAAGCTAAAACCTAGATCCGTGATGCTAGGACTGAAGCACTGAATCCCAGACCCACATCATTAGGCTCAGTAGTTCCCTACCCTCAATCTCAATATTTTTTTTAAAAAAAAAATTCTCAATTGATGTTGTAGTCTCAGTTATAGTGCTCCCACATCAGACCTGATAATTCAAACCCCCTAATCTAAAGGCTTAGGCTTGTAGAAAAGGGTAGAAATCACACTTGAGAACACCAAGTTTGCCATTGAAAACTCAAATTTGTTGAAATACCACATCTAAAAGCTTAAACTTGTAAACTAAAATTGTCCAGTTGAAAGGACTATTCTAAACATTTTCAACCAGAAAATATTAGTCTCCTTAGAACAAATACTAAATGCCCCGCAAACAAGTTTTGTTAACCCAAAAAGCCATATTTGAAGTTTACCAGGTAGACATAGGTATAACAATATTGTGGCTTCCCCCAAGCTATCATAAAGAAATTTCTCTAGTATGAACTTTAAAGTGTTTTCATCTTCACCATAGAGTTCAGACTTATCATCTCTTAAGTCCTTTAAACCACAACGATTTGCATTGGAATCCCTGAAGGAACAATTCTTCAGCAACTGAACTCAAGAAATATGTCTAAGATGGAAACCATCTTTTTTTTAAAGATTTCACTTGCAGTAACCCAAGAAATGAAAAATATTCATCCAAAATTTATTCTGACATATTCACACCTATTGGAACACTCCCTGCCAATTTAAATGTAAAAATGGAGGGGGATTTTTTTTTACATTCTACTTCTTCCCAGAGACATTAAAATTGAAAAGATTATAAGAAAAGAAAAGACTGCAATAAAGAAATGAAGAAACTGGAGCCATAATGTTGGCATTCAACTTTATGAAACAATAAGCAATAAGGTGGTGAACCCAGATATCTTTCTTGTAGACTGGTGCTTGAAAAAAGCCCAAAAATCAGCACTAGAGAGCATCTAAACTGCTTTATTCGAAAATACTTTCTGCCAACAAAAAGTCTTAGATCTAAGACAACTTCCATCAAACAGATTTGTATTGGAAATCCTTCTTGGTTCAAATTTCACCCAAACTAGGTACTCAGCTATCTACTGCAATAGGATTAACTTTCCTCAACAAACAGGAGACAATAGTACTCTTATTAGTAAAATTCTCAGCTGAATAAACTATAAGGACCCCTTTTTGTCGAACAGAAGAGGTAAGATGAACTTACGCAAATGGTCATGACATAACTTCAGAAGATAAAAATTCTCAAGCCAGAAAACCAATAGAACCCCATGACAAGCTATCTTCAATCTGGAAACAAGATTCAAAAGAATCAGTAAATCCCAAAAGAAAACGCCAGCAACAAACAAACAGTCCCAACTAGAAATACTAGATCATCATACTTATCGGTAACAGAGTGAGAAAAGGAGTAAAAAGAAGCTTCAAAAGGGAGCTAAAAGACATCGAAATAAACCTAGACACCAAAAGGCTGGAGATATAAAATAGTACATACCCAATATCTTGCTACTCCAGGGCTCAGCTTCAGTTGGTGACAAGACAGATAGACTTGAGAGTGATCTAGTCTAGTTTTTACTAAATAAGGTGGGAATGAATGAAGAAAAGCGAGGAATAGCAGGCAAAAGATGGAGATAAGAAGATCATCAACATGAGAAAGAAAAGAAAGAGGAAGAGAGAGAAGATGATGGGATGTCAGATAAGTCAGAGGAAAAAAGCAGAAAACAGAGTTAGACACTATTTTTGTTGGGCTATTTTAACAACTACTAGGGGGCAATAAGACACTGTGTGTGTGTGTGTGTGGTGTGTGTGTGTGTGTGTGTGAGAGAGAGAGAGAGAGAGAGAGAGAGACTGGTGCAGTCTCACAGAGACAGGTACTACAATTAGTGTTTTGTATAGTCTGCAGTACTACTGTTTTCCTCTCATGGATCCTCCATCTAAGTAAAAAAAATAAAGTTGTTCAGATTCTATGCAGTTCTCCATAGCTTTTAACTCTCTCTCTTTGTTTTTTTTTTTATCAACTTCTATCCAAAAGAATGTTGAATTTTAAGCTTTTTTATCATAACTTTCACAAATAATTCTAAATAACATAATCGATGCCGTTTTAGAGCGAGACTTTAATAATTCATCTACTACTGTTCAAAGAGATAGGTTTCTTTTGTCCAGCTTGGACACCCATACTTCCCCACGCCAACCGCCATTCCCTTTGTGTGAAATGACCTGCACAACAGCTCTATCTATCACACCATGCAACAACACACCACATTTTCTCCATCCAGTCAGTCATGCCACTAAGTGACAATGACATGGTCCACAGACACTTATAGATTTGCCCCACAAAAGTCTTCTTCTTCTTCTTTTTTTTAGGAGCTGCCCCTGATAAACAGTTTGTGCTGATCCTTCAAAATTGAGGTTCTTTCTTTTTTTTTTTCTTTTTTAAGTTTGGCAAAGTGACAAAATCAGACCCCAGAAATATTTTCAGTTTTTTCCATTGGTAGACCCCAGAAAGATTTAGTATATATGCATGAAAGATTTCCAATCACAGAGGTGGAGTGATAATTTCTCCCTATTTGTTGTTTTTTCTTTTCTTTTTTTTTAATACAATTTCTCCCTATTCGAATTCAAGCACCCTGAGATTCCTTCATATTCCTGCTCTATGGAAAGTCTCCATCATCAAAAAGTGGTGGAGGGGGGGGGCGTGGACCACGAAGGTACTTTTGAAAATAAATTATGAAAATTTAAAATTAATCAAAATATGATTGTTTACTTGTTTAATTAATTAAAAAGTTATTTACTAATCAATTCGATTTTCACTCACATAATCTCATTATATATCCTTTAAGAAAATAAATGATAGAAACAGGGGAAAAAAAATTGAGGTTGGTTCTTCCAACCCACCCCCCGCCCAACTCGAAAGTAAAAGTTTATAGGCTTTTATCATCATTTTCACTAACTAGATTGAGCTCATCTTATAAGTGAGGTGATACAATAATTATGGAAGAGTATATATATGCTTGACAGATTTCCAAAATAGTACAACAATAATTCTATCCAATCTGAGGTAGGAAAGTAGTACGGATTAGTTCATTAAGAGGTTGCCATTTCTAGGTAAATTTTTAAATCTTCGAGGGGACCAAGAAGATAATCGTTAAATTTGAAAAAACTGAGTAATTCTTGGATAGGTAGGTTTACTCTTCAATTATTTATTATTATTATTTTTTATTCTCAACTTTTTTGTAAGCATATGGTTAGTTTTTCACTCAATGGAGAAAGGGCATAATTGAAAAGATAAAAATTATGAACTTTCTTCTTTTTCTTTCCAAGAGGAACTGTAGTCTTAGTGTCATCATTCAGTCACTTTTTTTTTTCCTTAATGTTTAAAACATTGTTGAAATCATTGTTTCAATTAGAATTCATGTCTAATCTCAGAAATTTCTAAATATATGGTGATGATTTTCAAAATCAAAGAGTTTTACCTACATCCTTAATTATCACAAAACTCAGACTTTCTTTACACACACGCAATCTCAATTTTCATTAATATTAATTCCGTAATCACATGTTTAAAAATTCAATAATAAAATTTCTTTAAGCAATATAACTAAATAAGCAAGCTATTCTCTAATTAAACTATACCACAATGTTCCTCAAGTTCTACATATGTTAAAAAAACTTTTTCATTATGCTTAAACCTCTACAAAATACATAGACATGTTTTTGTGACTTCAAATTTTCTGCAATTTTTTTTTTATAAAAAAAAAGTCTACTTTCTTCATTAGAAAAATTGTTCGAATTAGGGATCAATCCTACACTCATTAATTAAAATGCTAACTATTAATCCTACTACCCATAAAAATGTTTGGGATCAAATTCATCACCTACAAAAGCATTAGGACTAAACCTACCGTTCGTAAAAACGTTGAATAATTAAATTCGTAATTATAAAGTTTATATGTATTGAAATTGAGATTGCATATGCGATCTATATATTGTGAAAAAATTTTATAAATAATTTTTTATGTTTAAGAAGGTAGGTAAAAGAGACCCAAAATGGGTCTTTAATTTTGAAAGCCATAAAGATATATATTTAGAAGTTTTTAAGGTTAGATATGAATCCTACATGTGAAAAATGGTTAAAACCATGTTTTCAAAATTAAAAAGTAACCGATGACTAAGACGGTAGTGGCCAAAGTTACAACAACAAATTAGGAAATTAGGGTTTTACTTCATGAAGAAAAAGAAGAATGTCATAATTCTTGTTTTTTTTCAATTATAGCCTCACCCATTGAGCAAAAGAACAAATTCATAAATATTAACTAAATCCAACAATTAATAGGAAAAAAAAACAGTTACAAATCTAAACATTTGAAACCACATTATGCATGTGGAAAGAACATTTTTATGGAAACTTGAAGAGGTAAGGCTCAATTTGGCACAATTATTGGCAAATATCACTATATCAATTAGGTATAAGTAATTGTAAAAACTAAATTCAAAATGTGATAATTTTATATGTTTGGAGATTTTAATTTAAATGTGATCGGAGAGGGTAAAATTTCTAAACATAACTCTCATATTTATTTGTGTGAAATAATCATCATTCATTTTCTTATTAAAAGTTTTATAATACTTTAGTATCTATATTTGTATTTATGTACATTTGGAATAAAATAGAAAATAGAAAATAGAAAATATTTATTTTTAAAATAAATACTTAAAAATATGATTGAGTTATGCATTTACTAAAATTTGTAGACACACCAACTTTATAAATGAGGTCCTTTTTAAGAAAAAGTGGATGGAAGACAAAAAAAATTCCATTGTGTCCAGCAAGCTTAAGCTTGTGACTGGATTGCTTAGGGTCCCCTAATTTGGGACATTCAAATTCTATCAAAATTTATATACAATATCTTCACAATCTCATATATAAAATTTTTCACAAATTAATATTTTGTTATTTATAAATAGAACATGATGCATAACATATCCTGCAATATTCGATTACTTCATGTTTTATCTTAATTATTATTTAGATAACTCTAAGTAGGTTCAACGAGTTAAATTACTTATTTTTTAGAAGGAAAGATAAAAGAAAAGATATAGTTAAATCGATATCAAATTCGAGAACCTAAATTTTGAACATCAATCTTTTTAACTAGAAACAATTTGTTTTGAAGAATTATTCCTAATATAAGCAAAGTACTTTTCTTTCTTTCTTTTATTTCTTCTATAAGTACATATAGGTCATTTTGATAAAATTTAGCATTTTCCATGCACTTCTCCATTACCATAAAAGGGGAAAGAAAATGGGACTTATTTAAGAAAGTCAAGAAAAAAGTACTTTTTTTTGGTAGGAAATCAGAAGAGTACTTGGGGCAAATAATCATAGTACTATTTTTGCCTTGTTAGTGCGGTCGTGCCAGCTTTGGCTGCACTTGTACAGCTATTTTTATTTTAGTTTATGAATGCTACTGTTACCTTAAAAAAAAAAAAAGGGCCAATAATAAGGATAAATTAATTTTGGCCACTTGGAAGAAAAGTACAAGTACTATGATTCAACATCACAATTAAAGGAGGTCTGTTTGATTGGAGATTTCGAAGGAGGGGAGGGGAGAGGAGTAATTTTGTTTTTCAAAATTGCTTGTTTTGTTCTTTTTTTTTTTTAAGGAAGAGGAAAGAAAATTTGAATAAAAATTCATTCTTTCCCCTTATTTTCTTCTCCTCAAAAAGTGGAGGAATTTGGAGGAAAAAGAAAATATAGATATATAATTACTAAATTATCTTTATTTAATAAAAAAGATCATCCATATTATAAAAATTTAATAGTAAATTCAATATATTTTCCCTCTTCTCCTCTTATAAATCAAACAAAAATATTTGTATCTCCTTCCAACCCCTCCCTCTCCGCTCCCATCCCTACTTTTGAACCAAACATACCCAGAAAGTGGTAGGCCCCTACTCCCAATTAGAACCGACAACCACATATTGCCAGTGGAAACCCGAAAACACCCCTAGTCTCAGAAATGCACAACAAATTTTCATGTATTTGGATAAACATTTTTTCTTTTTCTTCTATTTCTACTCATATTTAAATTTTCTTTTTTTTTTAAAAAAAAAAAATCAATGCCCCAAGCTTAAAATTTCAATACTTTGAGTTTCACATTACATATTTAATATATATGTAAAATTTTTCACTTTTTTATTAGTTTATCTAAAATATGTGAGTTGATTAATATCAAATCATTCATCCAATTAAAAATAAAGAATCTTATTTTTTTAGGAAATAAAGAATCTTATATAAATACCTTTTTCTTCCCTAATATAAGCACAACAACAAAGCTTAAAATGCTATTCAAATACACTAGATTTTTTATCATTAAATTATTAGTTTAATGACAGGAGATTAGTGGACGAAGTTAGAATGAGAATGATTACATTTAAAGACGATTTAAATAATATATGACAGACCAAAATATATGAAGATTTTGAGAAGATCATCCTCACCATTTATGTTGTTGTCCTTTAGCATATTTTTTTATTTGTACTTGCAATTTTTTGTTTTTTATTGTTTAGTATATTTTCCTCCTTCAAATCAATTAACTAATAAAAGTAACCTAGTGGGAAGAATATTCATTTTGCTTAGAGCCCCTAACCCTCAATATAATACACATTTCTTCTTGAGTTTCTTGATTGAAATTTTTGACCTCTTCCTTTGTTTGAATTAGAAACTATTCCGTACGAAGTGATTGCATTAGTTTATTGAGCTATAGTGCGGTTGTGCTAAGTAGGGCCGGCAGTTTGAACCCGATTCGCCAACACGATACGAACACGACACGATTATAACGGGTTAGGGTTGACATGATATGACACGACACGACACGACAAGACACGTTTATTGGCAAACGATTTTCGTTCAAATCAAATTGAGCATTTAAAGACTAAATTTCAACTTGTTTAACTTATGAAAAAGTTTTTTGTATTTAACTTTCCAAAAGAAAACAAAATTTTCTTTTAACTTTATAAAATTTGAATCATAAATTTAACCATTCCATCCTTACTTACACTGAACTTTTAAATTAAATTTAAAAATATTAGAATTTTATTAAGATTTAGTTATGTTTAATTGTAAAAATTATAATTTGAGTGTTTAAATTATTTTTTATGTTTTTCATTTATTAATTGTGTTTTATTTGAATTGATAATTTCCCCGTAATATAAACGGGTTGACACGCGAGTTGACACGAACACGATAAGCTGACACGAATCAACCCGAACACGACACGATAGCCACCCCTAGTGCTAAGCCCATTTACATGTGTGTAACTGGGCAAAGTGGGCCAAAACTATCTATATTCATTTTTTTTCTTCCTTCAGTTATATTATATTTTTTAGTTTTAAAATTTAAAAATATTATATTAGTGTAATACTATGATTTATAATGTCATAATGAATTATAATAATCTCTCATATCACAATCACACCATAGTACTCTCCTCTCCTATGCCTAAAATTATTGAACCAACAATCAAAATGATCAAATATAACAATGAAATCAACAACAAAGTTCAAGAAATTTATTCATCTAAGTATAAAACCTATAGCAACAATTAGGGGTGCCAAAACACTATATCGGGTCGGATCTGGCCTAGAGAGCTAAAAGTGTCAAACAGATCGGGTTTAGCCAGACTAAAATTACATGAGTCTAGAAAAACAAAATTCAACTCAACTATTCTATGGGTCACGGGCCAATGAATTGAAATGGTTTGATGGTTTTAAAACTTTTAAAGCATAAATTTGACATTAAAAATAAGTTCATCCAAAAAATAAGCTAATCTCTTTTAAGTCATGTTTTTTAAAAAAAAAAATAAGGAATCAGATTGGTCCATGAGCTAATTTGGTCCGAATCCATTTGACCCGCATATACAGGTCGGACCATTTATGTCCGATTTTTTGAATCATAAATATTGAAGTCCAATTCAATTTGTTTTGTGAGTTTTTCGGAGAGGATCAATTTTACCACCCATCGCAACAATTAGTGGTGAAAATTTAGATGGACCAACGTGACCCGTTCAAGGGACAAAATTGGGTTGATCCAAAATTCAGTGGGCATATTATTTCAAAGTCCAACTTGACCCGTTGGCTTGACTCGAGAAGTTTAAAAGTTATAATTTTTTATAAAATAAAATATACAATTCAAGAGGCCTAGTGGTCCGGTTCAAATTTGAACCAAAATGATCCGTTGAGCTTGAAGATCGAGCAATTTGAGCCTGTATATATAAGATCTAATCTAACCTATCTGTTAGGATCATCCGATCGAAGTTAAATTGTTACATCTAACAATAATATTTGAATTAACAAATCTTTAGGAAGTGAGGTTGAGTGATTGGCCAATATTGGCCGGACCAAAATGGCCCGGCTTTATTCGAGCTACTATTTTTACAGCTCAACCCATATTGCAAACATCGCCTAATTTGCATACAAAAGTGGTGTTGCCTTGGATCCTAGTTTACCCACCTTGATGCTAGTGGGGTTTGGTAGATTTCTCAGATAAAAAAGGGGAAAAAATATAGAATTTGGGAACGAGGGAAATTTCATTATTTCAGCAAGAAGTAACATTTCATGCACAAAGAATGCCCTTTGAGTGGTTCAATTATTTAGATTATCATGAAAAAGAAGTGTGGCATCATCCTTCCCAAGTGTGCTCGTTTGGTATATATGCATTTATTTTATTCATTATATAGGAATCCGATACCTATCTTGAAAAAGTTATTTTTTTTCTTTTTTTGGGTACATTACTTACTGAAGTCCCAAGTTTTCTTATATATGCCAATCCCAACACTTTAAGCAATTCCCTGAAACAGTACAATTTGTCCCCTTGAAACTCAGGAGCAATTTCTATAAGAACCAGAAACATTGTTACATCATTGTAAACCGATCAAGATTTGTATCATTCTTCTTTTTCTAATTAACATTTTTATCATTTATTTCTTAAGAAATATACTCCGATTTACAAAACATGATGGATTCAGTAACGACTGATAGGCGTTTCTATAAGCGATCAGCCTCAGGTGTTACATTTCTAGCACATTTTTTTGGCATACTGGCTCTGATTCTTTTGCTTGCTTGGTTACTTCATTATCGTGGAGGCCTTAATCTGGATTCAGCCCATGCCATGCGTGTATTCAATGTAAATCCTAGTGTTCTTTCACTCCATTCAAATTTTTATGATCAATTTTAATTTTATTTATTATTTAAATTTCTTGCAGGTTCACCCTTTTCTCATGTTCTTTGGCTTCATCTTCTTTGCTGGTGAAGGTATGAAAAAGCTTAATGCATTCACATTTTCCATCATTTTGTTAATGTTATTCGGAAAAGGGCATAGTGGTATTATTGGCAATGTTGTCAGATTTTGTTAACAATGCCTTACTTTGGTGAACAGCAATGATGGCATACAAGACAGTATTGGGAAATCATGAGAGCCAGAAGTTTATTCACATTTTCTTCCATTTAGTAGCAATCACTCTGGGGATTGTTGGAATACATGCTGTGTTCAAGTTCCATAACAAGGCCAACATAAGGGATATGTACAGTTTGCACTCTTGGATAGGCATGGGCACTTTTTGCTTGTATATTTTGCAGGTATGATATGCAAATTCAAAATGCAAATGCCTTTTTATTTTTTATTGTTGCCCCAAATGCAAGCATTAATAGTCGAGTCACATACTAACTACTCTTTTTTATTTTAAGAATTAAATGTTTATTTTAAATTCAGTATAAAAATTAATAAAATTATTTAAATATTACTGTAACTAATGTGATTAGTAGTGAAATCACATAATTTACTGAGATATAAATATCTTAAATTAATAAGATTATTAGTGCAATTTAAATAAAAAATATATTTATTTTAAAAAATTGAAGTTCAATTAAAGATATTCTAAAATTGAAATATAGATATTCAATTCTAGATGAAGGAATAATATATATAGTACAAGTCATATGCTAATTATACATTTTAATTTGATTTTCTTCTTTCTTTTTTTTTGAAAAAAAATGCAGTGGCTATTTGGCATAATGTTGTATTTGTTTCCAAGTTCAATGGAAAGAAGGGTAAGGTCTCTCCCATGGCACATAACAATGGGAAGAGCTCTTCTGTATATGGCAATATGTGCAGCTGAGACAGGGTTGATGGAGAAAGTAACCTTTTTGGAATTACAATATAACAGAGAAGCGATATTAATAAATTTTCTTGCACTTGCAATTCTTCTATTTGGGATCACGGTTGATATTTCTGTTACTCTTGCTCGTCAGGTGTAGTGTTGGTTTATGAAGATTTTAAGGATTGAGTGAATAGGTTGATTGATTATGTAAATAAATCATACAATTGTTGTTAAACTGAAGCATATTCTTTTTTTTTTTTTTGAGAGGGGATGTAAATCTAGGAGTTTTAAGTTTTTTTTTTGGACTGAGTTTGTATTTTGGAGCCTTGTATTATTATTATTTTTAAAAATAAATAAACAATTAATGTTTTGTTTATTGTTTATAGCTCAATGCATATTCTCATATCTTTAATCTTTAAGTGAATAACACCTCATCGTAACATCATCATAGCATACTAAAGTTGAGGGCTCGGGTCAAAATGAGTCCACCCGTTTAGTAATAATCAAGTTCATGAGTTGTAAACGAGTTGATCAAACAATTGTTTTCTCTTTTCTTTTTTGTTTTAAAATTAAATTTTGGAGAAAAAAAGAGTAAAGAGTAAAATTGTTTTGAATTCATTAAGTGTTATGAATTTTAATTAGAGTATACTTTGTTTATTTGTAGATGGCTATCTTTTGATTGAATATTTAAAATTAGGATGCTTTAATTAGTTTGTAAGGTCTTATTTTATTTTACATGGTTTGATTTTTTTTCCCGTTTTTAAACATTTAAATAGTAACAACTAGATTAACAATTTTGTGACTTATTAGATTGAATAAGTAATTTAACAATTTAACATGTTGGCATATTGGTGGGTTAAACCTTTAGGGTATGTTTGGTTCGAAACATGGGAAGGGAGGGGAGGAATTTTAAGGAGGGGAGATGAGGGGACGGGAAGGGTGGTAAAATAGTTTTACCTTTGTTTGGTTTGATTAGATAGTAGGAGAGGGGAGGAAAAATAAAATTATCTTGTTTGGTTTGCAAGGGAAGAAAAGAGAAAATATAATTAAATTAATTATTGTACCCCTAAAGTATTTATTCTTTTATTACTATTTTTTTTGTGAATTTCTTCTTTAGCTATAAATATAAGATTCTTAATTTAGGTGAAAATGTAAAATAGGAAGAGAAAGAAAAGAAAATGAGAAAAGAGTGAGAGAAAAATAAAAAATGTAATTATAAAAAGATCATAAGAGTAAATGAGACATTTTATAGCTTTTAATTCTCATCTGCTCCAAAAAACTCCCACACTTTTAGAAGGGAAGGAAATGAGGGGAGGGGAGAGATTTTAATCCCAAATTTTCCTTTCATTCTTCTAAAAAAACTGAACCAAACAAGGGGGTTTTAAAAAAAATTTCATTCATTCTCTCCCCTCCCCTCCAAATCCCACCAACCAAACAGATCCTTAACTATTTCATTTTCGTGTCAAATTGTATCATTTAGGCGAGTTGATATATTTTTTATTTATGTCTTGTTTTAATTGACATATCAAATGTACTTATCATACCTTATATAAATGTGGCAATTTGGGTATGGTTGGATGGGCTGGTTTGACGAGTCAAGCAATTTTGAACCAAGTTTTGATTCGTGCCCGAGTGATTCGTTACATAACTTGAAATACAATTTCATTTTGACTAAAATGACGTCGTTTAGACACTTTGACCCAAATTGGATTGACCTATTATCAAATGAGTTGGACTTTAATTCTAGACTCGAAATTTTTTTTATCTAGCTCAATATTTCCCATTGTCCTGTTTGAATTGAGTCGGATTGAGCTGCTCGAATTGCCACCTCTAACTTGTACGACACGATATAGGATAATCACCCAATGCCCCATTACTTATTGAAGTAAGTTGTTATTATTATGGAGTTTCTGCTACTAGTTCTTAATAACCGATATTAGAGTATGAGCTGTAAAAGGGAGAGAATAGCCTAAGGAAGAAAAGAAAAAAGCATTGACAAACTGCACCTTCAAGAACATTCAAAGAAAGAAAGCCAGAGGACGGGTTATACGATAAATTGGTTGCATTAGGTTATCATGTGAGCTGTCTATTCTCATTAAATTCTATACTCTATGCAAGTTACGTTAAATTGTCATAATACCCTTCCATTCTCCTCTTTAAATTCTCTCTTATAATCGACTTTTCATTTCGAAATATAGAATGTGTATATACAAGTTAAATTATCACAATACTCTCTCATTCTCCACTTGAAATTCTCTCATATAAGCAACTTTTCGTTACCAAAAAAAAAAAAAAAAAAAAAAAAATATATATATATATATATATATATAAGTTTGCATAAAAATAATGTATATACAAGATTAAAGATACATTTTACTCTCTTATTGTTACAGTCTCATAAAAGTTTTCTTCAATACAATTTTACATTTCTAAATGTATTTGTAATTTTTTTCTCTCAAATGTATTTATAATTTTAAAGACACATTAAGTTTTCATTATCCTTCCGTTCTCCTTTTAAAATTCTCTCTTATAACTCATAGTAAAACAAAAAAAAAAACAAAAAAACAGAAGAAAAAACTCTTATAAGCAAATTTTCATTTTCAAATGTATATAATTTTCCTCCATGATTTTTCGTTTATTTGTTTTTTAATAAAATTAAAAGATACATTAACTTTCCATCTAATTCTATGATATTTTACCATCAATCTCTTCTTCTTCTTCTTTTTTTTTTTTGGATAAATATTTTACCATCAATCTCACTAGTCACTACTACAAGAAAACTAGCCATTAGCGAAGGCTTTAAGGCCATTAGTGCAATCTTTTTCTTTCTTTATTTCTTTTTCCTTTGATGAAATGATGATGATGAACTTCCCACATCTTCTCAGTGTCCAAATCCAAGTCAACCGTCCAACCAAGAAAAGCCATCTCCAAATCCTTCACTATTAATATAAGAATATGTAATGTTCTTTCTACTTTTTCTTTTGTGTCCTAATCCAAAGGAGCTTAATTAGATCTTTTCTCATAGAAGCTATTCCCTCTAGCCTGTTTATCAAATGATACCCGTTTTTTTAAAAATATTTTCATTGTCTAAAATCCTTTTATTTTATTCCACTTCATATTTTTATTTTAAAATAATTTAAATATTCATTTTATAAAATAAATAAATATTTTTTATTTCAAATTTTATAAATAACCTCATAATTAAAGAAATTTTATATTTCACTAATTCACATAATCACATTGCTAACCACGATATTCATTAAAGTTAAAAATTCTCATTAAACATAAATTTAGGGAAAATATGTTAATAAAAGTTCATATTCCTATTATTTTTCTAATTAGTCACAAACAATATTGACGACACTAAAACATCATTATGGCGTATTGGCGTTCTCTCCTAACTTGGTTGGTCCCATAAAATTTATTTTATCAAGAAAAAACTTACAAAACTTAACTGAGTATAATATTCACTTTTCAAATACTCCCATTTATATGCTGACGAGATTGAGATTGAGATGGAGACTGAGAGTTTGATGTGTTATCAATCCAGAACAATCTTGTTTTAGTCGGCCTGTTAACCGTTTTGCCACATTAGAGGCTCCACCTCCACAATGCATTATATATTTATGATTATATAAATATTTTTTCATTGGCACAATATTTGTCAAGATTTCACTGTATATATATATATATATATATTTATATATGATGAACATTACCTAATACATACAGTTGTCACCCAACTCTCCTTTCTAAGTATATGCATGATTGAAGTGATTTAACCATTTCTTTTCAGTTTATAATTATCTTGCGATACTTTGAATTAATAATATGATATTGTATTGTATATATAATTAAAAATATATAATTGTTGATTGATTCATAATAGATTTCTACTTATTTAGAATTATTAGAAAACGACACTCCAAGACCTTCAGAAATCATTGTTTAAGAATTTAGAGATGAAAAGAGAGAAAAATTTCATGTTAGAAGACTTTTAATAGCTCTACCAATAATTGATTTGAGGAACTTTATTCTATTGAACCACATATTTAATTGATTGACAAATGTCATCAATTGAGTTGTATACTTTTTTTATATCCAATAAAGAAGTATTAATAAAAAAGAGGAATTACTCCATATATATATATGTCACAATAATGTGTAAAGACAATTGCTCGTTACAACTTTACCAATTATAACTATGTTCTATCTAAATAATTTAACTATTATTCCCATCCCCAATTTCTTTTTTCCACCAAAATATAAGTTGTGCCACTAATATGTGATTTTCTTGATAGACACACGTAAAGAATTGTAGGTAATGACAAAAGTATAATCCCAATTATACAAAATTCAAATGCAAAATAAAAGGTTAGCCAGCACCAGGGTTTTCGTCCTCTTATTAACTTCTATATCATTTCTTCACAAAAACAAGAAAGAATCTCTATTCGTCAATTGATCACTTTCTTCACCAAATCCTTGTTCTATCTTTCTTATCACTCCTAGGTAAGTCCACTCTGTGAAAAAAACCCAACAAATACTAGCATTTTTTTTTGTTTTGCTTTTGGGGGGGGGGGGGGGGAGGTTGTTGGATATGTATAAAATCATATCTATATATGAAAAAGCATAACTTATAAGATTTTTTTCTGGTTGCTGTGGTGATTTATAGTGAAAATTATGGCGCCGAAAAGCCGGTTGAGTTCGGAGGCTCGAGCTGTGTTTCCTATCACCATGTTTGCTCATTTGTTGTCCATTGCAGTGCTGATTCTTATGCTTGTATGGCTTCTGCACTTCAGGGAAGGGCTTTCCTTCACATCAGGCAACAAACAAAAGCTTTTTAATGTAATTTTTACTTTGTCTGAAGTTTTTTTTTGGGGTTCTATTTTAATTTCTCAATTCTTTTTTCTCCTGATATTCATATGGCTTCCATGTGTTCATCATGCAGCTCCATCCATTCTTCATGGTTTTGTTTCTTCTGATTGCTGGGGAAGGTAAGCCAATATTCTCTTTTATAATTAGATAAGCTTGAGGTTCAGATTGTGACAAATCATCTAAAACTGAGACAAATCTCTCTTTTTCCTCTGTTCATGGAGCATAAAAATGTTTCTAGTCTAGTTTAGAAAAAGCAAGATGCTTGTGAGAGTATTTTCTCTTTGCGATTTTTTTTTAAATGGGTAGTGATAAAAATAATGAAGAAAAATTATTTGAAAGTACTTTTTTTTTTAATACTTGAGTGTTACTATTTATATTTCACTTTGTATTGTTTTTAAAATTATTTTAAAGAAGTCTCTTTTTGTATATACTATTTAGTGAAAGAATGTTTGGAACTTAGAGGTAAATGTAGTCCAAAATAAAATAAATGAATTACGTTAAATTTTTAGTATCATTTATTTATTGATTATTCTTATTTTGTATTTATTGTGGGCGATTATATTCGGTTTATCCAACAGGTGATATTAGAGCCATTATTTGATAGTTTCATAAAATTCTTAATATCATTTATGGTTGCAGCTTTGACTAATTTTTTATATAAAAAAGATTTATTGAAATTAATGTTTGTTACGATAGAGACAAAGATAAGTAAGATGATCAATTTAAACAAGTGGTTTGCTAGAGAGAAAAAGGGCTTGCTCTTGTTTACGCCCATAAAGTACTAGTAGACACAAATTATCACATGTCAAAATGTAAAATAAAGGATCTCCTATTTGTGATGAAGATGTTTTTATCAGTGTTTGCAATTGCAAAACTTGAAGGAAAGTCAATTGAAGAATGTAAATTTGAATATGAACAAGTGCACAGTTTCATCTGTCAATATATTGAATACAATGTGTACAACCACATTTGCTATGAGACTCATGCCCGAATGTTATGGAGTAAACTTGAACAGTTATATGCATCAAATAAGGGAAATAAAAAATTGTTTTACTGAGACAAAATTGATGCTATCGAAATGCAAGAAAGGAACTGTTGTGGCAGACTATTTGAACAAGATGCAATATATTATGGACCAATTGTTCAGATTGAGCATAAAACTTTAATAGTGTAATAGTGTAAGCTTTTTTGCAAGAGTCATAGGAAGTTTTGAAGATCTCTCTTACCAACACTTCACCATATGGTGTAGTTAATATGAAGTTTGTTAAAAGTAGAATCTTAAATGAAGAAATGAGAAGAAGATCACGTAATTTACAATCAGATGTTCGGGTGATGTATTCCAGGGTAAGATGGAATAAACTACTATAGGGAACAAAATCCTGGATGAAAGAGTAGAGGGAAGTCAAACAAATATGTTAATATTGAATGTCATTATTGTAAATAGAAATGTCACATCAAAAGATTATGTCAAAAGTTCAAAAGTGAACAGAAAAAAATAAGTGCAAGAAAGTCAACAGTAATGATGAACAAATACATAACATTAACGACAAATTTCATGTCGTTTAAGACGAAGATATTGTCAATTTTGCATCCCATGAGAACAATTGGGTGATTGATAATGGTGTTATTATTCATGCTACATCTCAAAAGGAATTCTTCTCATTTTATACACTAGGAGATTTTGACACAGTCAAATTGAAAAATGACAATATGTCAAAAGTTGTTGGCACATGGAATGTTTTCTTGCAAAAAGAGAATAACATTAGATTAGTCCTAAGAGATATCAGACATATTTAAGATATTCACATGAATTTAATCTCTACATGAAAGCTTGATGATGCAAACTTTTGTAATACCTTTTTCAATAGTTAGTGGAAGCTTACCAAAGGTTCCATGGTGGTGGCCCGAGGTACAACACATATAACCTTATATGCAATAAATGCAAAACTGTCCAATGACACTATGAGTGTCGTGGAGAAAGATGGTATTGTTGAATTATGATACAAGAGACTAGGTTATATGGATGAAAAATGATTGACAAGTGTAGTAAAAAAAAGATGCTACATGACATAGATAAATGACATTTGAAGAAATGTGCTGACAAACTGAGAATAAGTTGAAATGTATTTGGACAGACAATGGTGAAGAATACATTGAACCAATTCATGCTTAATGCAAATAGCATGATATTCGAATAAGACAACATATTCGAAAATATTATATTTTTTTTAAAAGGGGAAAGAAACCCCTTTAAATCTCATAAACAACAAAATACAAAGAAATGATAAGACATAAATTTGACCTTCAATATATGTAAAAAACATGAGTACACGAAAAAAAATCTAGAGTCCTCAAACATAAGATAATCCAAATCTATGAAGGTTCTAGTTTTATGATGCAGTTAATGAGGTGTGAATAATGTGTAACTCTGTTGTTTTCATCTTTTATAAGCTAAATCATTAGTTACTTAATTCCCTTTTTTTGAAGATGTGAGAGACTGTCTATGTCAATGCAGATCAATTGCCGAATATGCCGGAGTAACATCTGGATATGCCAAGGTTCTCATCATCGTATAATGCAATGTACAGTAAGTGTCGAGTCCGTGTCAATCTATAATGTAGTCAGTTCCAAATTCCTTGCCAAAATGAGACTATCCAAAATAGTTTTGCAGCTCAGCTTCAAGAATAGTGCAAGAAATGTAAAATGAACAAAAAATAAGAACGCACCGTACACTATTGTCTATGATAATCCTACAACCACTACCCTTACCATCCTTAACACATCTATTCGTGTTCACCTTATGAGATCCCACAGATAATCTATGCCAAGGAATCAAGACAGACAGATAACGAGGATGAGTAGATAAGGCGAGTCCAAGTAACGTAGTGAAACACGTATTCCCATACTAGTGAGTGTGCCTGAACATACATATCATCTGAATGAAGGAAATGTGTCTGTAGACTCGCCAGATGATCCGACGAGGCTCCATAGTTAATTGACTTGGCTGAGAGGATGAACAAAACTTTGATGGAGAGAGTCATATGTTTACTCTCACATACAAAGTTGTCTAGGACTTTTTGGGATAAAACTTTATACATAGTTGCATACGTGTTGAATATTTCATCATGTATCCCTTTTAAATTGAATTTTCTTGAAAGAGTATGGTCAGGAAATGATGTCTCCTATGGTCATTGTGAGTGTTTGGCTACAAATCATTTGTGTATATCCCTAAGGGTGAGAGATCCAACTTGATGTTAAGACACAATATTGTATTTTTATTGACTATGGTCAAGATTAATTTTGCTATAAATTTTATGATCCAATTGACAAAAAAAACTCATCATAAGTCGTGATATTGTATTATTTGAAAATGAGATCACTGAAGACATTGACAAGATGAAGAATGATGTTCCTGATTCCAATTGTGACTCATTAGATATAAAATTAATTCATCCAACATCGATGCCAATATGAGTTAGAGAAAAAGGCCATATTAACTTACTTGATGAGGATAATGCTCCAGTTGGTCATGAAGACGAGGAATATGATATTCATCAGGCAAAACCAACACCTATGACCTCTATAGTTCCTTTAAGAAGAAGTAATAGAACAAGACAACCTTTTCAAGATATTCAACTAGTGACTACGTGATGCTCACTAAAAGGGGGAAACCAGAAAGCTTTGAAAAAGCCATGGATTGTAAATCCAAACCGAAATGGATTGAAGCCATGTAAGGTGAAATGAAATTCTTGCATGAGAATAAGACATTTGAACTAGTGATGCTGCAAAAAAATGAAAGGGCTGTGAAAAATAATGGGTGTTTAGAATCAAGCATGAAGAACATAGTTCAAATCCAAGATTCAAAGCCAGACTAGTTGTCAATGGGTTCAATTAAAAGAAATGAATTGACTTTGACTAGATTTTCTCACCAGTTGTGAAAATGCCATCCATCCGACTAGTGTTTGGATTAGCAGCGAGTCTTCCTACATGGTGACCTGGAAGCAGAAATATGCATGGAGTAGTCAGAGAGTTTCAACAAAAAAAGAAAAGATGTCTATATTTGTAGATTGAATAAAAGTCTTTATGGCTTGAAACAAGCATTGAGTCAATCATATAAGAAGTTTGAGTTAGTTATGGGAGAGCATGGCTATAGAAAGACTACTTCAGACCATTGTGTTTTTGTGCAAAAAATCTCTGATAATGACTTCATTGTTATTTTGCTATATATGGATGGCATATTGATTTTTGGTTGGAATGTTTCCAGAATTGAAAATTTGAAGGAGCAATTAAGGAAGTCTTTTGCCATGAAAGACTTGAGGCTAACAAAGCAAATTTTTGGCGCAAATATCATTAGAGATAGTGGTGCCAATAAACTATATTTATCACATGAGAAGTACATTGAAAAAGTACTTCAAAGATTTAACGTGTATACAACTAAAAGGATTAATTGTACTATTGCTAATCATTTTAAGCTAAATGCTAAACAATGTCCTTCCACAAATAAAAAGAAAGAAGAAATGAAAAAGATTTCATATGTTTCAACAGTTGAAAGTTTGATGTATACTATGGTTTGTACTCAACCATAGTTGGAGTTTTGAATAAATTCTTTTCAAATACAGGAAAAAGACATTGGATTGCATTAAAATGGATTTTTAGGTATTTTCAAGGTACTTCCAATATATGTTTATACTTTGGAGATGTCAAACTTACATTGGTTGGTTACACCGATGCAGATATGACTGATGACATAGACTCAAGAAGGAGTATTTCAAGCTATTTTGATACATTTGTAGAGGGAGTCGTATCATGGCAGCTAAGATTACTTAATTATTATTTTTTTAAAAATAATTCAAACTCGAGCTCGACTCGAAAGTTATCTTTTATTCGAGCTTGAGTCGAGCTCGAGCTAGTTAAAAATTTGACGAGCCAAGCTCGAACTCGAATTTTCAGCTCGATCGAGCTCGAGCTCGAGCCAACAAAATATATTGGGGTGGCTCGAGCTCGGCTTGGCTCGTTTGCACCCCTAGGTCAAAGATATTCTGGAGGAAAAACTACTACAACTTGACAAGATCCATACATATGAAAATGAATTAGATATCTTAACAAAAGTTTTACCCAAAGAAAAATTTGAATTTTGTCGATCAACTGTTGGAATGGTGGAATCATCAATGTAGTCGGGATGGAGAGATTTTTTAGTACTGATCCCTCTTTAATTAGGCACCTTGTACCCACTCAAATTTACCAAACTTTAACTACCTAATTTGTTAGGTAAATAAACAAAAAAAAAATGTGGACATGTATAGTTGATTTTGCCCAAAATGTTTGCTAGCTTGGCCTATAAAAGACATACAATCCAAGTCTTTAAGTATCCATTATCAACGAGAAAAAGAGATTCAGATAAGTTCTTTGAAGAAGCAAGAAGCTTGTGATAGTATTTTCTCTTTGAGAATTTTTTTTTAAAAAGGGGAGTGATATAAATAGTAAAGAAAAATTATTTGCAAGTATTTTTTAAAAAATGTTTGAGTGTCACTATTTTGTATCTCACTTTGTATTGTCTTTAAAATTATTCTAGATAAGATTTTTTTTGTATTTACTATTTAAATTAATGGAAGGATATTTGAAATTTGAGAGGTTGATGTAGCTCAAAATAAATGATGAATCACGTTAAATTCTTAATGTAATTTATTTATTGATTATACTTATTTGCATTTATCCTAGAAAATTATATTCGTTGTGCCAACACATTTAGTGATTTGGTCCCTCGCCTTTTTTTTCATGAATTTTGATCATTTATGTATTTTTTTCAATTATTTTTGGTAATTTTTTACTCATTAATTGACTTTTATAATTTAAATCAACTCATGTGTGAAATTAATGACTTTTAAAATTTAAATCAACTAAGGTGAAATGACTAAAATAACGGAAAAGAAATATATAAAAGATCAAAAGAGTTTTTTTTTTTATATTTTAAAAAAGAAGACCCAGGGACAAAAATGATTAATTTGCCTTAGAATAATTTTTTTCCTCCCTTCTTCAAGGAGCATATATTAATATGACTACATTGATTCACACCACCCAAAGATGAAATGGATATCTAACTATGAGGCTTCTTGTTTGACATTTTAATTTCTAGCTACCGATATTGATGCAATATATAATTATAATTATGTTAATCAACCTTACTTATTTCTTGTAGCAATCATGGTGTACAAGACCATCCTATCATCAAGAAGGACGCACAAAGTAACCCACATGACCCTCAATTTAATCGCTCTTCTTTGTGGGATTGTGGGAGTATTTGCAGTTTTCAAGTTTCACCACGACCTTCAAATTCCAGATATGTATACCTTGCATTCCTGGTTTGGCATGTCTACCATCTCCTTATTTGCCTTGCAGGTAAAAAAAAAAAAAAAATTACATTTTAACTTTTGTTCATTGGAATTCATTTACTTAAGCTGCAAAGAAATTATTATTAAAATACATAACATAGAGTATTATTATTATTCAGATATAAAAAAAGGAATTTCAAAATATTTTATTTTGTTTTCAGTGGGTGTTCGGATTCCTGACCTTCATGCTCCCCCATAGATATAAGTCGACAAGAGGAAGGTTTTCTCCATGGCACATTCTGTTGGGTCTTGTTATCTACTTCTTGACCATAATCACTGCCGCCACTGGCCTCATTGAGAAATTCTTTTTCTTGGGTTTACAAAGAGGACAAGAAGCCCTTATTGTCAACTTCACTGGCCTCCTCATTTTCCTCTTTGGAATCTCTGTTTTCTTCACTGTTCTTCATCGTTATTGGTAGAGAACTAGCTAGAGATCCATATGTGTTTGAAAATATTCAATATTTGTTTATTTACATGAAGGATTCAGTTCCATGTCGATCATGGAAATTGAATCATTCATATGTTTATGTAATAATTATAATTTTTTTTTCCTTACTTGACTTCTAGGCTTGTAGTTAATTTTTCTCCTTTGTGGTTATATTTGTTTGATAATGTATTGATTTCTTTTTTGTTGGATATGGGATCAAATATGAGTTTTAACTTTCATTTTTTATCTTGCATTGGACTAATTTCTCAATAAAAGAAAACACACACACACACACACATATATATCATATCATTTGTAAAAAGGAAGAAAGATAGTGTTGCATGAAAGGAAATTGGGAGGGTATTTCAGAAACCTTCTCTAATGCCTACGTCACTATAGTCAAAAGTTAGATTGGGAAGATAGCATATAGTAAGAATATATTTTGCTAAAAGTTTAATAAATGTTAATTATTGACTTAATGTAAAAAATGCTCGATATGAAATTCTATATTCTTCAAGCATTTATTGTATTTGATTCATTATCAAGACATCTTTAATAACATTTTGGTTAAACATTTTTAAGACATTTATTCTATACTAATATTATATACATTCATAAAGTTTATTATGAGATTTTTAAGCTTGTGTGATTATCAGTAAATAATTAATTAACTCAATTAATGAGATGTGACAATTTGTGTACAAAGCAAGGTGTTTGTGTACAACAACAACTAACAAACATCTATTGTCACGTAAAAATATGATTATTCAAATTTAGTCCTCATGGAATGAGCTAATCATCCCATTGAATCAAAAAGATTTTTTAGAAACTTGGTGTTAGTTGATTGACTTCCTTATCCTAACTTAGTCTATCTCTCTCTCTTTGAATAATTAGGGCCTAATTTGAAATCATTCACGAAGGAAGTACTAGCTAGAATACCTCCAAGGGAGTACAAAGCATCTTTGTTAGTGTTTAAACGGAAATACAAATGTGACAAAAAAATTGAATTTTAAAGATCAATTTGATCCATAAAATATATTAGGGATAAGTTTGGTAAAAAAAAAGAAGAAGGACTAAACCGGCTAATTTTCAAAAAAAAAAAAAAAATCTTTATGGGTTAGGAGACTTGAGATTGTAGCCTCGAGAAAAAAGCATTTATATTACCCCTAAAGAGCATTTTCTCCCTTCTGTTGTACAAACTTAACCAACAAAGAAGCTAGAATTAATCTGTGACGCCTTTACCCTTTGCCAGTTAGCCTTCTTCATCACCAAGTAAGGTCTCATCCTCAGAATTTCCCTTTGATCGGTGAGCTGTTTTTACTTCATCACTGTCTATTATTAATTTCCGTGAGAAGTGATGGAATGCACTCTAATATGGGGGAATCCGATCAACATGAAGAATCAGAATTATCCATACCATAAGAAAATACCACTAAAGAAACGAAGTGCCCTTACTAATCCTCAGGTTTTCCTATTCAATCCAAAATTGGCAATAGTTTCTTTGCAAAAATCATGAAAAATAGTACTTTTTTCTTTTTTAACTTGGTCCGATCAGAAATATAAGTGGATGTACCTACTTTTATACATATTAATATTTTTTTTAAAAAAATATCCTTAATTATTATGTCTTAGAAATAAAAAAAAATTATTTTGAGAATAAAAAAATATAAATATTTTGTCTTGAAAATAAGGATGAGATAAGAGGAGAGATAATATAATATTAGAAGTCAATGGTTAAATATTTATAAAATTCTCTAAAACGATTTATATTTTGAGATAATATAAAGTCATATAACAACTTATATTTCTCAACGTAGATAGTAAGTATTTGAAATCAATATTTATATCTATTAAAAAAAAAATGTACAATCTTACAAAAGAAAAGAGTAGCTTGATGTCCATCCTTGGACCAAACATTGCAAGATTTACGATCTTTGTTAGAATATTCCAAACTATCAACAACAGTTGTTAGCAAACAGATGAGTCAAAATTCTCCGTTTTACGATGGCACCAAAGTGCACAGATGGTGTGTCTAAACCCAAGATTCTAATTTCTAATGCCACCGTTACAATCTTTTATTATGCTTTTATTAGCAATAATTGAGTAATTATTGACTTAATATTTGGAGGGTTTTTTGAGAACTTCCTCCCACTCTCTTTATGGGGGGGGGGGGGGTCTTTGGTCTTGCAGACCATGTAGGCTCACTTTAACCACCTGGGAGCTATCTGCATCAAGATTCAAGAGCTTATATTTGTATTGCAATCAATCAATTATAAATCGTTTTTAAGAAAAGAAAAAGAAAAAGAAAAAATTGTGTATGATGCTTGATTCAAAAGCATTTCCTCCCATCCCACTAATTAAGCATCTAATTGAAGCTATGGTCTTTTAATTGATTCTATTATTCCTCCATTGTTTATGTATTTCAGTGTTTATTCTGGACATGGTACAAGTTATGCAAGCAATGGTCCTCTCGAATAAGTTCTGGAAAATGATTCCCACTTTCTGATCCCTTAAACTAGAACTTATAATCTCGGGCTAAAACCGATTAAAGGCTCAAACAACCAAAACAGATTAATGTAATCATACACATACTACTAACCAATTCAGTATCAACTGATTCGAGACTACTCAATGATTCTGGCCTTAAATTCCTACGCAGAAAGCTCCATCCGAAGCTTGCCATGGTCTTTAGGATACAGAACTGAGAGATTGTTGTCAACCAAGCATTGGAAATCGAAATTTGAAAAGACAAAAAACAGAAAAAAGAAAAAAGAAAAAGGAGAAAAGTACAGAGATAACATTATCCGATGCATCTACAGGCATGATCAATCAAACCTAAGGCCACAAACTATTTTTCCCAGGCATGAAGAAAAACAATTTTCACCAGAAAATAGTTTCTGGTACAAAATAAGATTTCAATGACCCATTAGAGACAGCAAAAAAACCTAGACTACTGAGAAAGCAGAAGAAATCCATACGAAGTCAAAAACTTTACAATACAACCATCTAATGAAAGAAAATTAAACAAACCCCCAAAAGGGTGAGAAATCACAAACAAATGTCAGTGTCATCTAATTGCAAAAACAATATTACTTGAAGATAAAAGGCAGACAATGGTCACACCCATTGCTGTTTTGTAGCCTCCATTCTCTTCAACAATCCCGCAATCTCAGTTTGCATCCTCATCTTCATTTTGTAATAATCACAACGCGAATTTTCTAAAATCTTGAGTTCCTCTAAACTTTTCCTACGCCTTTCCTCAGTTTCTTGCAGACACAACTTGGCCAGCTTCTCACCATATTCCTCTTCCAGCTTCTCACTTTTCTCTCTAATCTCTCTCTTGACAACATCTGCATCCCTACGTGCTTCGTCTGCCCTGTTCTGGAACATCCTTGCTTCAGCTTCTTTTACCCGCACAATGCTCTCCAAGCTGTTGAAACCATCTTTCTTAGATAGTTTGACAGACCATTCATCTTCTATCATCTTGTCATTCATGGAAGTTTTCAACTCATTTTGATGAATATCCACAGGCATAAACTCCTTACCATAGAAGCAAGAGTTTGGGAGAAGAGAGTTGGACGGTGGAAGAGATGCCGATTCATTTTTAACAGGTGCCTGACCAGTGGTATCTTTCGAAGGGGTAGTTGAAGAAGCAAAGTCCGAGAAACCATCTGCATCTAGAATCAATGACAAGAAACATAAATAAAATGCTGAGTCAGAATTCAATTTGTCTTGCACAGAAAATTATCAATGATATGCAAGGGGAACACCAAAATCTTGTCAGATGCTGTTATTACTTTTTCTTAAAAGCACACAACCATCAGATCAAATAAAAAGGAATAAGCATGACATCCTAAGGTATTGTTTGGTTTGCAGGAGCAGAGGGGGAGAAGCACGGGAACCTTTACTTCCACTAAGGAATAATTACATTTAAAAATACAATTGAATGCTCACAAGCAAACCAAACAATTCCTTAGGCTGTCATGCTTATTCCTTTTTATTTGATCTAATGGTTGTGTGCTTTTAAGAAAAAGTAGAGGGGGAGAAGCACAGGAACCTTTACTTCCACTAAGGAAAATAATTGCATTTAAAAATACAATTGAATGCTCACAAATTGCTTTAGTAAAGGTTTTAATCTGCAGATAATTATTTTACTCCTAATCATGTATCCAATTCTTTACAACATTAAGATCCCCTTGATTTGGGAGAATGATTATATTTTTTTTCTTCAACAGAAGTTTATGTATCCATCTTTTCCTAAATTGTACGTTGTCATAGCCACAGGAATATGACCATATAAAAACATTTTCAGTAACTGAACAGGACCCAGTTCTTAGAGATTCCTGTTATCCAGGAATTGTATTGATGAGAGAGAGATAAGTCACAGAATAAATAACCAATTGCTTCTTTCCACGTCATGCATGACCAAAGATCTAGGCCTCAAGCAACAATTAGTTATTTGGTCTCAGTTTGCAATGCTGTGAACATGTAAATGAGTTAAAATAGGATACTTGCACTCCAACAAGCTTCAAAAGAATATAAGCATTATGATGCAGCTTATGAACAGAGGATAATTAGATGTACAATTAGAACCACACTTTCTGATAGTTCAATCACTATCAAATAAAAATTTAACTCAGGTTTGGTTGGAAATGCTAAGACAACATTTTTATATGCCATCATATATGGTATACCCAATAATGCTTCAGTATTAAATTGGTCTTCTTTCCAAATGATATAAATATGACAGAATTTTTGCTTCACTTGCTAATTAGGAATGCAATGTGAACTGTTTTACCAAAATTTAGCACATTTTATGTACTCCTGAGTTTTATGTGAAGAAATTTTATCACAAGATGGATGACATGACCTATAACATCAGGTGACATGAATACCACCTGAAGACAGATTAAGAAAGAGCAAATATGACATCAAGAACAAATATGAAACTAATAAGAGCAGAAAATAAATTTGAATAAGAGCATAAGATTATGATTATGCATATGAACAGAGGACAATTACATGTACAATTAGAACCACACTTTCTGCTAGAGGAAGTGTGGTTATTCTTATGTCCCAAAGCAAAGAACAGAATCACCTAGAGGAAGACAGGGCACTGGTGGAGTTATTCTTATGTATGAAGCTAACAACGGAGTAGAAAACAAATTGAATGTAGGAAGTGGGTTGAAGTGCCCGATGATGACCTGTTAATGCGAGATATAATTCTTAAATGAGCATGACTGAAACATATTTAAGTGGTCAAGTCATGTAATAGAGAATGAATGACTATTGAAAACTACTGAACTCCCCATCTAGCTGGTTGAGAGTGTACCTTATATGCAAATATTAACTCCCTATTTACTTGTCCCCATAAAAGAAAATTTTACCCTACAAGATGAAAAGGGAAATACAGTTGAACAAGAAGGAGAAAGGAGCCCCAAACTATTTAATAAGATGCTTGCGTCACACGTCTTCCAATAACACATTATCAGCTCCATCAAAATATAGTAGGGACAGCAAAACACTTGCAAATGAAATACTCCCTCCATTAAAATTTGAGGGACCTATTTTGCCTCACAGATATATTAAGGAAGAATGAAACAAGTGGAATGCATATCCCTTAAAAGCATGTCAGTTATGAAGCATTCTGTGCAATAAATGCTATGTTTTCTTCTTTAGGAAATATGACATTCATTTTGTACATCTCAAAATAAGAATAAAAGTGTTAACATCCAATCATTGGAAAAACTTACTAGAACTAATCAAATTACTCCAAACAGAAAAAAACAGCAAATAAATAAATAACGGAAGAGAAAAGAGGTTGGTCTGAAGACTTACAACTGAAAAACTGAGAGATGAGATTGCAAACATCTGAAGGAGACATAATCTTGCTTCCTAACTTCCCAAGCATCTCATCAGCCTTGACATGTAACTCCTTGCCTTTTAGATCTTCACTTCCGCAAAAAATTTTCTTAACACAATCAAGCTCTTTCACAAGTGTCTCTAGTCCCCAGTCTCTTGCACAAGACAGAAACACATCCTTAACAAACCCAAACATCTCCGAGGCATGACCACAGCCAAGACAGTTAAATTGCATCTCAGTGGTTCCTGACGGACCTTTCAAGCTGGGACCTGGTCTGATAAGTTTTTTCTCAATGCCACAGGTGGCATGGCACCAGTGTCCGCAGACATCGCATCCAACCCAACTGCAAGTGTTAGCAGCACAGTCAAAGTTGAGGCATACAGGACACATACATTCACTGCAGAATCCCTTTTTGGTTGAACAAATCTTGCAGTCACAGTCATCAACAGGTAATAACCTCTTGCAATTAATATTTCGACACCGTTCAAGTAAGAAGATTTCTACAAGTTCAGCTGCTGGAAGGCAAATCTTACTTGATAAGAATGCTCCAAGACCAATTTTAATTGCAACCAAAATGTCAAGTTGTTTCTTATGAGCCTTTGACAGAGTCTCTGTTGTTAGATCAGCTCTCCTCTCAAGCCTGTTCTGAAGAGCAGTTAATTCATCTTTCCTATCAGGTTTTGAAATGAGATTTTTTAGGTATTCTTCTGTAGACTGTATAGTTTCTTCCGGAAGTTCCTGAATTATTTGAGCTGCTACAGAAATTGGCTCTGCTACTATCTCCCGAAGTATTCTCTCAGGCCTTGAAAGCTTGCGAGTTCTTCCCCCATCAAAATTCTCCAAACCTCTTAAATTCTCTGAAGCTCTTCCTCGCATATCACCTGAATGAGCATCCATCCTTGGCCTTGCAGGTAACTCCGAAGGAAAAACTGAATGGTTTTCAGAGCTTGTAGTCCTATAAAGACTATTACTACCTCCATCCTTGTTAGTCGCAAGATTACCAAATGCAAAAGACCCAGGGCCATGATTAGATAAAGAAACAGTTCCATCACCAATAGGTCTAAACCTGCTATGAACTGACCCATTAGTTCCCTCACCAGCATTCCAGATCTGATCATCCCTTCTACGACTCCCAACCGAGTATTCATAATTCTCAGTTGAATTTCTAGTAAGCGAGCAGCTGGGATTGTGAGAAAAAGGGTGGGAATAAGAGTATGACATTGAGGCTGCAGTAAAATCATTTGAATATGTCCTCCTTGTATTGTTATTCGAAGGTTCAAGTGACTGCACACTCCTACTAGGCCTCAACCGAGATGGAAAATCCCCGTTTTGGCTAGGGATATCACCATTTTGCACCCGGTTTGATCCCGCCAAAGAGAGCGAAATATCAGGAGGAGCTAAAGATAGGTTCAGAGTTTCCATTTTTGGTTTTTTTTCCCTATACTCAGCTTCATTTTCTCCATTTTCTTCAACAAACCTTTTACAGGAATTCCCTCTATCCTCGGTCAAACAAAGAAAATCCCTTTCTACCCACCTATGATTTTCCTCATTTTGATCCCCAGAAACCATAATCTCTTTACCCTTATAGCTACTACTATTACAACCCATTTTCTCCAAGGAATTCAACAAATTTTTACCTGAAAATCCATCTTTTAAATTATCACAAAGGTAGCTAAGGGTAAGCTCCTGAAACCCTGCACTTGCTTTGTTTTTTGACTCAGAAACAGCAGAAGCAGAGCCCTCGAAACTTCTGACCATTTTTTCAGCCGAATCCACTAGAAAATCATGATCTTTTTCTTGAAATCCCATTTTCTCATCTGGGTTCCCAGAATTTCTACTCTTTCCCTCAGATAAATCATTTTTATTCTCTCCCCATACCATCCTCCCCTCTGATTCACTTGAATTCTCTTTCTCTTTCATCTTCACCGACAACTAAGCAAAACAAAAGTAAAATCCAACAAATGGGAAAAATAATAATAAAAATAATAAATCAGAGATTCTTCCCTTTCAGCGCTGAGGCAAAGAAAGGGGATCAAATCAAAACTTACAGACTGATAGGAAGAGAGACAACCAAAGCCAAGGGCAGCCCTGAAATTCCGAAAGAATCTGAGGGCTAAAAGTAATCTTCAGCTCTTGACACATAGCCATCTCTCTCTCTTTCACTCTCTCTCAAGCTTATTCTTGTAAATTGCAACGGCTGAATTTGCCCTTTCAAACACTTTCGAATTGCAACAAAAAATCGGGTGCTTCTGAGGAATTTTCAGCCATTACTGCGATGTTTTCGCACTTGAGACTTTGGAGGGGGGCAGCTTTGGCTTTGACGCGGCGAGAGTAAGAAAAAGAGGCATCTGGGGCCCACCAATAGAGCAGAAGAAGGAAATGGCGGATCTGCCCCACCGTTGAAGGAGAATTACCTGACTTTGACTAGTTTGCGGCTTTCTCCTTTTAGGCAAGTTGCAACTCAGCAGTTCGTTTTTTTTTCCTCCGAAAATATTTAACTTAATTTTAAAATTTTAAAATATTTTTTATTTTTAAAATATTCTCACATTATTTTTATTATTAATGTAAGTCTATATAAGTTAAGAATATTGTTAATTTTTAAAATTTAAAAAATATTATTAAAATTTTGAATCATAAATAAATTATTTTTTGTTAAAAAAGTAATATTTAATTTCAAGCTAATAACAAATAAATTTGAGTTTGTTTCAAGCCATGTGATTAGTATCACGCAAGTCCGGTTAATAAATATGACAATTGCTATAAATGATACGTTATTGATATATTTTTATAAGATATAGTAAGTAAATTTAAATGTTTCTAAATATAAAATATTTTTGTTATTTTTTATGATTATTTTATTTATTATTGATTATTTTAATTTTTAAAAATTTTAAATACAATAAATACTTTTTGACGAGAGAGAGAAAATAAATATTATTTATTTCAAGTATAATAAATAAATGTACAATGTAAAATAAAATAATTTATTAATTTATATAAAATTATTTCTAACCTCCTATAAAAATAAATTGAGTGAGTAATAGAGAAATGTAGATAAGGAAATTTCAATGACTCTTTAATGAAAGGGTGGTAAATATATGCAAGTTTAAGAGTCGTAACACCAGATGATGGTTGCATTAGAATTTAGAACTATGAAACCAACCAGAAAGTCAACGTAATTATTAAATTATATTAATGAACTCATATGCATCACGCTTTAAATATATCTAAACATGAAAACAACCTTTTTGGTACAAATTAATTTGGTCATGTTGACTTCATCAACACAATAAAAATAATAAAAAAATTCAAATGAGCAAAATTAATAACTTAGTAAATTCATTGAATCATTCAACTTAGAATGCAATTCTCAAAATAATAATATAATCCACTAGCACTTTAAACAAAATTTATACTCTCTCTTTCTGTTTTTCCTTTTTATAATATGTTTTAGGTAATTTTATATAATTCATTTTACTTCGTACTATAGTCTTATTTAATTTAATCTATTTTTACTTCGCACTATAAATAATATACAAGTAACTATAAAAAGTAACAAAATATCTTATAATTAGAGATAATAGATTTTGTTTAATATATTTTATAAAAAGGAACAAAAGAGTAAAAATTTAAACTTTTAGGTTGTGCTCCTATAGTAAATATTATAATTGTCATATAGATAATTAATTTTGTATAACATTTTTTTTCAATTATATATGTGGTTTCCTAATTATAACTATGCTTATATATATACACATTATGTATTGGTGGAATAGGTTAGGAGAGTTAAGGGTCCCCCTCCCCTTCAAATTTTCAACTGTTTCAATTCTTTCCTTTGAAGGAGATAGAAATTCATGTTATTAAATCAGCTGAAGTAATTACATGAGTAATTCATGCAAATTCAAAGCAAAATATGTTAACAAATGAGATTCAACATTCCCAGTACATCTTATAAAACTGATATAACAGATAAGAGGAACAAATAAATTCTTGATATATGATATGAGGTGACCCATTGGGGATAAATTAGCATCCTACAAGATGTATACATTGCAAAACCAAGCATTTCTGATGACCATGACCCTCTGAAATTCCAATACATTGCTTAATTTCCTATATAAGATTATCAGAAACTCCTTTTGCCAAAAAAAAAATGATGCTGGATTTAGAGTAACTGGTAATAAAAAGAATGATGTTGCGTGAACATGATATGATGACTAAATATAAGATCGTATTTTAAATATGCATTTTTTAAAAAATAAACGCATTCTATATATGTATTATCTTATAAATAATACATTTTTTATTTTTGTTTTGTAAGGCATTCTTTTAAATTAGTTCTCACATTTTTTTTATTATAATACTGCTACAATTGTACTTCCCTTGTAAAATTGTATCACATATTCCTTAAGAAAAGAGCACCATCAATCTTAGTCTTGAAAAAAAAAAAAAAAGAAACCATGAGAAATGCAAGTGCTATTCCTCCGAAAATGAAAGCCAATGGATTTATCGTGTTGACTGAATCATGGTAAATAAACTTTCAACATAAATAATGAAGAGAAAAAAAGACAAAAGACCACCTTGTCTCAATCTCTACTCTTATCTTATAAAGAGGGTAAACCATAAAATCAAGATGTAGAAGTTAATGGTTTATCACATCACATAATTTTTATTTATTTTTTGAGAAATGAACACATCACATAATAAGATCAACAAAGCTTTGAGGAAACCTGGTAAAAAGCATAATGGATTCAAGGAATGACCATTCTACTCCGTTGAAGGCCTTCCTCATATCTAATCTAATTTGAAAGTAAACATTGAAGTCTTTATTTAAGAAAACATTTTATTACTCAACAACGACTTGGTCTAAGATAATAGGCTTAGATATCAACTTATATGCATTTGTTTAAGCATAGTCAAAACTTCCTACTGGGTCAATGGGTTCTCCAGTTGAAATCATTGGATAATCAAGGAAGGATCCAACTGAAGATTCCCCACCTTGAAGCTTTGGAAAAAATTGAGTAATTCTTTCAAGATCAGAACCAGAAGAATGCAAGTTGCCCATGTTGAGTATGTCAGAAATTTATTTGGGCTAAAATATATTCCTTCCTTTTGTTCGAATTAATCAGATTACTACTTTTTTATAAGTTTAGAATACAACTTTCAATTTTACAATATTTCAAACCTTTAAAATATTGAAAATGTTTTCTCATTTAAAAATCAAAGAGGGTAAAATCAGCATTTAGAAATACTAAAAATAGCTCATTTTAAGTTGATCAAATTTGGAAAGAATTTCTTTCTTTTTCCCTCATATAATATGGAACAAGTCCTCTATTATTGTATTACCCTCCCTCTCTTACTATATACTCTCATTTCGCATAAAATTAAATGTTCAAATTTAACTTTTATTAAAAAATTAAAAAGAGCATTTAACTTTAAAAAAGTTACATATTTATTCTTGTTATTAATTAAGTTAGTATTATAAACCAATAGTTAGTGAAATGTAAATTCTTAAATTAAAGAGAATATTAGTGAAATTTTTAAATGAAAAAAATATTTATTTTAAAAAAATAGAAATTTATTTCTGAATATATCAAATAAAAATTACGAACATTCAATTCAAGATTAAACAAATAAATAAGAAAGCAAAGTTATGAAATAGTTTTCCTTTGTTAAACAAAACTTGCATCAAGCTAATAACCTAATTAAATTTAAACAGTTTATTTATTTATTTTTTATGTATATAAAATTCAATTCTTTTATAGAGAGTAAATGAATTCATGTATATCCATCACCCATTTTCGTCAAATCCATTTATAAATACATGTAAATGGATTGAACTTCAAGCGGTTTGAGACCCATTTAATTTGATTTGAATGAATTTTGCCGTTCATTTTGCCACCCCTAGAGTTAGGACTATCCTCTTAATATGTAGTACTCTTGAGAACACATTAACAACCAATGATCCAGGGGCCAAATTGAGGCTTCAGAAAATGTACGTTGGTTATGTTTTTCACCCCTAAAAGTACTTAAGAGAGAGGCTTTGCTAGTATCTATAGTTTAACCAAGCAACAATGCCTAAATTTCTTCGACCTTTGTACATAGGTTACAGCTATCTTGGTAATTGAAGGAATAGACTATTAACTTTATGCTTCCTCTGAAAAGCAGCCAATATGAAAAGCTCGGTCAGCACTTTGATCCCCTCCCGAGGAGCCATCAGAAAAAGGTTTCCCAGCAGTAAAATTTCTGTAAGGCCGATTAACTGGAGGTAATATTAATCCTGATTGTTTGTCAATACACAACAGCCGGCTACACTTGCTGCATCCAAATAAATATTTTAGGACTAATAGTCTAATATCTAAGAGCAAACAGAAAAGTAATGATTTGAGAAACAGAGGAAATTGAGCTTCACCTGCAAACTTTTGTGAACAATGTCTGGTAGCTGCAGACCCAATGCTACAAGAATATAACAAGTGTTTTGAAATCTTCACTATGTTTAAATGGTTAACTAGCCTAAATTAACAGTTTGTGATATTGAATCTCTAGCAAAAAGTTTCAGAATTACCAATAGAGAATATAGGGCGGTTTCTGCATTGCTACCAACGAAATACTGCAGAGCCATAGAAGCATGATCCTGCGTGGGTGAATGTTAAAACTTTCAAGCTTAACTGCATCAGACAACATCTAGTGCAATACAAAGCCCTGAGTTCTAAAAGAAGACAGGAACAAGAGCACACAGAGAGAGAGAGAGAGAGAGAGAGAGAGAAGAGAAAAAAAAGAGGGAAGATGAGCTGATACCGTCATGTGCTTAAATACATGGTGAATTGAGAACCCCCTTGAATGTACATAGCTGCCACTCTTCATAAGCATTAAAAGTAATATTTGTCAGTGGGAAACTTTAAAGTACACCAAACTGATTAAACTAGATAATTTACATACAAAGCCTTACTTCAGAAAAAGAAAACATAAAAGAATCTCGAACTTAAAAACCTTCAACCGGAGAGAGAGAGAGAGAGAGAGAGAAGGGCATATAAATTTCAAACAGAAAGCAGATGGAATATATATCAACCCTTCAAATGAAGTATAAAGCATTCACTTAGCATACACAAAGTCTGTGAGAAGGAAATCAAATTCAGCTGAATGAAGGGAGAAAGGACTAGATAACAGAAAGAATGAGGAAAAAGACTTGGCAAATAGCCATAGAAAGTACTCCTAGTTTCCAATTCTAGCACTTACATTTTCCACAAATTTTATTCTAACCCCCCGCCCCCAAAAAAGAAAAAAAAAACTTTGCAGTATGATTTGCAGAATTTTTTTTCTCACAAAAAATAACACATTTCACAGCAGAATTCAATCCATTTCCAGGGAGTTGAGAGATGCATCAAGTTTAATGACTTCACAACTGAAATCAACATCTTGAGTTCTAAGATAGGAAATATCTTGCAATGCAAAAGCCCTGATAAAATTAGAGCCTGAAAAAATCCTGTTTCTATTGTTTCACTCTTGGAGGGAGAGCAAAATCATCCTAGCAATAAAGGCCTTCAAAAGCAACCCCTAGAATCCACAAAATGTGCACCCCAGCATCAAGCACATCCCATAGCAAGTCTAGAATCATTGAAAATCAAATTCAAGACCCTTGGGCAATATACTAAAACTTTTCTTTCTGTTGTCATCCACCTCAACCAAGGATTTAATACATTTTTCTTTTTCTTTTTGGCAAACAAGACATTGATGAAAATGACATAACCTTGTTCTAGGATTTTTTTTTGGTTGGTGGGGAATGTTGGGGTGGGGGAGAGGGGGTTCTAACATATACACGCTTTTACATAACGAGGAACAACTATGCAGCAAAAATTTACCACAAAATTGATGCTGTGACGCATCAGAATACATTATGTCCTAACATAATATTATCAAAATTAGATATCCTATTTTATCTCAGCAAGTTATTACTAAACTCTAAACTTATTAAAGTGGTTTGTGATGGGACATGTCTTAGTGGGATTCATGTCTAAAATTAATAAGGTTAATTGAGGACTTTAAATGACTTTAATTTTGGAAATAGTACATTATGATATTCCAAAGGAGAAATGTGGACTTTCACCTGTGTAAAGAGGGCGCAAAAATAAGAAAGCAATCCAATAAGACAACATCTTACTCTTATATGACATGTATTACATAAAAAACAAAAAGCTAAAACAGTGTTATTACATTTGGAAACAGGTTACCTCATCTGGTGAGAAGAAGGCTACAGCATCAGGATCAGTCGAACCAGCTGGATGCAAGGATATTATGGCCCTAAAAATAGAAGGAGCCAGCAATTCAATTACAGAAACCTTGTCTGCAGAAACATTGCTTGCTGATCCTTGTCTGAATTTACTGCCAAACCTAAGATCTGTTGATGATTCTAATGAACACTCAGAAGGTAGAACAGAAGCTCGTTTCATCCAATCCAACCGTTGATAAGTAGAAGTTTTCACCTCTGGAACTTCTTTTCCCAAAACCATCAAAATGTCAGAAACTGTTTTCTCATCACTGAGTTCTTCTGGCAGTAAGGGACCAGAGTGTATTCTTTTAGAAGGTTCCACACTAGAAACATCATCAAGGTGTGGGAAAAACCGTCTTTTCTGGTTGGTGAATGCTTTAAGAGCCAGCCTACAATATGAAGAAACGTGACAAAATGAAAATTCATAAATTTAGAAGAGAGTATACAAGCATGGAAAGCATCCATATGCAATCCTATCATGCAAAGAAAACTGCCAATTCATCTAACCAGTGGGATGGAAAGTTTTGATAGTCATTAAGAGAACATGCTCATATCTTTCATGGATTGTATTGCAAGTTGCGCATATTAGAAAAGCGGTAAACAGATATAATGTCCAATTGTCCATCCAATTTCATGAATATGATAAATCCCAGAGAAGCAACTAAATACCCTAGATCAGGAAGTACAATAGAGAAATTACAGGCACAAAGCAGGCAGTATACCAAGTATAAACACAACTAGACACTTCCTTTAACTTTCTCAACTTACAGAACAATATTACTATTGGTTAATGTGCAAAAATGTAAGTTGTCTATTGTTGGTGCAGTCTTTAGATCCTACAGAGTTACCCAAATGAGAGACACGCCTAACAGATTGCCTTCCATAAATTTCTTACATTTCATGGAAAGAGTTAGTCCGAAGACCAAAGAGCAGCATGGAGAATCCAGCAGTAACCTCATGGCTATCAGAGAGGGTTAAGATACTGGACATGTTTGTTCATGAATTCAACCACAGCGGAAACAAAAAAACATTAAATTTAAATGTATAAGTTATTCAAATGTTTGTTAAATGTGTAAGTTATTCAGATGTCTGCCTCTAGTAGTTGCATCAAAGTTAGGACATCCATCGCACAACTAATTAAAGTTTCTCCTCTCTAAATTCACATATCAAAGACTAAATTTGGAAAATTATGTGCAGAGAGAATGAAGTGTCAAGCATTAGAAACTAGTTGGACATGCAAATGTATTACAGCCAACTGGACCTTGACTAAAAGCCAATTTACTAGATAACCAGTACAATAATCTCTGGGAAGAAAAGAAAAGAGCAAAGGCAGCCAATGAAACAAAAAGTTACCTTGTCCTGTCGACAGCAGATGCACCAGCCTGGCCAGCAAGTTGACGCTTCCATGCATAAGCAACAACAGCACCATCTGGACAAACAAGAGGCATGTGAAGGCCCCATGAATTGCTTCGGGATCGAAGAGAATCACTGAGGATGCCAGAATCTTCTAAATGCCTGCCTAACAAAATGGGGACAGAAAACAAAAATCATCAGACTTCACCAAATAATGATGTCACGTTGTTGATCCCCAAGACTTTAATTCTTAGACAGAAAAGATCAGTATCTGTTAAGAAAACATAAAAACCAGAAGCAAACAATGATATATACAAGCGGATAATTAAATTTTTTTGTCACTAAACAGCTTGATTACCATCGGAAATTTTAAGGATGAGGACTGCAGCATAACAAGTCAATAAAATTCAAATAAAAATAAAGGAAAGATACAAAAAGACAATTCCAATGTGCAATAATAAGTAAACCAAGAAATAATCAGTATTGACTTGGTGATAAGTTTCAGTAGACAGTAATAGAGGTTGAGGATCAGTTTTTTATACTAAGCTAAAATACACTCAATTTTGGAGTGATAGAATTACTAAAATTACATAATTCATATACAAAACAATAAAAGTTATCAATTTAAAGAAAAATAAGTTCAATTCGTTACATTAAATCCGACAAATCAACGTACAAGATGAGAGAAAATGAGAAAGAAAGGGAGATACCAATTGTGCGGAGGTCTTGGAGGTGTTGGCGCATGGAAATGTCTTCTTTAAGAATCAACTGTACCGACTTGGAAGACTGGTTATGAGGCTGAGAAGCGGCCATCATGAGGGCTTCGAGGAGTCGATCGGAGCCGATTCTGATATCGGCAATCAGGCGGCCAGCGTGAGATAGTCGGTCCATTGCAAGTGCCACCTGCTTCGGTGGCGCCTCCATCGTTTGGTCACTAGGAGTACCGGGAGGTACTGCCGCCGCCTGCAGCGGTGCCGGTGAGGGCTGCTGCATTGAGTTTCTGGTTTGTTAGGTCTGGATCGGATTGGGGGTTTATATGAAAAGAACGGTAATAAGAAGAAGTTAAAGCCTTAAAGGAGCTTCCGAGCGGGGAAGTGAAGGTAAACGAGTGAAATTCATTAGCTGAATCCGGTTCAAAGTCCTGCACATGGACCAGACTCACTAAAATGAGCATGCGACATTTAAAAAAAAAAGAAGAAAAAAAAAATTGGCTGAAAAAATGGCATATCCAATTTTATATAATCTCATCATTTTTGCTGATGCTTCGACTCATCCGGAGCCTCCGAACTGCCTTCACCTGGCACTGTCATAAGTGACTTGGGGTAGGATTGATCTAAAATGATAGGTCCTCTTGATTTGACTGAAGTGAAATAAAAGTAATACGAATTTGGATTTGAATCGTTATACGATATTAAATGCTCTATCAATTAGTCTCGAATTTAAACGCTGTCCTCAAACATGAATTTGTGATTTAAGATGTGTTATTTGCAAATTATTACACAATGTCAACGATTTACCTAATACACACCATAATAAAATAGTAGCATATTCCCACATCATAAAAAAAAAATGTAAAATGATGATAACCTGAAAATGAACATTGTCTGGTGGAATTTGTGATTTTGACCAACTACATACTTGAATGAAAAGGGTGTATTTCTTGTAAACATCATCTCAAGGATACAGAAGGGATTGTGACTCTTGGGGAGAATGATTTGACTTGAAAAACCCTTGATGATACGGTTGATCTGTCCAGTTTTATCTGATCAGAAAGAAACAAGAATTAAATCTTGTTAACTTTTTTATGCATGTACATATACTAGGTTATGATTAGCTTTCTAAGATTTTCCTCCAGAAATAAATTTAATAAGGGACTTCTGATCCTTTACTATTGATAAAAATTTTCAGCAATTTTGAATCTTGATTTTACTGTGGTCTTTAAATTTACCAACTTGAAACTGATATGCATGAAAATTCAGCCTTACAGTGACTTTAAGTTGTGGTAATACAGTAAGTAAGCTTAGTTTTCCTTTCAATCTTACCTAGTCATTTTTGTGTCCTCAATTTCAAGATCTGCACCTGCAAACAGTAAAATTTTTGCAGCACAAGTTCTGTACACCATACCAGAAAAATTTTAGATGCATATTCCTCAGCACCAGAAGGGTAGAGAACAAAAGCCACAACGGCACACAACAGAAAACACTACAGCTAATGCTAATTCGTATCATTTCTCGTTATGGCCAAAGTAAATTGCTAGCAATGAAGAAATAACTGATTTCTTATGAGATCCAAGCTTTTAGACAGCGATATCGAATCAAGAATTTGCAGTCTCGTTATTTCACCCATAAACATGATTTCACCTACTTTTCTTAGATGGAACACAAGATGGAAAAGAAAACAAAATGTAGGCCATGAGAAAGCCCACTTTTTTTGTGTTTCTAAAACTTAAAAAGATTATGACAAGTCCTAATTTAGCTCTAACACACATTAGGGGAGAATCTTCCTCCGTCGCCGAGGGGTCTCTCTCTTCACAAACATCTTTTCATATTCATTTAGAGGCCTGGTCGAGCCATCTGCTTGACTCACAAATTTCCAGCCACCACTATTTCCACGCTTCCCTTGTCGTCCTAGTTTCTCCACTGTGAAGTTCCACCCTTCAGATGGACGCCTTCGGCTATATTTGTGACATTTCACTTGCTTCGCCATCTAAGGAAATAAAACAAGAACAAATCACATGAACAGATGAGAAAATTGCTGGCAAGAACATGCAAAAGGCCAGACATCAAACTACATATATACAAGAACAACACAATGAAGTAACAAAGGAGTGTATGGCAAAATAAGCAAGAAAATTGTAAAGGATTTAAACATTTCAATGATAAAATAATTATCTTTTTGTTTCACGTGACAAATAAGTAAAAATGAAGTTTCAAGATCCAGCCATTACAATGACTTGCATAATATGACAACAAAAAATCAGTTTTGAAAGGAATTTTATGATAAATAAGTAAAATAATGGTTAATCATAACAATAACACAAGTCAATTATATAATAAAGGGTAAAAAGTGCTGCATGCCCCTGAACTTTCACAAATTTTGATTTTAGAATTCGAGCATGCGCTCAAACTTTTCAAAACTATAAAAAAAAACACACTTATAACTTTTTTATTCTCAATACATGCACTCAAACTTTATAAAATTATTAAAAATTGCACTCATATCCATCTAATTAAGGAGAATTTTTATCATTCTCAACAAGAACCTAAACTCATTATTCTCTAATCCATATAAACTCATTTCCTCCATTTAGATTCTACCATCCCTTTCCAAATTTTTATTTCTTTTAAAGGCAAAGAGATTTTATTAAAAATAAAATAGTTAGTATGAGATAAAAGAATACGATACAATAAGATAATTTGGAAATAAATCATATACAAAATACACCTAAACCAAAACTAAGAGAGAAATATGAGATAATACAAGAATAGAAATGAAAAAACATTAAATTGAGCTAGGAATTACTAATTAAAATTTGAGTGTATCGGCAAAATGACACGTACAAAACAACACCAATAGAAACAATGAGTTTAGATTCTTGTTAAAAATGATAAAAATGTCCCTTAATTAGATGGACAAAAGTGCATTTTTTGATAGTTTGTAACAAAAAAGCTCGAATGCACATTTTTATAATTTTAGAAAGTTTGAGTGCTTGGTAAAAAAAAGTTCAAGTGCTAAAATCAAAATTTATGAAATTTAGGGACATGCTGCACTTTTTACCCTATAATAAATAATGCGTACTTGACAGCACAAATAAATAAAAGGGTGTTTCAAGAAAACTTTTCCTCCTCTTTCTTATTTGTAACTAGACAAAATTTGTGCCCAATCTCAGCAATAATTAAAAATGTTTTAGCGACTGCTTTAGAATAATGGTTCATTATGCAGTGGAATACATTTAATGGACATTTACATGAACATTTCAGCAAGGCCATATTTTGGAATCGTTTTGAAATACACAAGTTTATCCATTTGCTTCTAGTCTAAGCTTCATATAATCATGCCACAAATGTAATGGATAAATCACTATTAGTTATAGAGTACTATTTGAACTATGGTTCAGTTCTTGAATATCTATGTACCAAATAAGTCTGAGACACCTATCAAATACATAGCCACACCTATCGAATTGCATATATAGCTTAAGACATGAATTACCAAAATAGAGGTCACAAATGGATTTTCTCATAAATTGATAAGGCACTTATATTTTGCAAATATATGGACCTTGTAACTTCTTAACAAGTTTCTTCCAGATAGCTTCTCTACAATTGACTTCCAAATTTTTGAGGCCAAACTTTGACTAAACACATGAAAGTTCTTCAAATAAACATTAGTACATACTTGATTCTCGTCAAGATAACAACTAAAGCTTACTTAGAAAAACCCCACCTTTGAATGGACCACTTAAAAACGTGGAAGACATAATTATCAGTTGATAACAAAAACATTTTAAGAAAAGAAAAAGTTGCGAGTCATAAAAACTATAATAAACTTCACAACCCAACCCTTTGACAGACCCACTTGATGTGGAAGACTTAATTATCGGCTATCAAGTACAATAAAGTTTTTGAAGAAAAGAAAGATTGCAAGTCACATATTTTCAGAATCAAAACTAAAAAGCAATTTTCAAAGTGGAACAAATCTTGAATTGATAAAAAGATTTTTAAAATGAGCAGTTCCTACAAGGTGTAGAAACAAATAGATTGTACAAGTTCCCCAAGCTGCTGATATTCATGTAAAATTAACTAGTGGTATTAAGCTGACTAAAGCATTTGTTTACGGTTTAATTGTCCTAGCTCAAGCTGGTAGTGCATAGTTCATTTATAAATTTGAACAAAACTATTCTCTTAAAGGCAGTAAGATAATAAGAAGCTCGGTGTTTCAATCAAGATGAGCAATCAAGCATCGCCCTATGTATACGAGAAGCATATAGCAATCAGTTAAAGAATGTGACAAAGTTATTGATATGTATGCACATACTTTTGTACTAAAATAGAAGTCAAACAGAGCAGATACCACTCAATTTGCACTTTTGGAAGTACACCACCATCCAAATACAACAAAATAAGGACCATTTAAACATTGTCCAATACACACTGTCCAAAAGCTACTAGAAACTGTCCCAACAGGCCCATGGAAAGGAGGAACATGATGTCATATAAGGCTAGCCCATAGCTAGATCCATATTTGCTAGTTGTTCCTCGATTTCAAACTAATTTCAAGCTTCAAATATGGTTTAAAGATTCTTTTGCTACCCAGCACATATTTAGACCATCTCAGATCTGTGAGGTAAAACAAGATAAATCCTTCTGCCTCTCATAATCATCTTTCTGTAGGCTTGCTAGCTTATGAGAGCTATGAAGTATAGAAAAGAAAATCTCACGGGCTAGATAACTCTGAGATAGCTTTCTTTTTGTAAATCATTCATCTCAGAGTATACATGGCCTTGACATCACTATGTCTATAAAGACTCAAAAGATATATTCAAATGTTAACAGTGATTGAATAATAACAACTCTCATGCACTATCTTTAATACTTCTTACGAAAGTTTAAATCAAAATAAACCAAAAATGGTCCACAGTATATCATGTTTCCAAGTTGATAATGGGACATAAGGGGAATGAAAGAGAAGCAAAGCCATAAATCAACCCCATCAAGGCTACTTTACAAATTTGTACATGAATTCAGACTTCAGATATTGACTGCTAGTTCTTCAGAAATAAGCAAAATATACTCAATTTATTGTTTCTCAGTACTCTTTATTATTCAAGAATGATATCAAAATTTCCATCATGAAGGCAAGTGCCAGAGTTACCTTCATTTTGTTAAAGTTCATCCTCTGAACAAATTCTTGATATAACATCTCATCTTCCTTCATTGATATCTCATAATGCACCTCATCAGGGTCTCGAGTCGTGCCATCCCATCCCTCAGGCATGACCTTGAAGTCTGGCTTGTAAGGAAGAGATGCAACATGAAATTCTCTATCATGGGAATTGAAAAATCTGCAAAAGACATGAATTCAGCATTACTGAACTGGGTAGGTTAGTCTACCTTTTCATGTCCATATCTACAGTAGTAACTCAATTCAATTCATAGAGGAAACTTTCAGATTATCCAGAATGTTTTACTTCTTACTTATTAACAACTGTATGCAGTAAGACACAGCAAACCCAAATTGCTTTTCAGCAAATGGCTAAATAGGCAACCCTATTAAACAAACATAGCAACAGAACAAGAAATATAAGTAAGAAAAACTGTCTTTTGTACACTCAGACCCGCCAAAGGGAAATTAGTTGGAACCATAATCAAATTATAGTTTACGTCTTGAGATTCATTCAAGGAAATATTATAAAACATACCTGACTATAACCAAATTATTGTTCAGCTATGATAGTGGGAACTATTACAAGTAGTAAATAGGGAAATACACATCATCAAAATTCTAAAGCCAAAGTAATCTCAAGTGTGTGAAGTCTTGCGCATCTTAACTAAATCCTCATGAGATACTCTATATGGGGAATGCTTTAATAGTGGAAATATATAATTTTTCTTTTTGGAAAAAAAAGGAGCAAAGGAAAACAAAGGAGGAACATTTTGCATTTGCAAAAAGAATTAAAAAATATGGGAAAGCAAGATACAACACATCCTGCAATTCAATGCGAAGCGAGTCAGATTCTCCACTAGGATACAGCAAAGGATCATTGGTAAAGATCCAAGGGCCAGGTAGTCAAATCCATGACAACAGCAACCATCCCATGATGAAAAACGGACAGATGATGGCCTTCAATATAATAATATGTATGCCATAGGTAGAATGCCAATCAACATGCATGTTCTCAGATGAATGACGTCACAGGTTTTGTTATTAACCCCAGTTGAAGTTAATAATCCATAACTTAGATACTACTCATTTGAAGTGTCAGTTTCAAACAAATGCAGAATTCAGTCCACCAAAAGTGAGGTAGCACTTAAGGTTGGATACTTCCTGGACAAGAAACACAAATCTAGCACAAATCAAGTGAACAAAAATTAAAGTGGAACCAACAATTAGACATCTTTCAAGTCCGGAAGATGAAACAACTTGGGAGCACAATGATCAGCTGAATTCGCAGATTTCAAATGCCTTCAAGCATGGTACTAAGCAGCTGTAGGAGCTAGAGGATTTTGATAAGTTTTCCCAATTTGATAAGCAAAACAAATACTCCCTCCATCCAAACTTGAACATTCCCTTTTGACTTAAGATGAAAATCAAGGAGAGGTTTAAATATGGGTAAGTTACCACATTCTCTTTTTCATTAAATAGTGATAAGACTCATGTGTTAAGAGGGATATGAATTCTTAAATTATGGAGGTTATTGTGAAACTTTGGATGTAAAATAGGGAAACGAAAACTCATTTTTGGATATCGACATTCAATTTTTGACATGGAAATCCAAGATGGAGTATATATTGCTCTAAACTTGCTACGGTCTTAAAGAATTAATGTGAAGGACATTCACAAAGCATGAGGAAAGAACTAACGTTTTCCATTTGGAAAGAACCAAAAAAAAAAAAATTAAGAAAATTTGATGCCAAGAAAAGACAAATTACAAGAACATATAACTACATAGAAAAGATAATAAATAAGCCACCTTCAGTTTTGTGCATAGAAACAACACTCTTAAAATGTAAACGTCCCCAATAGTTTGCTATGACTCAAAAGGCCTTTATTTCCTATCTCTTTTGAGAAGTAAAGATATATCCATATATGTTGAACCAAAAGATTGCACCGATAATACAAGATATGTACAAAAATGGAACCAAAAAGAATGTGTACATAATGAAACATCCCTCAAATGCTAAAGAAATTCAAAAACTGCAAAAAACAACTAGCCTCAATGATGCAGCCTCCTCACACCATGGAGCATAAGGCACAGGTAGTTCAATTTAGTGGAGCAGTTTAACATCTTCAAAAGTCCTCCCATTCCTCTCTTTCCAACTTTGACAATGATTTTTCTAATTTCAGGCAGTTAACACAACTCAACATTTTCTAGACAACACAAGAAGTTTGTTTTCAATTTGCTAGGTATAAAAATTGGCAGAATGAGACCTGCATCTTTGGTGCAAGATTTTATATCTCAATATAAGAGATGTGTCCTCCAAAAGGATATATGCAGGACTTTAACTTTGGTTGCTAATAATTGTAGAATGAAGGAAATTCTCATTGCATCAACTGACAAAGCACAAACATCGAGAAGCAACCCCATTTGAAACATTTCAACACAGTCAGGTGCCTAGTTGAGATTTGTGAGTTATATTCAGTGAGGACATTTTACCAGCATAGTCCGAAAACTCCTCCAGCATGCATTGCAATATGAATATAACTAATACCTTGACCTCTCATTACCGTATATACATCTTCCAACACTCAACTGTAAGATTTTCAATAAAGATAGGATATAATTCAAAAAAAATTATAGCACCAAAATATAAAATACAGTTAGTTAACACATAATGCCAAGCCAACAAAATGAAAGTAAAGTCAAAGAAAAATTAATTCGGAAAAGCATCTAACACTTTTGGATATAATTAGCCTTGATTAAGAAAAAAGACTATAAAGCAAATTAGGAAATCAAAGGAGCTACTAACTCAGGGCAAGTATCAAGCAAGAGCTCAACAGAATCATCCAATTTATGCCCCAATTTCTTCTCCTCCTCTTCCTCCAACTCTTTCAACCACAAAATGGCATGCACTCTTTGCCTCATAATTCTATATTCTTTTGCAAGCCTCTCTACAGTGTACTCCTCCGGATTCTCCTTGTGCTTCTTATACATCTCCGCCTTTTCCGAATCCTTCAAGTAAGATCCTCGAGCTCCTGGTTCCCTCACTTGCTTTAACAGCACATTCGTTTCTTTCATTCTCTCAACCCAACCATCGTTATATGCCTTCGATTTTTTGTTCTCCAACTGAAGTATCTTATTCATCTCATCCTCAGTCCATAGAGTTGGCCCAAAACCCTGTCCGCCGCCGCCACCGCCGTCGCCAACCCCATAAACGGGACTATTCGGATCTTCTCCCTGACCCGGGCCGACCTGTTTACCAATCATCTCTCCATCAAAATGCTCCTTAGTTAGACCGGTAGACCAGGATGAAACAGAATCATCCCAGCCCAGGTTGTCATTATTGCCGCCACCTTTAGAGGATGAAGAACCAAAATGTGCTGCCCAATTTGCAGTATTATCACTTCCGGAGGAGTTTGAGGAGAAGGGATTTGAGATGGAGAGGAAAATGGGGTTTTTGATTGGAGGAGGATGATTTTTGGAAGGGTTTATGGAAAGATGGGAGATTAAGCGCTGAAGAGCTCGCATGTTCCTCTATGCTCTTCAATGGCGTTTTTCTGTTCAATGAATCTGATTTTGCAGGTTTCAATGCAGAGTAAGGAAAGGGAATGGAGCAAAGGGGAGGGGTTCGGAGATGAAGGCGACGACTGTTAGGAGGGGTTTTAGAGTTTGGACCCATTTTGTAGATATGCCCTCCATAAGTTTATAAATTCCCAATAAAGTAAGGTCCAAAATTGTTTTTCCATGTTTGATCACTTTGATGGTAAAAAAAAAATTGAAAAAAATAATCGAAGTGATAAAATATAAAAAAATAAAAAAGTATTAGTATTATAAAATTTAAAATAGAAAATATGTTATCAATATTAAAAAAGTATTACATTCAAAATAAAAAATATGTTACAAAGTTAAAAAATAAAAATGTAGATACCATGAATTTACTATTTTTCCTTTATTTTTTGAAAATTTTAATTCAATGTCTTCTTGTTGGAAAGATCAAAATGATGAATTTTGGAACAATAAAAAGCCTTTTTTTTTTAAAAAAAAATTCCATTTTCATCTAAATTTATCATCAAAATTTGTTAAACAAAATCTTTTACAAAAACTAAAAGATTTAATTCTGACATTTTGAAAAATAAGTGATTTGATTGAAATTTTTTCACATTTTGGATGAATTTACACTTTTCTATCTTAAATATTACCTCATAAAAGATATTTTTGTGTTCACCCCATTTTCCTTTTGATCCAAATTTGAAACTTGTTTAAACTTAAGTAACTGGAAAAAATTACATATTTGAAGATACGATATCTCATTTGCTTAAATAAAACTTCTTGAGCAAAAATGGATGAAATAAATTTTAGCTTAATCATGAAGTAAAAAAGAAATAATATTAATTATTTACACATCATTGGAGTCTGGATAAACTCTGGTGTTGTGACAATTCTAGGCTAAGCGGCACATTTAAGGAGGGGAATCTAATCCATAAAGTGCAAAACACTATAACAGCAAACAGAAGAAATACCATTGCTTCCAAAGATTTGATATCAAGGGCCAAGGGGAGGAGGTGTTTTCTATTTCTTGAGCGTGAAGTGGCAAATGGAGATTTTCCAACCATGAAAGGCCAGAAATTTTGAACAAAGAGAGAGCTACAGTTAAAACTTGTACTTGAGTTTCTCAGCTAATAAATATTTAAGATTTAATATATAGTACGTAGACAGTAGACACAACAAAAAGGCTAACAGCAAGCAGAGGGATTCCACAAAGTAATGATTACAACCTCCCTTGGCCCAGCTGCTGGTGTTCAAATGTAACTCTCAATTTTGCCGCTCTTTACATTTGCTTCGAACTCACTGTACTTTGCAGCCTAAACTCCTTTCAAAACCTTTCTTTCTTTCCTCTATTCTCTATACTCCTCCAGCTGGTTTTCCAGTTCCCTTCAAATCACTATGTTAATGTTGTTTTTCCGTTGGCAAGACTTTCATGTGACCATTTCCATCCCCATTCCCATTGCATTCGTAATGCTGCAGCTTTTCATCAACTTTGCTTTCCGGAGAAGTATTGTTGCCATTCACGTACCCTGTGATGTCCTTTTCTGAAGGAGGACCTGTCTCCACACTACTACTGCTTTCAATAGCTTGGGTTGCTGTCATGGATTGATTTGATGAACTACCTGAACCAGGTGGAGGAAGAAATACTCCCGTGCCAGGGACCGGTAAGCGAGGTGGAGGATGCCTTGGAGGAGCAGTAGCCCACCCAGCAGAGGCAGGAGGCAGAGCAACTTGGCTAGGGAAAGGCATGGCTGGGGCCACTGGGGCTACTGGAGCAGCGACAAAAATTGGCTGGATGCCATTTGGAGGTGGTAACTGAGGCCGAGCAGCTGGTGCTGGCAATACACCTGCTGTTGGCACTGGCCCATAATGCTTTGGGCCAACTGGATGACGAATATGATTTGGTGATCTGCTAGGTGGTGGAACCCAGTGAGAGGGAGTTGTTCCCACAGATGAAGGGAACCGTTGAGTGTCTCCTGTAGTCATTCTCTTTGGCTGTGATTTTGTCAAGGTAACTAGAATCCGCTGTTTCCGGATAGAAGGAATTGCATGTTTGGCAAAATCTGTGGATCTTCCTTGCAGTACAAGCATGGATCTGTAGATTTTCATTGTATACACTAAATTAGATATAAGGAAACCAAAATGGGTTAAAAGATGCCAGACTATGAACTAGTGTCTTTCCGAGTGTCAAGCAAAGAGATTATACACATGGACAAACAAAAAAAAAAAGAAGAAATCAATAACTGAATGTTTTCCAACCAGTCAGAAATTTGGAAAAGAATGCTAACATTCAAAATAGTTCCCCTCCATTTCATCTAGTAAGGTTGTCAAGCATATTATAAGTTCAGCAAATTCTTGCACTAGAACTCATTCTTACACCAAAAGAAATAGCCACCAGCCTTTGAAGGGAAAAATAAAAACAAACAATGGCACTGATAAGAGACAATAAAAAAGGTACCCTGGTGTAAGAGAAAGTTTGAAGGATCCTCTGTAATCACCCGGATGGTCTATGGCAATGACCTTCCCAAAAGTCATCTCACATTCTGTCAACAAAAGTACACATATTGGCCTTCCAAACCATTGAGGCCATATATGAGGCTGTGAGTGATCACCCTGCAAGTAGAAGCAACATTTTAAATCTGCCTAGCACGTGAACAATTTTTGTAAGTCTTGAACAGAACGAGATGACTTGGAACCTCATTGAAGATGTCGATAATACAGGAGTCTGGCTTCACGGTAACAACTTGCATAGCCAGTAAACGTTCAATAACATCTTGAAACAAGCCAGGGATGGGATCTATTTTCCGATCTGAAATTCTTATTAAAGTTCCAATTAGCACTGGCAGAACAAAGCATATATCGAATTTCAAGCAATAGCCAAAGAAAGAAATTTCTTGAACAGCTATTAGGAGTTAGAAAATGTGGACATGCCTTTGGAGGTCCCAGCTGCAGCCTCATCTTCAGGAGGTGCATCAGCAATGGGGAGACCAAATTGAATCATCTCTCTCCCATGCCCCTTCATAGGCCTCTTAGAGACTACAAACGTTTGTCCTGCTCCTTGTCAACACGAAATCATATATCATTGACATTTATATGCAGGATTTTAAAATCAGGAACTACAAGAAATTGCTCCAAAATCCACTACTGGCAAACAAACTGAAGAAACAGCAAACAGGAACTACCTGCACCTCCCTCCCCCCCCCCCCCCCTCCCACCAAACAGGTGCGGGCAGAAAAAGACAAAATTAAATCCTTTCCTTTTCTCTTCCTTTTAATAATGACGATTCATACATTAGTCCTTTATTTTCATGACATAGCAACAGCAACTAAACAAAATGTCATTCATTGATTGAAGTAAATTGCAGTGTAGCTTTTTTATGTGCAAAACACAAGCTGACCTAGGATTTTATAAATTCTGTTTGATTAGCATTCTTAGTAAGTAAAAATGCTATCCTGATAGTTAGTATATGAATTACTATCAGAATGGTGATATTTAGAGTATTTGAAAAGTTCCCATGCTATGCGACAACATAGACATCAACCCTTGGTCTCTCTGTGGTCAGATTAGTTTCATTTCTCGAGCATTCCTCACTTTTCTGGACAAGATCGTCAATTCTTGATAGGATCCACCTTAACCTCCCTATACTATACTGAAGTCTAATATAGGGAGAGCAGAAACAGGCATGACCAGGTTTTGCCAGCATCTCAACCCTCTTCTTTTGCTAACTTTATACTAAGGTGCTTCATTTTGGTAACCACCTGATCCTTAGCTAAGGTCGGGTATACCTTTGTTCAGGCTACCATATAGTAATTTTTGTGCGCTTGTTAAGAGGGTTTTTCCCTGGTTGTACAGATTTTTACCCAAATATTATAATACAGGTCCCATCTTTTATCAGAAACAGAAAAAGAAAGAAGTTCTTGAAAAAAGCTTATAAAGATCTCTCAATAAATCACAACCTTAGCCTAGTAATGGCAACATTTCATGCCTGTTTTCACCCCATTTCACATGAAAATTATCTCCAGAGGATCACAAGGAAGCTTGGTTCCCCTTTACCACCAGATGCTGCCGAATGCTTTACTGAAGAAATGTAACTGTAAAGCATTCGGCAGCATAAATTTGATGAAATATTAGTGTTGCATTCTAATGAAAAAAAGAAGAAATGCTTTATTTTTTATACCAGTATCTGGTGCCATAAATTTAGTCAACATGGATATGCGAATAACATGCAAGCCAAACAATCTAAAATGAAACAAGTCATGAGATGAACCCATGTCATACTTTTCTGTTTAAATCAAATCAGAGGAGAAAGAAAAGAAACATCATTTATATATGCTCTATAATTCCTCAAAATTTGCACAAGGGACTTGCCTTGAAATTCTCCTCTTCTCCCGGCAGCTCTCAAGTCATTTACCAACATAGTAAATTTTGACACTTCTGACATATCAAATAGCTCTTCATACAATTTCATTCCATCAACAACATTGAACTACGACAATCAGTGGATAATATTAGCTAAAGAAATTAAGACGGAAAACTTATTTAACTGGTATCCCCCCAAAAAAATATTGCAAAATAAGCTTACTGTTTTTCCATCAAATATCTCTGTACCAACAAAAGTTTTTGGAGTAAGAGTAAGATTCTGCTTCTCGCTCACTATACATTCAGAATGGGAATCATTCTCTGTGAAACAAACCCATCAACATCAATTAATAGAAGATCAGAATTGTATGATAACTAAAGCTACATACAACAGCAAGAAACAGAACTAACAGAGTTGTAATGCACAAGGAACAGCACGAAAGGCAGTCCAAGTTTTCTACTAGTTAGTTCGATTCATAAAATAGAGAAAATCTATACAAAACATCTAGTTATACCAACTATGACAATTACCAAAATGCATGCATCTTAAAGAGTAAAGAGGAGATTTTCAAATTCTATGACTAAATGGAGTTAGGTCATTTTAGATACTCATTTCAATAGAGGATTTGGGACTGCAACAATTGGCAGTCCAACTGCAAATTGCCGTTGGTATACATAACAGTGTAGTCAACACACTTTTTAATGTTGCCGGTACCCCCTGCAGTACGCATGAAGATCTCATCTGTACTGAATAAAAACTGTTGTGGGACCCACAATACATTTGAACCCTTAATTGCAGTCACCAGGATAGCAGATTCCATAGGACAAGTCATGCCAAATCCCTATAACATACTAAAGATGAAATAATGAATAATAATACGAAAGTCAATCAAGTACCTCTTGGGTTAGACACATGTCCATCATCTACATTCTCTGACATGCGTTCAAACTTATTTGTCAAGACTGCTTCTCTCCCTTCTAGACTCTGAACTGAGCTATCTCCTCCAGCTTTTTCAAAGAGGCCTATTTCAACATGGGCAAGAATCAGTACTCTATTAGTTAACTACATTCCATCCTGCACAAGCCACAATACAACCACTACTAAATGTTCAAAATATCTGTAATTTAAGTAAAATTCATCTGCACATCAGATGAGAACAGATGATTAGCACTATACAGAAATACAATTTTCAAAGATGTTATTTGGCAATTTTTTCCCCTTTCTTCACAATGTATATATCCTTAGGTTAAATGGTATTCTTTATATCGTCATCTGGACAGCAATATCAGTCTTCAAGAAAAATTTTGTGTTAATAATTTTTTTGTTTCTTCCAGGGAAGAATTGAAGGAAAATAGGAAACAAAATACAGAGAAGATTTTCATTCAAATTTACAGGAACTAACCTGGGACCACAATAGATAGATCTTGTAGATCCATTCCACTCTAGAATTTCAAGTAGGTTAACAGTGCAGATTAGCTGTGCTCTCTCTAACCTCATTTAAAAGCATCAAAGTACTAGACTCATGATGCTAGGCCACCTTTATAATGGGTGACATACCAAAGCCATTCCCCAATTACAAACACACATACAATTCTAAGAAGGCCCTCTGCAGAACTTGGTAGCGGTGGCATATTTTAGAAAGCGCTTGGATATCTCCATTGATGTGTCGACCCACTTGAAATGCTATGTGCAACCAACTTAGTAGAGACTACTTATTAGCTTAATGTAGAGAAACAACAATTACCTTTCTAGCAAAATACTAAGATATGTTGTGTATACAAGGAGCTAAAGCCTAATGAAATTTTTTTAACAATGCGAAAAACGAAACTGTTCTAACAAGAAAAGGATTTTGTGAGAGATCCATCAAGAAAAATCACATGGGAACTATCTAAAACATAACTAGGACTATCTAACTATCCCTACGTTCAATGGAGTATATTGGTAAGTTCATATAATTTCCATATGTATGAAGACTACTTATCCAATACACAACATGAACAAACATAGTATGGTCTAATATCATGTTCATAAAAATAAGAAAGGGTTTAAACATTCAACCGCTACCAATAGATGCTCAGTTATGTTTGCATATAGTTGTTACCCAAGTCCCTATATATATAATATGTTCACTTCATGTCATATTCGTATAGCATGTGCTAAAATTTATTAGCTTATCATTCCACCAGTAGCTATCAGAATCTAAACTATGGAAAACAACGCAATTACTGTCTAGGTCATATTATAGAAAAACCTGCTCCCATATCTAAGGTAGGGCCGGTGTGAGAAGGTGACAGTTCAGTGCAATTCTACTACCCAAAAAGAAAGTGATTAAGATATTGAACCAACCTCACCCCCAACACCATTTAAATGAACTATTTAGATTATAAGTGAAAATGGATCAAAATCAATCCACTTACCACAAATACAATTATCCCCTCATCACTATAAATCACTTAGACCCTACACACAGGACATAATGTAGATCAATCATTCAATCAAAAGAGAAGCAGTTAAACTCCCACATATATTATACGGTCAGTATAACTCAATCATCCAGTTCAGAATCAAAACCATTAGCCACATTTGCATGCTCATGTAAAAACAAAATTTCAGTAAAAAATAAGTTGGTTGTCACCTTTTTCCTCCTCCCCACTCTCCTCCTTCACCTCCCCTGTCCCCACTTTAACCTCTCCACTATCCAAATTCTCATTGCCATGACCATTTGAGCCCTTGAAACTTGTCACATGTTGGCCACCCTCCTTCCCTTCCTTAAAACCGTCCCCTCTTTGTCCCCCTCTACCACTACCACCTCTCCTATACTCCTTCCCTATTTTCCCACTCCCATCATAGGCTCTCTGCTGCTGTTGCTGCTTCCTCCAACTCGCCTGTTGCAATGCATAAATAACCTCATTGACTGAAAAATAATGCTGCATATGCAAAACCGGGTTCCAGTTAGACCTCCTTTGCTGTATACACCCAATGACCCCATCATATTCCCCTGGTTCCCCCGCCAACCTTAGATGATGACACAATGCATCGATCATCGCATTGGCCGCAGCAAATTCCCCTCTTAACCAGGATATGAACCCATCCCTTTCATCCATTTGATGCAAATGTGGCTGCTGCGGCTGATAATGATGCCACCATTGCTGCCCTCTCCCTTGCTGTTGCATTACCTCAGTACCACCACCACCTCCTCCGAGCATTTTCTCCGGTACCACCGCATTCCCAGATGGCATTGCCATAAGCATACAAACCAAATATTTAACTATATATCTAAATTATAATGTATACACCTTACACTTATAATTCTATACCCCTCCTATAATAAAATCTTGAAACCCTTTCAGCTCATTGTTGGATGGATCAATCAGATCTGAGATTTAACCAAATGGGCTTTGAATCAGAAACTAAATTCCAAAATGCGATTGTGATAGATCAATAAAAAAAACCCGAAATTCAGACTCAATAGCTGTAGCTGAATTTGGAAAATGTACAACCCAGTATGTGACAGTGTGTGTGAAAGCTAATCCGAAGTGGGTTTAGATCTGGAGTGTGGGAATCAGAGTGACGTTTTGATGTGGAAATCACTCTGTGAAGATCTGAGAGAAAAAATAAAATGGCTTAGTGAGCACGCTGAAAATGAAGAAAAAATCATCAAATGAAGATGGCAAAAGAAGAAAGAAGAAATGGTTGTTCAGAGAGAAGCCAGAAAAATACAGTACTGGTCTTATATGGAGGCTGGTTTTTGCTGTATAGCTTGGGTTGCTGCTGTTTTTCTTCTTTTTTTTTCTTTTTTTCTTAATCTTAATTTTCCTTTTCTTGCTTTTATTTATAAGTTTTTTTTTTTGGAAAGGATAAGTTTTGTTAATATTACATATCAAAACAAAATTTCTAATTGTTGTTCTAAAAATAATTAAATAATTACGCATTTAGATTTTTTGTAATCTAAATGAAAATATATTAATGGAGCACTTCATAGTCTTGCTAGTTTTATTTAAGATTGTTGATTTAATGCCATTTAGTTTGATGTTATCCTACCATTTTTATTTCTCATATTATCTAATAATATCTCATTTTTCTTTCAAAAAATAAAAATATATGAAAGAGAGAAATTTGTATATATAGGAATAGAAATTTGTTGTATGTTTTTGTTTCCTTTTTTTATTTATTGCGGGGATTGGGGGGGGGGGGGGAATTCTTTCTATTATTTTGTGTTTTGAAGAGATTAATGGTGGGAACAGTATATAGTCTTGTGGTTTTGGAGGTTTAGGGGAGGGGAGGGGAGGGAAGCAGAGGGAATATTCTTGGAGCAAGGGTGCTTTTGTAATTTCATGAGGATGGACAAGTTTGGAAAATTATTGTGTACATTTGAAGGGACATGTGAAAAACGTTTTTGTTTTGGATTAAAAGGTCTGTTTTTTCTTTCTTCTTCTGATAAATAGATTAAAAGGCCTGATTCAATATTTATAAGAATTTAAATATAAAAAAATATTTATAAGAATTTTGCCTTGTTCAATAATTAATTAGTACAAATTTGGGGACATATCTTTTTCTTCTTTTTGATAATTATTGACTGTGACAACTTTATCCTAACAATATCTTTTTCATCTTTTTCTTCAAATTCATTTGGATAAATTTAAATGGATATTAATCCATTTAAGTTCAATTCATTTATGATCCACTTATAAATGATTTAAATTATTTGGATCTAAATGGTGTATATCTATGTACATTCATTTATCTATATAATTGTAATTATTTGTAATTCTATTAATTAAGTTTATTAGTGTAATTTTTATTATCTACATTTATATTCAATCAATTTTTTTAATCTTAGTACTAAAATAACTTCATATAAAAATTATATTTTTTTAATATTGAACATTTAATTCTAAAAATTATAAAATAAATATACAAATATTCAATTTGAATTGGAAAAGCCAAAATTCTGTGATATGTCCTTTTTTTTTCCTTTCCTTACTTATTTTTTTACTTTTCTTTACATGAAAATTAGATTTTTTTTTATCTTCTATATAACCTTATATGTAACAATTATCATTGTTATTATTCTCAATTACTAGCACTTCTTTTACTGTAATAACAATTTTTATAAGAATTTGGAAAAATGAATAATTTCACTTGACTTTATATATATATATATATATATATATAATAGGAGTAAACAAATAATTACAATGAATTTTCTTAATTTCGTTTAGAACAAAGTACATGGAATAATTCTTTTACTTGTAAAGTCATTGAAAACCCTAATAGGGGGGTCAATTAGGTTTTTATCCGATTTTTCAACCTAATTCAATAAAACACCTCTTTGACAACAAATATCAAACACTTGGTGTGCTAGTTGTGTGAGAAATAATGTGTTCAAATAAAATGTAGAAATTAGAGCATTGAACACAATGATTTATAGTGGTTCGGTTTATCCAACAAAACCTAATCCACTACCTTGAGTTACCTACTCAAGGATTTATCAAATCCCTTCACTAATCAAATAAATGAGATTACAAAAGAGGCTCACCCAATTCACCTTATGGTTTTACAAATAACCTCTCAACCAATCAAGGCTCACTCAACCCTTGAGTTTTACAACACAACCTTAATTATACAATAATCTCACCACTCTCCTTAGTGAATCCTAACAATACAATTCAATTCAAGGTTAACCCAAAGGTTTTACAAACAAACCTTGAATATAAAACAACCTACACAAGGCTTACCATAACACTTAGGGTTTTATGCTACTTGCAACCTTAATACAATTACAATCAATAATAAAAGATAGAGAGTTTGATAGATATCACCTTAATGTGTAGATATATCAATTTGAATCACAATCACCTATTTGAGTAATGGCTTGTCAAGATTGCTCAAAATTCACCTTTGAATGTAAAAACTCTTCTTGAATGATTTTAACCAGATTGATGTTTAGAAAGGGTTTTGGAATGTTTCTAAGATGTTATAGGATCAAGATATATAATGTTTTTGCTCAAAAATATTCTTAGAAAGAATTCCAAAGGTTTTGATATTTAAAGGTTTGTTCCCAACAGTAAAAAATGAAGCTGTTGGAAACCTACTCAGGAAGTACGATCAACCGCATATCAGACTGGTCGTCCGCACCATCATCCGCAAGTTCACTAGACAACCTTCAAATGATGATTTTTCATCTTGCGGTCGGCCTCACTTCACTACGGTCGACCTCATGGTCGTCCACATGTTGGCAGATGAACAAATTTAAGAGCACATACATCCACAAGATAAACTAACTTGTGGACGATACCTGGACCACTTTAGATCAACTGAAACATGTTCATTTGTGTATCAACAATACTCTAACACACAAATGATGATTTCAATCAACCATATAAGTTATGGTATTAATTCAACAAGAGTTTATGAACCATTTTAAGTTTTGAAATCACGATACATGGTTTTCGAAATACCAAAACATATTTTAACATATTAAAAACATTTTGAAATAACATTTTAAGTTCATAGAGCAACCTTTAGAAACCATTACTCAATTAGAGGCAAGACTAGAGATATCAAAAAATATTAAACTCTAAAACTATACCTCTATTTCCTATCTAATCCAATAAAAGCTTGTCTTCAAATCTTGATAGTCTTGACTTGTATACTTCCTTGAAGACTTGAAATCTTGTCCTTGCATGGATTAAATCATGAATCCAAAAACTCCATCACTTGTACAAACAAGATATTAGTCTTCATCAATGTTTGTCGTTAATCAAAATTAATACATTAAAAGCTTTAGGGCTTTCAGTCACTATTTAGTCTAATTATCTAAACTACTTGGAAAATTAAAGTAAAAATGAATTCTAAATAAAATTTTAAAATAAAAAATTTATCAAAATTAGTAAAAAATATTAGTGAAAATAATCTTAGTTAATGTAAAATTTATTAGTAAAGTCCTTATTTGGTCAAATTATCTAAATTACTTATAAAATTAAAGTAAAAAATAAATTGTAAAGATATTTTAAAAAATAATCAAAATTAGTAAACAACTTATATATGAAGTATATATCTTGATAATTTTCACTTTAAAATAACTTTGTATTTCCATTAAAAAAATAATTTTGTATATGAAGTATATATTTTTTTTAGATAAACATTAGATATATAGTTTGTTTTTTTTTAAAATCAATTTTATTTATTGAATGACGAAGTCTCCTAAAATGAATAAATTTAAATGGATATCAAAGTCAAAATTATTTATGATCCATTTATAGATTGTTTAAATGGTTTGGATCTAATGTTTTACGGATATCCATAAACACCCATTTATCCATAATTTGCCATTGTATTCAATTAATTGTCATAGTGTCATTTATATTATTTATACACATATCCAAAATAAATTACTGAGATTTGGAAAATAGATTGTATAATTTATGCAAAATATAATTTCAATTTGTATATAATATATATATATATATATATATATATTGAAAACAAAGTTTAAAATGAAGAAAAAAAAATGACAATAAAAGAAAATGAGAAATAGGACCTCTTAGTACATTTTTTTTCTAAATATTTGATTTCCTCGATAAGTATTTGATAAAAGTAAAAAATTAAATTAAATTAATTTTTAGCCCCTAAAATACAGAGTAAAGCGATTTATAAATTTGCAAAATATTTGGAATTAAATAAGAAGTCAAGTTAATTCTTTTTATCTTTGGAGTGGCTACTAGCTACCGTGATACTAGGGAGGTTGAAATTTCCAAAAAATTAGTGTTTTGAATATAGAAAATTAATATATGTTACAACATAAATTTAATTAGAAAATGTTAAAACAATATATGCTATCATAAAAAATTGAAATTACAATTAATAATAAATTATAAAATTATTTTTAATTAATACATTTGATTAGTGAAATTGACCAAGTATTGACTTTTTAAATGGATGATTATTGGATTTGATGGATATAAATGAATGTCCATTTAAAACCATTTAACTTATATGAACTAACCAATTCCATTTAATTATGGATGGTTTTGGATATTTATTGATTTTCCATCCATTTTGCCACTCCTACCCACAGGCAAAGGAACTTTTGCTCAAAAAATTATTCCAAATTAAACCAAGGTTCAATTATTAGTTTTTCTTTTCTCCAAGATATGAAAGACGAAAAAAAAGAGAAGAAAAAAAGACCAATGAGGTCATAGTCACGGACCCTTTCCATCCCCGTCCCCATTCCAGTTCCAGTCCTATCCTCAAATATATCGAGAATTCATGTTCCTGTGGGATATTATCATCCCTATCCCTATTTATCCCCTTTTCTATTCCCATTTTTCATATAATTATTTTAAATCTAATAGTTAATCTAAATATACAAATTTTCATATAGTTATATGGATAATAATAATAATATTTTAATATTCATAGTTTGTAATTATAAACATATAAACTCATTTTAATCTATAAAATTTATACACATATAGTTATATAGATAATAATAAAACTATTTTAATCTACATAATTAATAATATAACTCATAGCTCGATAGTTATATAGTTAATAATATAAACTAATTTAAATCAATATAGATAATAACATAACTTATAGTTATATAGTTTTTCCTTTACATATAATTACATAGATAATATTATAACTATATTAATCTACATAGTTAATAACATAACTCATATTTAGTTAGTTATATAATTAATAATATCAACTAATTTAAATCAATATAGTTAATAACTTACTTATAGTTATATATATATATATATTCACATATAATTACATAGATAATAATAAAACTATTTTAATATACATAGTTAATAATATTTCTTACAGTTTGTTAGTTATATAATTAATGACATAAACTAATTTAAATCAATATAGTTAATAAGATAACTTATATTTACATTCCTTTTTTTCATATATAGTTACATAGATAATAATATCACTATTTTAATATATTATAGTCAATATGGTTAATAATATAAACTAATTTAAATTAATATAGTTAATAACATACTTATAAAGTATTAAGAAGAAAAATACTCGAAATATAATCATAAACTATTTAGGATTCTTTAATTCTATTTTTTTAAATAACCATAATTTTTTAAGAATCATAAAAAATATCCAAATCAGCTTTGACATGGTAGTTCCGATAAGAAATAAAACCACTAAGACTGGTTTAATAAAGGTTAAATAGTCATTTCATATTTCACATCTTCAAAAAAAAAAAAAAAAAAAACTCTAATCTCTCTCCTTTCTCTCTGTCCTTCCTCTCTTCTTTCCTCTCTCCTTTTTCTCTCTTTTTCTTCCTTTATAACCGAACCTCCAAAAACAGAAGCTCTTTCTTTTCCTGGCAATGGCAAGAACTTGCTGCAGCGGTTGAACTATTTCTTTTCCTTTTCCTGCAGCAAATTCTACTCATTTAATTCAATCCGACATATTTATTTTAAAATTAGTTTAAGGATCTAAAAAGATAAAGAAAAAAAAAACAAGGTACCATAGCTAAAAATAAAAAATAGTTGATTTCCTTTTTATTTTTACTAAATAAATATTTCTATAAATTATTTCACTTTTAAATTTCCTCAAATAGAATTATTTTTTTAAAAAATAAAGCATAATAATAGGTGTAGTTCCAAACTCCATTCAATCCAATTCACCGTCATATTAACACTATTACGTAATAATTTAAATCCTTTATGTGCCATCTTCACTAAAAATAGTAAAAGATTGCATAATATATGAATCTCTAATGTGATTTGTATATCTAAAATATAATAATTATCAAGTTCTTTTTTAGAAAAAGAAGTAACGGTTTGAAGTATATCCATGCATTGTATATAGAGAAGATGTTGTCATTGCCAAGTGACTATTCCTCTAAATGAACCATTTAGACCTATTCTAAAGTTAAAAGCATCATGAATTGGCAACAATATCTACTTATCCCCACTATAAAAGTATTGGAATTTTTTTCATCTCATACTAAGAAAAGTCGAGGATAAGGGGCAAATGAAGGATATAATCAATATGAACTTATTGAAATTCAAATCCTAACAACTTTTATCCAACTTCTAATATGTATATAAATTTACAAGTCGCACATGCATGTGAGCAACTTCTTGCAACGTGAAAAGAAAAACTTCGAAAACCTTATTCAGGCTGTCTCAAGAATTTTGGGGGCTTTAGGCCAAAATTTTAAATGAGACATTTTATTTAATATTATAATAATAATAATAATAATAATTAAAATATGTTATTATTGATTTCTAAGAGAAAAATGTTATTACATTTTTAGATCTAATTTTTTCTAATATATTTTTTCAAGATTCAAGTAATAAATTCTTAAATTTCATCACTAAACGACTTTTATTTTTAAATTTAAATAAAAATACTATATATATATATATATATATAACTCGTAACTTGTTCTATCAATTCCTCTTTTAAAATATAATCTCCGTGCATCGGACACATAACTAACTAGTATTGTCATATTGTTGAAAAATTTCAAATATATTTTTTCATGACATGTTTTTTTATTGAGATAAATCTAAAGCTAGTAGATAATAAAAAAAGTTATTAAATAAATCAATTGTTTAACAAATACCTACCAATACCATTAAATTGAAAAATAAATAAATAATGATTAACTATTAAAACTGATTGAAATGATGCCATTAGCAACGACCTTGTTAATCTCTCATACTAGGCTTTTGGAGCCTGCTTTAGGCTATATAAAGCCTTGTTAAGTTAGTAGACATGATTTGGTTTGTCTTTATCTTGACAACCATCTGGCTGCATCATATAAATTGTTTCTTTTACATAGCCATTGAGAAGGGCATTGTTGATGTCTAATTGCCTTAAATGCCAATATCTTGACATGGCAAGAGTAAGAATTTGTCTAATGGTAGGTGATTTTACAATGGGGTTGAATGTTTGTGTGAAATCTATCCCAAGATTTTGGTGGAAATCATTGGCACAAGCCTAGCGTTTCATTTTTGTATTGTTCTATCTGACTTATTTTTCACTCTAAATACCCATTTGTTTTGACTAGCGTGTCCTTGCTCTATTAAATTAATACCAAATTTAATCAACTTATGCAGTTAGGATAAGTAAGAGTCGAACCCATATAGACTTATCAAACTCTTCAATTAAGTAAACTAATCAAGTTTGGGGAAAGTTTTTGGTTAAAAACAAATCTAAAAATCAAAGTTTTAAAAGAATTTATCACAAACAACTATAATATCAATGGATAAAAAGATGTTAGTAAGGACTTTGTATTTTAGTTTCATTTATTTGGAATTAATCATCGATAAACATATATTTGAGTAATGATTTAGAATTCCACTTAGCTAGAAATTTCGATTCCTATAAAATTAGGTTAATCCATGAGAAACACAACAAATTAACCCTAAACATAATTAAACTAAATTATTGAATCACTCGCATAAAATAATCAATCAAGTTCTTAAGCACAACATTAACACTAATTATACAAAATTAAAGGCCAATTAAAATCATGCAATTTGCTTCAATCAATTCTCTATCAATTAACCAAACACAGGTTTAGATAAATTAATAGTTACTACTATTGGTTACTGAAAACCGATTCTGCATAACCCTAGTTGATCTATTATGCAAAAAAAATTATGATGGCCAATAATAATTGAAATCACATAATTACTAAAATTTAAATAGGAATTCAATGAATACTCAAATAGATAGATAGATCTATGAAAAAACAAGGTTTTTAATTGAAAAACATAACCTCATAATGCCAAATAATTCTAACCTAGTACATGTCCTTGCTACCTAAAGTAAACTACTCATAATCCATAAGAAAACATCATAGAAAGATTTAAGGAGAGAAAAAAACTCATTAATCTAAAAATTGAAATCTGGAGAATCTCCAATCTCCAATCTCCAATAATGCTAAAACACGAATGTTTCTATGTTGCTTGAGATATGAAAACTATGCTAATAAGCTCTATTAATAGTTACAAAAGGTCCTAAAGTCAATATCATAAGAGTTCTAATCCAAAACTAATAAAAACTTTCCAAAATCTTCAATTCGACAAGTGGACGAATGAGCTGTCAAAAGTGGACGCTTGAGACTATTAAACTGCGTCCAAGTGGACCGGTGAGGCTTCAGAGATACTGAGGGTGGACGCGTGGGATGAGAAGGACACGTCTACTGCTCGAAATACATGTCGAATTGGTTTATGAGTTGTGTCCACTCCATTTTGCTTGCAAAAAAACTTCTTAAAGCTCATATCTTTCTCCAATTCCTTCTAAACACGTCCAAAACCTTCAAAGGACCTACAAACAATGATGAAAGTGTAAATAACCAATTTAAGCACATAAACACATAATTAGCTAGCTTTTATCTCAATAAACAACATATTAAGCTCCTGAAAACCAAGCTAATTATTGTTCAATCATGTTCCTAAGTAGGTTGTAGCTATCTTAATAAGGAACCTCTCACATGTCATTTTTAATGAGAGCTTGAAACTCTTCATCCATTGCATTTTTCCATTCCTTACTCTGCAAGGCTTCTTGAGTTGTGGATGGTTCAATTTGGGTGTTTTTGATAGCCACTGCACAATATATTTTGTGTTTGAAAATCCACTTTTGGATCTTGTTTGCACAGGATGGCAAGGAAACAAGTGCTTATATCGGTCTTGAATAATATGGTTAGGAGATTCTAGGGGTTCGGTAGTTTTTGTGGTTGATCAAGTGGTATTGTATCAAGAAAATGCTGAGTAGTATTACCTTAATCATCCACTAATTTCTAAGAGCTTAGTTGATGACCACTTTCGAAATGTGATGATTCAAGAGACCTTAAAGAGATGTGGAAGCTTTTTGTGACCTGCTAGACTTAAGAAAGGAAGTTTTACCAGTAGAATTGAATTGTTGTCTTGAAATTAAACCTTGTGATGGATTAGGACTAAGCAAAGTGATGACTATTTCATAGTTCTTTTGGTCCAAGTTTCTTACATTTAGAAAACCAATTTTAAAAGGAAATTCTTTTTTCATTAAAAATAACATGCCTTGACACATATTTCCTTCCACTTGAACTCAAACATCTGCAACCTTTATGATTATCATTATAACTTAAAAACACACATTTCTTTGTATGGAATTGAAATTTATGATGTTGATAAGGCCTTAGACAAGATAATCAAGCTAACCCAAAAGTTTTTTAAAAGAACATAATTTGATTTTATGTAAATGCCTCTTTTATGAGTGATTTCCAATCCAAGACAATAGTAGGTAACCTATTTATGAGATTAACAACACTAGAGAAGTCTTCCCATTAATATTTAAGAGGCATTGAAGCCTAAGCCAAGAAAGTCAAGCCTATCTCAACTATATGTGTCACCTCCCAAAACGTGACACAGACAGAACCTGTAAATATATCTCTACAAGTCCTAAGCCTTAACAATCATATAATCTATTATAAAATATAATAAAATACTTCAATAGAATTACAACAATCTCCAAAATATTCTCAAATAAATTTATAGAGTAACAAAAATATCAAATACCCAACAAATTCCAAAAATAAGAATTCCTCAAAACTAGATAATGTCTTCTAAAGTTAAATCTTCTATCACTAGTCAAATACCTCAAAACTCTCACTATCTGAAGCTTCTGAATCTGCAAAGTAGTTATAGAGTGAACTAACACGCTCCGTAAATAAATAGAATATTTCTTGGAATGATCGGGTTTGAAAGATACAATAGAATATAAATAATGTTAAACAAATATCATTATTTCACTTTTACTTAAAATCGAAGTTTAAGCATAAGAGACCGAATTATAGACATATAATATTATTAAAAAAACAATATCGTTTACATGGCTCAAGCTCCACAAAAACTTATTGGACATTAGTTGAATTCAACCCTAGTTGTTTATCCCGCTAGGACGGCCAGACTGACAGAATGTAGTGAGCTTATTGACCATGCTCAATGGGATTCAGACAGAATAAGTGAAACAGTGCTCCTCCAATAAATAAATGTGTAACATAAGCCATTAATATATATATATATATATATAAATCAATTAAATCAAATATATAAATTTTATAATCCAAAATAATAATTTAAGTACTTGCATAAAATTTCAAAAGCTGACAAAAGTTCACTAGAGAATTCCATGACAGCATATATGAAATGGATACTATGAGCCTTACAAGAAAAGAAAAGCATTTGGGCTCTATTCATTTATCTTTCTCTAGGGAATATTGATTCCAGTATGATATTACTACTATATAATCTGAAAGCATTTTTTTTCTTTCTTTGTTTTTGGAACTAAAATGAGAGAAAACAAACCATGTTATGTAGATTATTAATACATGTCAATAAGAGCATAAAATGGAAATTACATTTTTTTCCTTTTAAAATCACTAAAAAATAAAACTAATAGTGCCTAATTAAGTACAAAAATTATATTTAAAATGTGATTGTCAGAAAATCAGAAACTATGTCTTTAGTTTAGTCAAATAGTGAAAGCTCTAAAGCTTTTAATGTCTTAATTTTGATTAATGACAAACATTGATGGAGACTAATGTCTTATCTGTACAAGTGATAGAGTTTTTGGATTCATGATTTAATCCATGCAAAAACAAGATTTCAAGTGTTCAAGGAAGTATACAAGTCAAGACTATCAAAAATTGAAGATAAGCGTTTTCTAGATTAGATAGGATCTAGAGGTTCAGTATTATATATTGATATCAGTTAGATATATCTAAGTCCACCTCTATGAGTAATAATTTCCATAATTTGCTAAATAAAAGTCAAATGATTTTCAAAATGCACTTCTTAAAGATAAGCATGAATTGGGTATGTGAAATGGTTTTCAAATACATGCATTTGCTTAAAACTTTATTCCACAACTCTAATAGTTGATTGAAATCTTGTGTTGCATGGTTTGGATGCATGTGCGGTCAACCTGTCTGAGATGCGGTCGACCGGACTACTTAGTTCATTGTCCGCATAATGTCCAGAGCTCTTGGTATACTTGCGGATGATGGTGCGGTCGACCGGACTACTCAGCTCATCGTCCGCAGACTGTCCGGAGTTCTCTGGTACACTTACGGACGATGGTGCGGACAACCAGCCTGAGAAGCGGTCAATCACATGTCTCCTGAGTAAGATTCAAACAATCATTTTTATGACCGTTGGAGCTTACATATAAATACCAAATTGTTTGAAAAACTCACTAGAACGACCTTTTGAGCAAAAATCTGATTCATACTCACTATAGAATATCTTGGAAAACATTTTGCAACCTTTTCATAACATTTACATTGTTAAAATTCATCCAAAAAGGGTCTTTACTACAATCATTGATGTTCTTGAGTAATCTAGAGGAACATATTACTTAAGGAGGTGTCTATGCTTCAAAATTGATATATCTTCACATTAAGGTGATATCTATATCAAACTCTTCTTATTCTTATCTTGTAAGGTTCATTCAAGGTTGCATTAAGCATAAAACTCTAAAGGTTAGAGTGAGATTTGAATTATAGATAATTGTGATTTATCTTAATTGTATCTATTTAATTAATTATTGTATTAGAGATAAATGTGTAATCAAGGCTCTATTGTAAAACTCAAGGAGTTTAGTGAACCTTGATTGGGTAAGAGGTTTTGTATTGTAAAACCCTAAGGTGAATTGGGTGAATCTCTTTTGTAATCTCTTGTGCTAAATTAGTGAAAGGTTTTTGTGAAATCCTTGAGTAGATAGATTAAGGTAGTGGATTAAGTTTTGTTGGATAAACCGAACCACTATAAATCGTTGTGTTCTTTGCTTTATTTTTGCTTACTTATTGAATATATTACTTCACACACTATTTGAGTATCAAGTGTTCGACATTATTTGTCTTAGAAATTATTGTTTTAATTAGGTCAAAGAAAAATCGGATAAAACTTAATTCACCCCCTCTTAGGTTTTTCAAATAGATTATATGAATTTCATGACATGATATGACAAAGCTTTTATAATTAAAATTTGGTAATTAAAAATCTATCCCAAAATGTTTATTTTTAAAAAATAAAATAAAATAACAAGTACTAGGCAATTAAATTTAACATGAGAAACAAGTGCTATCATGAATTATCATAGTTGTAATAAGATAATTCACACGTCACTTTTCAGTACCTTAGCTATCTAAATCCTTTTCTTTTCTAACTTGGTTTCAGAACAATGACATATATCATTCCTTTCTATAAAAAAAAAATACAAATTCCGCTAATGTAAAACGTTTATAAACATATAGATCAAAATTCCTTATTGTAATACAAAGTAATCATGTCATTCCAGTTTTTAATACCAAAGTAAGTATTTTTAAACAAGAAAAATATTCTATTTAGTCACCAAAATCCAAGCTTAAACACGATCTAAATTCCTCGACCAAGCAAAATAGCAACACCTATAACAAAATAAACTTTAAATAATAATAGAAAACTCTATTATTTCTAACTCTCAAATAAACATATCGAAAAAGAATAAATCCTTAATCATATTTTACCTATCCTCAATTGTAAGCCTTAATCGGACTTTCTCCCTTCTCCCTTGTTGGTTGTTCTTGGTCCCCAATTCTCTGCTCCTCAACTAATGAACCAGAAGAAGAAAAAAACTGTAACTCCAAAACTGATTTTAACTCTTCAATCCCTCTAAAAAGAAAAGGTAACTAAAATATTGCTAATACTCACAATGGTAACTTCTTAAATAACCATTCTTATAATTTGGCTAGTAGATCAATCACCACTAATCAAATTGAAAGCCTTAAAGCTTTTAATATCTTAATTTTGATTAAATGACAAACATTGATAAGGACTAATGGCTTTATTGTATTAATGATGATCTTTTAGGATTCATATATCTAATCCTTGCAAGATCAAAGTTTCAAATCTTCAGGAAAGAGCTTTTGATGTCAAGCCTTGAAGATAAGCGTTTCTGGATTAGATAGGATCTAGAGGTGTAGCTTTAATTCTTTATTTATCTTTGGTTATCTCTAGGTCTATCCCTTTGAGTAATGAGTTCTATAGGTTGCTCAATAAGAGTGAAATGATTTTCAAAATGCATTTCATTTAGATAAAACATGAGTTGGGTATTTGAAATGATTTTCAAAATACATGCACATACTTCAAAATTCATAAAATATAGTTTGCAAACTCTTAGAGTTGTTTGGGAACTTGTTCTGCATAGTTTTAATGCATTTGTGGTCGACCTGACAAAAGTGTGGACGACCACAAATCATGCGGTCGACCAGACTTCTCAGAGTATCGTCCGCAGGCTGTCCAGAGTTCTCTGGAACACTTGCGGATGATGGAGCGGTCGACCGGACTTCTGAGCTCATCGTCCGCAGGCTGTCCAGAGTTCTCTGGAACATTTGCGGATGATGGTACGGACGACCCTCTTGATTTGCGGTCGACCGCACTTCTCCTGAGTGGGATTCAAACAGCCATTTTTATGACCGTTGGTGCATACATATAAATACCCAATCGTTTAAACAACTCAAATCAATTACTTTTTGAGCAAAAATCTGATCCTAACACTTCATAGAACCTCTGGAGATTATTTTGAAACTAAATCTTAACATTCATATTGTGAAATTCATCAAAGTGAGATTTATACAAAATCATTGGGGTTCTTGAGCAACTTACAAGAAAACATTACTCAAAGAGGTATTTATGCTTTACATTGATATATCTTCACATTAAGGTGATTTCATATATCAAACTCTTCTTATTCATATCTTGATTGATTTGTTCAAGGTTGCATTGAGCTTAAAACTCTAAGGGTTAGAGTGAGCCTTGAACCATAGAAAACTGTGTTTGTGTTAAGAGCTTCTTTTTCATTAATTGTTGTAATAGAGAAAGGTGTGTAGACAAGGTTATATTGTAAAACTCAAAGTGTTGAGTGAACCTTGGTTGGTTAAGAGGTTTATGCTGTAAAACCCTAAGGGAATTGGGTGAGCCTCTATTGTATTCTCTCTTACTATATTAGTGAAAGGTTTTGTGAAATCCTTGAGTAGATAGCTCAAGGTAGTGGATTAGGTTTTGTTGGATAAACCGAACCACTATAAATCTTTGTGTTCATTGCTTCTTTTCTTGAACTCATCTTTTCATACTTTGGTTGAACACCAAGTGTTTGATATTTGTTATCTTAGAAAGCTTGTTTAATTAAAGAGGAAAAATCGGTTAAAACCTAATTCACCCCCCCCTCTTAGGTTTTTCACAAATAATAATAATATCAATCAATTTAATTCTCTAAATGGAAACAAAATAAATCATGCCTATAATTAGGGGTACGAGAATTATATTCTACCCTTCTAACAAGAAGTTTCGTCCTCAAAACTTGGCATACCTTGCTCAAAAGATGTGGGTACTTCATTCTCATCTCCTCCTTGAGTTCCCATGTTGTTTCTTGTGGTGTATGATTCGACCATTGTACTTTTACATATGAAATTGTTCTTCTTCTCAATACTTGGTCATTTCGATCCATGATCCTCAAAGGAAACTCTTCATAGCATAGGTCTTGTTGCACATATAGTGGTTCCACTTCTAATATATGGCTAGGATCTCATATGTATCTCCTTAATTGCAACACGTGAAATACATTATGGACTCGAGATAGAGCTAGTGGTAGAGCCAAATTGTAAGCCAAGTCACCAATTCGTTCCAAAACTTCGAAAGGTCCAATATACCTTGGAGCAAGCTTCCCACTTTTACGAAATCGAATCACTCATTTGATTGGTGAAATACGGAGATAAACCTTTTCTTCTATTGCAAATTCTAGTGGTCTCCGCTTATTATCCGCCCAACCCTTTTGATGATCTTGAGCAGATTTCAAACGTTCTCAAATAAGGGGTACCTTTTCCATTGTAACTTGTACCAATTCTAGTACGGTAATTTGTTTCTCGCCGATATCATCCCAATATAATGGTGATCTACATTTACGTCCATAAAGGGCTTCATATGGAGCTATCCCTAAACTCACTTGATAACTATTATTGTAAGAGAACTTCACAAGTGTCAAATAGTCAATCCAACTACCTTTAAAGTCCATTACACAGGCCCTTAACATATCTTTCAATGTTTGAATTGTTTATTTCGATTGTCCATTAGTTTGTGGATGAAATGTTGTACTAAGAGTCACAGTGGTCCCCATAGCTTGATTAAAACTCCTCCAAAATCGTGACACAAAATGTGGATCCCTGCCAGACACTATACTTACTGGCACACCATGAAGTCGCACAGTCGTATCTATGTATATCTTGACTAGCTCATCCATAGAAACAATGACTTTCATTGGCATAAAATGAGCACTCTTGGTTAAACGATCCACAACCACCCATATAGTATCCTTACCATTCTTGGTCTTTGGTAATCTTGTCACAAAATCCATAGTGATGTGCTCCCACTTTCAAATAGGTATTTCTAAGGGCTTCAACAATCCAGCAGGTCTTTGGTGTTTGACTTTGACTTGCTGGCACACAAGACATTTTGATACATACTTAGCGATCTCCCTCTTCATACCACTCCACCAAAAATCCTTTTGAGACCTCGATACATCTTCGTGCCACCAGGATGAATAGGTAACTTAGAGTTATGAGCCTCTTTGAGTACTTCCATCTTTAACTCCATATTGTTATGTATACACAAACGCCCTTGAAATCTCAAGCTTCTATCTTCATATGTCTCAAATCTAACTTGATCCGTTTTTCTTACCAAATCTGAGTCACTACTTTGAGCCCCTTTGATTCTTTCAATTAAACTTGGTTGAGCAACTAAGGCCGCTAGATAGCCTTCAGTAGGTGTAACAACTTCAATTTCTAATTTGTCAAATTCTGCAATCAAACATTTTTGTTGTGTAAGCATGGCTGCTAAGCCTCCAGCCGTCTTCTTACTTAAAGCATTTGCAACATTGTTGTCCTTTACCGGATGATAACTAATTTTCAAATCATAATCCTTTAGTAACTTTAACCACCGTCTTTGTCTCATATTCAAGTCCTTTTAGGTGAAAAGATACTTCAAACTCTTGTGATTAGTAAACACTTCACCCGGTTCACCATAAAGATAATGTCTCCATATTTTTAGTGCAAATACTACAACAACTAATTCCAAATCATGAGTTGGATAATTTTGCTTATAAGGTTTTAGTTGTCGAGATGCGTAAGCAATTACCTTATCATTTTGCATTAGCATGCACCCAATGCCATTCTTAGATGCATCGCTGTAAATGATGTATCTTTCCACTCCTGATGGTAAAGCTAATATAGGTGCTAACACAAACCTCTTATTTAATTCCTGAAAGCTTCCATCGTAAGCTGAATTCCATTCAAACTTGGCTCGTTTCTGTATTAACTTAGTTAGCGGGGAAGCAATTGTAACAAATCCTTTCACAAACTTTCGGTAATAACCAGCTAGGCCTAGGAAACTTTGTATCTTGGTAACACTTGTAGGCCTTGGCCAATTAACTATTGCCTCTATCTTTTTGGGATCCACAGAAACTCCATCTCCTGCATAACTTGTCCAAGAAAGACAACACTTTGTAACCAAAACTTGCATTTACTTAACTTGTCATACAATTTCTCTTTTCTCAAAATTCTCAACACGGTCTGCAAATGTTCTACATGCTCCTCTTCTGAAGACGAAATACACCATAATATCATGAAAAAAATATCTCAACAAATTTATCCAACTGTTCCTTGAACACTCTATTAATCAGATCCATGAAAGCAGCAAGGGCATTGGTCGAACCAAAATGCATAATCTAAAACTCATAATGACCATATATTTTCATAAGCTTTAATCCTCAATTGGTGATATCAGGACCTCAAATTGATCTTAGAAAATACTCTAGCTCCTTTCAATTGATCAAACAGGTGATCGATTCTAGGAAGTGGATATTTATTCCTAACCGTGATCTTGTTTAATTCTCGATAATCAATGCAAAGCCTCATGCTTCCATCCTTCTTATTTACAAATAAAACAAGAGCATCCCAAGGGGACAGACTTGGCCTAATAAACTTCATATCCAATAATTCTTGCAGTTGAACTTTCAGTTCTTTTAGCTCCGCTGGTGCCATCCGATATAGTGTCTTGGAAATGGGTTCAACATCCGAAACCAAATTGATCTCCAAATTGATTTCTCTTTCAGGTGGTAGACCGGGACACATCCTGATACTCATTTACCACTCGAATATCTGAGGCCTTAACTTCCTCCTTAATATCAACCACATAAGTCAAGTAGCTTTTACAACCACTTTCTATCGCTTTGTGTGCCTTCATAGATGAGATGATTGACAATGACTTCTTATCTTGATTATCTAAACCACCATGAAAGATAAATTCTGACTTTTTAAGAATTCAAACCTTCACCTTCTTACCTCGACAATCAACCATTGCATAATTTCTAGACAACCAATCTATTCCCAAAATCACATCAAAATCTCGCATACTAATCAAAACCAAGTATGCACTAGGCTTTACACTATTTATCAAAATGCAACAATAATTAAGAACCCTTTTGATTACTAACACCTTACCACTAGGTATAGACACATGGTAAGGGTCATCTAACTGAACAAGCTTAATTTCTAGAGCCTTTGCAAATCTTCGGGAAACAAAAGAATGCGAAGCACCACAATCAAACAATACCTTAGCAAGCAGTGAATTTATGAGAATCATACCTGTGACCATATCACTTGCAGTTTCGGCATCATTCTCGGTCAAGGAGAAAACTCTAGCATTCGACTTCTATTTTGATTTCTCTACCAGTTTAGCCACTGTTGGTGCTGGAGTAGGACAGTCGCTAATTTTGTGGCCTATCTTGCCACATCTGAAACAAAGCTCTAGTTTTCCATCTACACTCACCAGGATGTGCACAATTGCAAGTTTCACATGGCTTAGGCTGATCATTAATTGGTGTTTTTTTAAGAACTAGACGCTTATTTCCTATGTGCAAAAACATTCCATATGATGATTTAGAAGTTTGGCCATGTGTTCCAGATGATCTTGGCCTCTTACGTTCCCATGCAGTATCAGCTCTCTTGAGATCTGCCTCTACACTAATAGTAGTTTCATAAACCTCTTCATAATTCTATGAACATACTGCTGACATTTTCCATTGAATTCTTCCCAACAACCCTTCTTGAAATTGAAGAAGTCTGAGCCCTTCATTTTCCATGAATTCCGGGACAAATTGCCCTAGGGAATTAAACTTAGATGCATATTCTACCACTAACATACCCTCTTCTTGCTTCAAATGGAATAATTGTCTTTGATGCTCTAAACGAAGCATCTTAGGAAAATAGTTGTTGAGGAAGGCCTTCTTAAACACATCCCAAATCAAAGTTTAATCGACTGAAGTGTAAGTCGGTGCTGAGCCTTCCCACCATTTTTTGGCATCCCCAACTAAAAAAGAAATGGCTAAGTCAGCATTTACTCCATTGGTAATTTCTAGCACACGAAAATTCTTTTCCAACTCCTTAAGCCATTTTTCCACTTTCTCGGGGTCCGCAACCCCTCAAAGGTTGGCATGTTTGCCTTTCGAAGTCGCTCATAAAAATTCCTCACACTATCTCCAGTCTGTTTGGACCGACGTTCTTGTTCCTTTTGGCGCCTTTGTTGTTCTTCTTGCAAAAGCGTTGGGCTTGCATAGTTTGAGGCATGATTGAAAATGCAGCAATCATCTCCGAAGACATAGACATTGGCATTGCGGGCATTGTAGGGGCTTGAGGTGGAATGACTGATGGCCCACTTTTGTTTCTTGTAGTTGGTAGTACCCTTTGACGTAGTTCTGCTAAAGGCACATTCATATCGTCACTACCGTTTGACTCCCTGACAGGAGTTAGGTTTTGCCTCCTAGTTTCATGTCTGCTTGCCATCTATACCTAGTATCCATAAATTAACGTATTATCTCCCAAAGAAATTCTAGATTTCAAGTTCCTCAAAATATAATTCATAAAGAAAAACACAATCTAGTGAATGATTAATCCTACTATACTTATTTAAAGTCAAAATAAATAACAATCCCAATAAGGAAAAATTAACCATAAACTTGTCAAAAATACTCCAATCCCTTAAAATAAGGTGGTACAAATCCCAAATAATCTATTTCATAAATCAACTAAACAAAAATTCAAAAGAAAAAAAAAACACCCCTAATGGAGTTATTATTTAAAAGACAATGATAAATTTCCTAATTATCTAATCTTCATATCTTAGGTTCATTGGCTTTTAGTTTCTTCATCTCCGACTCCTTACGAGCTATTTCCTTCTTAAGTCTCTTAATCTCAACATTCCTAAATGTAACAATAACTTCTCTTTTTTCCTCTTATCTTGGTTCCAATATAGATCATAATAACGGGTGTCCTTCTCAAGTTGTTCAATGCGCTCCTTTTGACAATGAACTATTGCCGTTAACGTATCATTCTTTTATTCCGACTCAACCCATTCCCTAAGCAACTCCATGTATTCTCCCTTAGGAACAAAATCTCCTGCAGGCCATGAACTTCCAAACTCATTTCCTCGATTGAAGCTAGCCATCTATTATCACAAAATAAAACAAGTTTCAAGCATAAGATAATATAGGTTTATAAGATAATCATAAAGAATTACAAATCAAGCCCTAAGGACCCACTCAAATCAATACTTAAATGAGCTAATAATTTCAAACCTATAGGTCTGGCAGCACCCATGATCAACTATTTGAAAATCGTCCTCGCTATGCTAAAATGGATATCCCAAGTTGACAATGGGTACTTAGGCCCATTCTTATATACCATATCATATTCTCATGAATTCCCAATGTGGGATTGAGGTATCACAATATGTCTATGGTACAACCCATTTTTAAGAGCCCTTTGAAGCACTACTATTTTTATTGCTTTGTGTTTTACAAGAAGCATCCATAGTGAAATTTAACATAAACTTCATTATTAGCAGTGAGTTTAGATATACTAGGTAAGTTTTTCTTAATTACTGGAACATGTTAAATTTGGTTAAGATGAATGGGTACAATAGGTAAGTGTTCAAAGTGAACAAGTATTTGACCAATATATGAAATTTCAATTTCGAACTATTACCCACAACAAGACAATTCTTACCTTTGTATTAAGTCTTTTGGCCAAGATTCTTTGCATTAGGTATAATATGGTTGGTAGCTCCAATATTTGCTATATGCTATATGCTACTTACTGCCACATTTTCTCTATTTCTTCCACTTATGTCCATAGTGTCCTCTGCCTTGATTCCAGTTTTATGTTTGATTTAGAGCTATATTGTGGTTTGAACTTGTCTGCTTAGTTGACACACAACTAGTTGTAGTATAAGGTAAGTCATCGTTTGAATTGATGAGATTGAGTTGATTAAGATTATTCTCAAAGGTCATAAGAGTGGCATGAAACTCTTGCCATGATGCCATGATATAAAGCTTTTTGAATTAATTCAATAAAAGATTGACAAGTACTCAACATTTAGACTAACTAGGATACTTGAGATTAAATAATTTGTAGAGATAGGCTCACGAACTAAAGCAATATTTTCAAAGAGTTGTTTCATTTTAGTAAGGTATTCACCCATTTTCATAGAATTATTTCTTGTAGTTTGCAGATCGACTTGCAATTGGTGAACTCTAGATTTGTTTGTAGACCCATACAATTCCTCCAAGACCTTCCACACTTCTCTAGAGGTATTGAATCCTATAATTTCACATGCCACAGAAGGTTACATTGAGCCATATAGCAATCCTAAGTTGTATTAGCTATGAGCATTGAGGTTTGAACACTATTTTTAGTGCCTTCATCACTAAGAATGAACTCAGATGGTTGAGCTTTTGTTTCAAGTACGTAACCATCCAAACATTGGCCCCAAAGAATAGCAAAAATAATCATTTTCCACAACATAAAGTTGGTGTCATCAAGCTTCAAAGTTAGAGTTGAAGAGAAAAGTTTGTTGAAATGGTTGTTTCCACTATTTCCAAATGAGAAAATTGTGGTAGAGTGAATGATAGATGCACTTGTTGGTATTTCCGGTGTATAATCTCATGAGTTATGGATTGACATGGCTGAAAGTAATTTTCAGTGGGTGGTGTTGGCCTTAATTGCTTTGATACCAAATTTGATTCTTGATATTCAAGTGTATATTGAAAAGTAATTTACTAAATGAAGTAGTCTCGATACAAGACTATTGCAGGAAGTAAATAACAACACATAAGAAGTTTGCATTGAAATAAATCTAGTCAAAATATTCTAGTCATCATGAAACACTTTTATCATCATCATATATGTCCACTTTAGTCATAGTGGTGTCTCCAATATTATTCTCTAACATCATGTTATCTAACAAAGCTTATTCGACTCAATTTCTTTTCCTTATGTTTTTTTTTATTTATGATTTGTACAATTAATCATTTTGTTCTTTTGGGAAGCTTAACCGTAGCATGTCATACATAGTTGTAGCACTTCATCAATCCAAAAATATAAGCCGTTGGAAGACTTTTTACATAGACCAAAAAAATATGTTGCTTCCTACGTTGCTCTTATTTATTATGTCTTAAAAATAAGAAAGAGAAAACAAATTATTTTGAGAAGAATAAAATATAAGACTTTGTCTTCGAAATAAGAAAGAGGTGAGAGGAGAGGTAAAAATAAATAAGGGTATGAAAGTCAATGATGAAATATCCATAAAATTTTGTAAAATGACTTAAATTTTGAGACAAAAATAAAGTCATCCAACGAGTTATATTTTGGGATGGAAGAAATTTATTCTATTTGAGAAATTTCTCTTGTCCATCTATGATGACATGACATTGTAATTCAAATTCTTTCACCATGTCTTCATTTATCAACATTGACTTTATCCTAATGATGCCAACATTTTTTCGATGAAACAAATCTTGTGAAATTTTTAGGCTATCAATTTACAAGATGAAGGTCTCTTAAACTTTCTCCTTTCTCAAAATGTTTCTCAAGACATTTCCCAAACCGTTCGTGCATAAGACTCTTGTCACATCAAATCTTGTCACGTTTCCAAGTTTGTATCCATAGGGTAATTGGAATTTATTTTACTCCATTAAGAGCCGCAACATTCCTTGTAACAACATTAGCAGTGATGAATAAAGAATAAGATAAATAGCCTCAGCTTCATGTTCAAATTCTTCATGTCATGCAGCCACAAATTTTTTTAATGCTTGACCATTTTTTACCTTTTACGCAATGACGAAGTTTGTCATACGACTCTAAAATTTAAACATAACAATTCCTATGTAGATAGGAAAAGTAGGGATTGAATTCATAGAGATTTGTCAATTCTTAAATTAAAACTATTAATCGAAAAAAGTTTTGGGGGATTTGGTATTTTGAGAACAGGAAAATAGCAATAATTAAAAGAAATATTTTTAGGGTTTTTGGATTTGTAAATAGAATTAAAAAAGAATTTGAAATACAAATGATATAATAAGCATTAGTAAGGAACTAGTATCAAGTTATATTTTTCATGGGATTAATCATAGATATAGATATTATTAAGTAGTTGGTTTTAGAATCTCGATCACCTCAAACATATTCATATCCTTACAAATTAATCCCGATCAGCTCAGACATATTAATCTATAATTTAATTAAACACCACTGCCAACCAGCGTTAAGTAATAAGACATCATCAACATTAATTTGTATATAACAATCAACTTCATTATATACAATTTAAATTACATAATTCCATTACTAATTTAATTAAGCCAAGAGCTGCAACACAATTAAACTAATATATGCTACTTGAATAATTAATACAAGATTAATAATCGTAGCTATATAATCACGTTTATTAAGTAGATTGTCAATCTAATTAATTTCACACAATTATACTAATTAAAACAGAAATTATATAAATATTCAATTAATATATATATAAGTATATATTAAATAAATATGCAAATATATATTTCTATAAAGAAATATTGAATTTATATTAACTAAATAAATTAGGCGGTTCAACCGGGCAATTTAAATAAATTAAACTAAAACTATGGAGGCTCGGCCTTCCATAAAAGAAATTAAACTAATTAGGATGGTCGACCTTCTATAAAAAATAAAATAAAAGACATAGAAATAAATTAAACTAATTAGGTGATTCTGTCTTCCATTTGCGATATCTAAAGTGCATAAAATAAGAACAATAAAGACTAGGCGGGTAAACTGAACATAAGTCCAGTTAATTAAATCCAAATAGAAATGAAGTATAAAGAAAATTATCTCATAATCTCATTTATTAATAACTTAATGCATATCCTTACTAACAAAAGGAAATTACTCACAATACATATTTAGTAAATATAAGATGAAATTTATAAACATTGGAAAGAGAAATTAAAAGATAAAACTCCCCAGAAATATTGAAATTATCCGGACATAAGTTCTTTTCTAAATATTACAAAAAGTTTTGAAAAATTATTCTAAATATTCTGGAAACTATATTAATATGAAGATAATAATAAAAGAAAGAAATGCAAAAGAAATGGAGAAAATTGGAGCTAAATTGGTGAAGAAATGATAAAAACTAGCTATATATTTATAGACACAAAAATTAGGAGCAATATGATCATTCGTGCCCACAATTCTTGACATTGCTGCTAGTGACTAACTTTCCCCACGTGTCGCGTCCTCATTGGGCAGCGCCTCGGCTTATGGAAAGTGCTACTTGGCGTGTTTGGCCTAAAATGACGACGTTTTGGGCGATGTTGACACGTGCTTCTTCTGCCATGTATTTGTCGCCTGGTTCATACGATGCTGCTGACTGGGCAGATGATGTGGCTTCTTCTAGTTGTGCCACGTCATTTATTGACGTGTATTTTTTAAATTCTTTTATTTTACTTCTCCAACAAATCTCCTTCTTCATTTTATCTTCAAAATGAACTAAAATACACTTAAAAACTTATAATCAAATAAATAGAAAGGAAATGTGAAATATATTCATTAAATAACATAATTAACCGATTTTTAAACAAAATATAGCCATTAAATAACATCGAAATCAGTTAATTTATGAGTATATCAAGCATCCAATTCGTCATGCACATGACTATATTTGGATTTCTTATTTTACTGATTATTGCTTAAACAAGACAAATGCTGGACACATAAATTTGGCATCTCAGAAGGCTTTGATTTAATATCAAGCTTGAAAAATATTTTTTTTTTGGACATCGATCTTTAAGATTTTGATTTTAAGCCTAGAATGCATATTTTGGAGTATATACGAGGGTTTTCATTTAAACATCAAGTTAAAAAGATATTTTTTCTGAAGCATCTACATTTTTTTATTATTAAACATCAATCATATTTATAGGAGTAAGAGTCTAGAGATATGAATAACTTTGATAATTCATGAATTATCTCTATATTTTTAATATTTAAGAGATAATTTTCATGAAATAATTTAATTGGCTAGAGCCTTATTCTTGAGTGATGTGACACCATTTGATTTCCCACTTGTAGTCTAATTTTCATTAGATACGACTTGTCATTCTTGACACTTTTTTGTAACTTGATTGGATGAAGAATTTGAATTAAGTTAATTTTCATTAGATACGACTTGTCATTCTTGACACTTTTTTGTAACTTGATTGGATGAAGAATTTGAATTAAGTTACTAAATTTATATGTCATTTATTTAATTTAAATGAATTTACGAAATATAATTTAATAAAATTTACATGCTTACAACTATATGGGACCCAATTTTTAGGTCTTAAAATTATTAAAACAATAACTATTGGGGTCTAATTCGATAACTATATGAGACTTAATTTTTAAGCCTTAAAATTATTTAAACGATAATTATTGAGGCCTAATTTGATAACTATATGAGACCTAATTTTTAGGTCTTAAACTTATTAAAATGATAATTATTGTGGCCCAACTTTTGGGCAAGACTTTAGACAACTGCTTCAAGAATTTTTGGATGATTTAGTTCTCAACGTTTGGGTCAATGGCCTAATTGGTCCTTAGCGTTCTAATTTTTTTATTTATAAGGGGATATGATTCATTAATAAAAGTAAAATATGTACAAATATGGATACAATTTGTTGATAGGGAATCTATGAACTAAATACCGAAAGTATGCAGAGAGAATCTCTACCACTTTGTTCAAAACATTTCTTACTAACCATAATGGTCTAGCAACATAATGAGGATCATCTACTTCTTTATTTTGAGAAAACCAAAGGGAGTGAGTAGCCTCAGTGAAAATCATTTTTTAGTGTTTGTGCCCAATAATGTCAGTCCAAGTGTGACTTAAATCAAGCTCCTTGTTAATGTTCCAAGAAATAGATGTATCTTGAGAGGGAACAAGACAATTATATCCATGATGGGAGAGTAAGTAGTCTCTAAGTGCATGGAGAGCATGTTTAGAGAAAAAACCATAGCGCTGGCATGCTAGTGAAGGAATAATGGATTTATACCAAAGTAAATGACCTGTTGTCATCCTTTCATGACGAAGCTACCAAAAAAGTAGGGTAGTGCATGGGGGCATCGTAGTTTCCAAATATTTTTAGTTGTTGTCATGGCCCAGGTAAGTATCACCAGTGATATGGCCATAAGCAGGCTTTGTGGTAAATTTCCCGATTGAGTTTAGCTGCCAGTGAGCATGATATTTAGTTTTTGCCTCTAAAACCCAGTTCGCCAACATTTATAAGGCATGCTGAGGAAGGAAATCTTTTAGGTTTTCATTCCAACCATTGTGTACTTTTTTTTATACCTCGCCAAGTAGATGAGCTGGAAGTTCGATGACAAAGGTTTTGCAATCCCATCGAGACTCCATTTGCTTCCAAGGTCTTAGCCCACGGGCTCTGTTAATTTTGTAGAAGTCTTCATCCAGTCTTTGCTAATAAAGATTCATTCATAGCCCTCAGGGATTTGAAGCCTAGTCATTTCTTGTTCATTGGTTAATAGTGTGATTTCTTCTATTCCGTATCACTCCAAAAGAAGTTTCGGTTTATGCGATCTATTTTCCTAATGACCTCGGGAGTTTAACTGATTGCATTGTGTTAAGAACAGGTGAGGAGGTAACTGATTGGATTAGGATTCGCCTTGTTGTACGAGATAGACAATTTTCTTTCTAGCATCTAAGTTTGACCCTCATACGATTGATGAGTGAAGTGTAAGTGTTCTTAGAATTACATCTATGAATGAATGGAACTCCCAAATATGTACGTAGGCATTTGGTTATTGGGACCCAAATTTTCTGCTAATTTTGTTAGTTGATGCTCTATACGTATTAGGAGAAAACCATTTGCGGGACTTTTGCAAGTTAACCTTCTAGCTGGATTTATCACAGAATTTTGCCTCTCCAAATAATAGTAGGTCATCGGTAAAAAAAAAATGGGACAGGCCTATATCCAATATTGAAGCCTTTGCTGGTTTCAAACTTTTTTCTTTTACATCATTTTGAATTTTGTAGACCAAAAAACTCCGTGCATAGAACAAAAAGATACAAGGATAAAAGGTCCCCTTATTTTAATCCTCTCCTCAGAGTAAATGCTACAAGGGCTCATCATGCTAGAGTACTGTAAGATTTGTAGGAGACATGCGGAAGATAATGAAGTCTATCAGGCGACGATCTAGTCCAATAGATTCTAGGATTTGCAGGAGAAACTTCCATTTCACTCTATGGTACATGACGTAGCCGTCGTACGGCTCTCAAATTTAAACCTAACAATTCCTACGTACATAGGGAAAGTAGGGATCGAATCCACATAGATTTTTCAACTCTTAAATTAAAATCATTAATCGGAAAGGGTTTTGGGGATTTTTGGTATTTTGATAATAGAATTAAAAAGGAATTTGGAATATAAATGATATAAAAAAAAGTGTTAGCAAAGAATTAGTATCAAGTTATATTTTTCATGGGATTAATCATAGATCAAGACATTATTAAGTAATTGGTTTTAGAATTCCGATCAGCTTAGACAGATTCCTATCCTTACAAATTAGATTAATCCCGATCAGCTCAGACAGATTAATCTCTAATTTAATTAAACACCACTACCAACCAGCGTGTATAGGATGCTCAATCAAATTGCATTAAGTAATAAGGCATCACCAACATTGAAAAACCTAAGAGGGGGGGGGTGAATTAGGTTTTTATCCGATTTTTAAACCTAATTCAATAAAACACCTCTTTGACAACAAATATCAAACACTTGGTGTGCTAGTTGTGTGAGAAATAAAGTGTTCAAGTAAAATGCAAAAATTAGAGCAAAGAACACAATGATTTATAGTGGTTCGGTTTATCCAACAAAACCTAATCCACTACCTTGAGTTACCTACTCAAGGATTTATCAAATCCCTTCACTAATAAAATAAATGAGATTACAAAAGAGGTTCACCCAATTCACCTTAGGGTTTTACAAATAACCTCTCAACCAATCAAGGCTCACTCAACCCTTGAGTTTTACAACACAACCTTGATTATACAATAATCCCACCACTCTCCTTAGTGAATCCTAACACAACAATTCAATTCAAGGTTCACCCAAAGGTTTTACAAACAAACCTTGAATACAAAACAACCTACACAAGGCTCACCCTAACACTTAGGGTTTTATGCTACTTGCAACCTTGATACAATTACAATCAATAATAATAAGAGAGAGTTTGATAGATATCACCTTAATGTGAAGATATATCAATTTGAATCACAATCACCTCTTTGAGTAATGGCTTGTCAAAATTGCTCAAAATTCACCTTTGAATGTAAAAACCCTTCTTGAATGATTTTAACAAGATTGATGTTTAGAAAGGGTTTTGGAATGTTTCTAAGATGTTATAGGATCAAGATATACAATGTTTTTGCTCAAAAAATCTTCTTAGAAAGAATTCCAAAGGTTTTGGTATTTAAAGGTTCGTTCCCAACGGTCAAAAAAGAAGCTGCTGGAAACCCACTCAGGAAGTGCGGTCGACCGCAAATCAAACTTGGTTGTCCACACCATCATCCTCAAGCTCACTGGACAACCACCGGATGATGATTTTTCATCCTCCGGTCGACCGGACTTCACCTGCGGTCGACCTCATGGTCGTCCACAGGTTGGCAGATGAACAAATTTGACAGCATATGCATCCACAAGATAAACTAACTTATGGACGATACCTGGACCACTTTAGGTGGGCTGAAACATGTTCATTTGTGTATCAACAATACTCTAACACACAAATGATGATTTCAATCAACCATATAAGTTATGATATCAATCCAACAAGAGTTTATGAAACATATAAGTTTTGAAATCAAGATGCATGGTTTTCGAAATACCAAAACATATTTTAACATAAAAAACATTTTGAAATAACGTTTTAAGTTCATAGAGCAACCTTTAGAAACCATTACTCAATTAGAGGTAGAACTAGAGATATCAAAATATATAACTCTAAGACTATACCTCTAGTTCCTATCTAATCCAATAAAAGCTAGTTTTCAAATCTTGATAGTCTTGACTTGTATACTTCCTTGAAGACTTGAAATCTTGTTGTTGCATGGATTAGATCATGAATCCAAAAACTCTATCACTTGTACAAATAAGACATTAGTCCTCATCAATGTTTGTCATTAATCAAAATTAAGACATTAAAAGCTTTAGGGCTTTCAAACATTAAATTGTATATAACAATCAGCTTAATTATATACAATTTAAATTATATAATTCCGCTACTAATTTAATTAAGGCAAGAGTTGCAACTCAATTAAACTGGTAGATGCCACTTGAATCATTAATACAAGATTAATAATCCTAACTATATAATCACGTTTATTAACTAGATTGTCAATTTAATTAATTCACATAATTATATTAATTAAAACAGGAATTATATAAATACTTAATTAATATATAGATATAAGTATATTAAATAAATACACAAATATATATATATATAGAAAGATTGGATTTATATTAACTAAACAAATTAGGCGGTTCAACCGGCCATTTAAATAAATTAAACTAAAAGTATGGAGGCTCGGCCTTCCATAAAAAAGAAAATAAAAGACATAAAGAAATTAAACTAATTAGGTGGCTCGGCCATCCATTTGCGATATTTAAATTGCATAAAGTAAAAATAATAAAGACTAGGCGAGTAAACCGACCATAAGTCTAGTTAAATAAATCCAAATAGAAATTAAGTGTAAAGAAAATTATCTCATAATCCCATTTATAAATAACTTAACACATATCCTTGCTAACAAAAGGAAATTACTCACAATCCATATTTAATGAATATAAGATGAAATTTATAAACATTAGAACGAAAATTTGAAAGAAATACTCCACGAAAATATTGAAATTATCCGGACATAATTTCTTTACTAAATTTTACAAAAAGACTTGAAAAACTATTCTAAAAATTCTAGAAATTATATTAATATGAAGATAATAATAAAAGAAATAAATTACAAAAGAAATGGAGAAGATTGGAGCTAAATTGGTGTCTCAAATGAGAAATGAAGCTAGCATATTTATAGGGAAATTTCTTGGGGTAAAATGGTCATTTTGACTTCCAGGTACTGTAGCAGGTTGACTTGTTGACTTTGACCAGCCGACGACACTGTTCATGACGTAAGTGGTGACGTCATCATCGACAGTGATACTGTTCACCGGAGTTACTGTTTATTGATTTTTTTTCTCTTCATCTTCACTTATTCTTTTTATCTCCAAAATGTACTAAAATACACTGAAAAACTTATAAACAAAGAAATAGAAAGGAAATGTGAAATATATCCATTAAATGACACAATTAATCGATTTTTAAACAAAATATAGTCATTAAATAGTATAAAAATCAGTTAATTTATGAGTACATCAGTACACCTTTCTAGATAAATTTTTCCAAAGGCTATTGTCATTAGCTATTCATCTTGGGGTGAAACTCACTTGATTAGGGGCTACCAATTTAGGAATGAGAGGTTTAGGGTTTAGGGGCTATCACTTTTGTGATCATTTTTATCACCACATTGCTGAGAGCAATGGGTCTAAATTGTGAGAGATATTCTGGATGTTCCTGCTTTGGTATGAGGCATATCAAAGTGTCATTCATAGCCTTTGGAAAATAGCCTTCTCAAAGCTGGAATTCCCCCCCGGTCTAGGGGCCTTCTAGGGACTCATTTGAAAAAGTGATGAGTTAATTTCTAAAATATAAGGGTTGTGATTTAGCCATCTCAACTCAACATGGCGCAATTTGGGCAGGTTTCAGTTATTGTAGGTTATTAGGAAGACAGGTTTACAATTTAGGCAAGTTCCAGTCATTCACAAGCAATGTTTTGTAACTTAAGAGGGTCTTCACACCATTATCCTATCTATTTTTTAGTTAGGTAATCCTGTTTTTCATTCTCTTTACCATTATGGTGCTGTGTAAGTACCATGTGTTTCGTTCTTGTTAGATCGTGACGACTAACACATCAGAGAAATTAAACAACGAAAGCAACGAGAAAACATCAGATTTTACGTGGTTCGGAAAATCCTACTCCACGGTGCTCAGTCGGAGCACACCCTCACTATAATCCAGTTTAATACACCCTTAGGAGAGTACACAAGCCCTGACAGTTTTTCTACGCTCACACAGTACAAAGGAACGGATTTAACCGAGATACAGAGAGGAAGAAACCAAGGGTTTCAGAGAGAAAACAGAGATAAGGTCTTGAGAGGAAAACTCAGAGAGACGGAAACCCTCAGTACATCTGCTAGGTTTCTGAATGAGAAAAGAACAATATATACTAGGACATCCGGGTGTGGATCGGTTTTGCCCGATCCCAAATAAATAGGAATAATCTCTAAAACGATTGGTTTTTGATTGAAAAACATAATCTCATAATCCCAAATAAATTTAACATAATACATGTCCTCGCAATCTAAAGAAAAAACTACTCTCAATTCATAAAAATAGATATCACAAAAAGATTAAGAGAGGAAGAGAAACTCATTAATCGGAAGAGTGAATTCTTGAGATACTCTATTTCGTGAATTTTCAAGAATGCCAAAAAAGTGTTTCTAGGTTACTCCAAATATGAACTATGATAATAAACCCTATTAATAGTTACAAAGGTCCTGGGGTTAATTACATAAGAGTTCTAGTCCAAAACTAATAAAAAGTTTCCAAAATCTTCTATTCGGCAAGTGGGCTCGTGAACTGGGAAAAGTGGACAACTTGAGACGCTGAGACGTGTTCAAGTGGACTCGTGAGGCAAAGGTGTTGAGAGTAGACTCGTGAACTGAGGATGATGCGTCCACTTCTTCAAATATGCGTCCAATTCATTTGGCCTACAAAACAACTTCTTAAAGCACATATCTTTCTCCAATTTCTTCTAAATATTTTCCAAAACCTTCAAAAGATCTACAAACAAATATAAAAGTGTAAAGAACCAATTTAAGCACATAAACACATAATTAGCTAGCTTTTATCTCAATAAACAACACATTAAACTCCTAAAAATCAAGGTAATTATGGTTTAATAAAATTCCTGCACACTAAACCTTTGTTTGCCCTCAAGCTAAACAACACCAGAAGGAGATAATATTACAGTTAAATGCCTCAGGAAACAAGTCAAATAATTTCAAGAACCTCAATTCATTTGCACAAAATTCTCTCAAATAATCCTCAAAATCATTCAACAACTCTACTTTTAAAAACAAATCGTGCATGTGTGATAAATAATCAAAATGGATTCATTGTAAATAGTTAACCATCCTTAACATGAGAAAAAACTTTGGAAACTAATCAAAATCCATTTTAGAGATGGAATCCTTACACATGTAACAAGAACAAATTAAATCAAGTCACAATAAACTCAAACACATCATAGTCATATCACAAGCAATAGCCACACTACTATAGGATTGTAATCTCGGACATCTCTCCACGAATGTTAATAATAAGGTCGTCTTGAGTCAAATTAGACTTAAGGCACGCAATGTTAGACTTGGGAAGTTGACTAACAAAGAAGGATAAGGAGAACAAAGTAGAAAAGATAATTATACAAAAGGATAAATAATTTGAAACTAAAGTTCTTCAAATGACACTTGTTCCCTAAACTTTAGACAATCTTGGAACTCTTTTTCTTCTCTTTTTTTTATTTTTAAAGAAAGTTCTCTTATGCTCTTTTGTTGTTTTTTTAAAGAGAAGACAAACTTCTTTTTCTTCTTTTTTAGTTCCAAAATTCCTTTCATCATCCCTCAACACAAATCTTGCATACCTTCTTAACAAACATTATCATTACAACTATAAATATCAAAAGTGTCAACTAAAGATATAACAAAGAAATCTCTTGACAATTGATGACATTTATAGGGTTTAAACATATTTCAAAGGCTTACATGGAAACGAATAAGAATGGAAAACTACAATTCACATATTAGGCTAAAAAATAGGGTCAATGGGTATAATATAGAAAGGGGTAGCTCAAGAAAGGCTCAAAAATCCAAAGAAGGCCTAATGTCAGCTTCAAGTCACTAAATTCAATCATATTTCACTCAAGAGTATGCGAAAACAAGTTCTAGAATGCCTATAGTGACCATGAGTTATCCAAGTCAAAAATGAACTCAATCTCATTAAAACATGTCACAAGTGATTTTATAAATCAAGACTTTATTTGAAAGAGAACAAGTCATGTCAATTCAAAATGAACTATCCACAAGTCATTCACAAATGATAATTTTAAATTGTCACTAAAAACTAGTATCAAGATTGCTTATAAAAAAATTATAAATTATTTTGGCATAAATAATGTTGAAATTCCATCAATTAACATAGACTTGCATAATTTTCATCATAGGCATAAAAGACACACAAACATGCATAAAATAAAAATATTTTTGTTGTTTTTTTAATAACAAACATGCAAGAAATAAACCAAAATTCACAAAACTAGGCCTGCAAGCCAAAAGTGAAAAAAGAAAATCAAACAATTAAAAAAAAAGAAAGAAAAGAAAGCGATGGGTTGACTCCCACACAATGCCCTTGTTTAACGTCTTAGATTCGACGAGCATAGATTTCAATTCCTTCCAAGTGGTGGGTCTTCAAAAGCAACATAATCGACAATTTGCTTGACAAATCATTCATGAAAAGGTTTAAGGAGATGACCATTCACTTTGAAAACTTTGCTTGTATGAAGACTTTTACCTCCACTGACCCATGATTAAAAATATTAATAATAACAAATAGGGCTAATCTACCTTGACTTTAGCTTCCTTGGAAACAGTCTTAGAAGAGAATTATAGAGTAGAACATTATCACCAATATTGAAATTTTTTCTTGAAAGATTTTTGTCATGGTAATATTTCATCTTTCTTTTGCAATCGAGGAATTAAAATAGGCATCATTTCTAATATTTTCTAATTCTTGAATCTGCAGTTTTCGATGATATTGTGCATCATCAAGATTAAGATGACATTATTTTATGACCCAAAATGTCTTATGTTCTAATTCCACATGTAGATGATAGGCTTTACCATAAACCAACCTAAATGGTGACATACCAATAGGGGTTTTGAATGCAGTTATGTATGCCCAAAGTGCATCTCCCAAATGAAGGCTCCCGTCTTTCCTATTAGGATTGACTACTTTGGCAAGAACATACTTAATTTCCCTGTTAGAGATTTCAGCAAGCCCATTTGTTTGAAGATAGACAGCAGAAAAATTATGAGAAACATATTTTTTAAACAAAGTTTCTACTACCTTGTTGCAAAACTGCGTACCTCTGTCACTGATGATGACCTTTGGTATTCCAAATATATGGAATATGTTATCTTTAGTAAATGTCGCAACTGCCTTTGAATCATTCGTTCTAGTGACTTTAGCTTCAATCCATTTGGATACGTAATCTACTGCAAGTAAGATATATGTATTTCCAAAAGATGAAGGAAAAAGACCCATGAAATCAATGCGCCATACATAAAAAATTTTACAAACTAAAATAGTTTTCAAAGGCATTTCATCTCTTTTAGATATATTACCAACTCTTTGATATTCATTGCAAGTTTTAACAAAGTAATATGCATATTTATTCAGAGTTGACCAATAGAATCCGTTTTCAAGAATTTTTTTGGCAGTTATTTTTTGACCAAAATAACTTCCACATTCAAAAGTATGACAAAAATTCAATATGGATTGAATTTCATTATTTGGAATATATGCGTATGACATTGTCTGCACAACTTTTGAAAATGTAGGGATCATCCCAAAGGTAATGTTTTTAGTTATTTCTAATTTTATCCTTCTAAGCTGAAGTTGTTACTGCTGGAACATTTCTTCATGTGATGCCAAGTGTCGCATCGTGGTTGGTTAGCATCGCAGTTTTGGAAGCCGCAGGATGGCGCGCATGACTTGGCCTTGATAAGGCATTCTGAGAATGCGTTCTCGACTTCTAATATATATATATATTTGTTCTAATCGAAATGATGCCTTTTGAAGCTGCTACTAGCGCGTGTCATTCTGTCATGTGTCGTCGCCTAGTTCGCACGATAGTGCTGACTGGGCAATTGATGTGGCTTATTTGTTTAACTGATTTTTAAATAAAATATCATCACTAAATAGTATAAAAATCAATTAATTCATTAGTACATCATTAGACCTTTTGCAACACCTTAAAAACAACTTTGAACACCTTTTATTCAGTAATATCATAAACAAAAAGGAAAGAAATACTCCGTTAGGTTGCTTTCCAAGAAGTGCCTTTGTTTAATATCTATGGCTAGACACAACTGTTTGGTGCGTTATTCTTCCAAATAAGATGGCTTATCAAAATCAACTGCCTTTACTTCTTGAGTAACAAATTTATCATAGTAAAACTTCAAGTGTTGGCCATTGACTTTGAAAACATTTATTGTATCAAGACTTTAAATTTTTACAGCACCATGATAAAAAGCATTAGAAACTAAAAAAAGACATATCCATCTACTCATCAACTTACTGGGGGAAAAGTTTCAAACGAGATTTATACAATAACACTTTGTCACCCCTATTAAAACTTTTCCTAGAAATGTATTTATCATGGTAATTGTGTGCTTTCTCTTTACAAATTGAAACATTTTGGTAGGCATCATATCATTCCTTCATTTTTCTAACTCCTGAATTATTAATTTTATATTAACCATAGCATGAATGAGATTCAAATGAATTTGCCTAATGGCCTAATATACTTTGTGTTCAAGTTCTACAAGGAGATAACATGATTTACCAAAAACCAATCTATATGGTGACATATCAATGGGTGCTTTATATGCAATTCTATAGGCCTATAAAACATATCCTAAACTCAGACTCCAATATTTTCAATTAGGGTTAACTACTTTTTCTAATATTGATTTTATTTCCCTATTAAAACTTCAACTTTGCCATTAGTTTGGGGATGATATGCAATGGAAACTTTGTGGGTGACATGATATTTTTCAAATAAAGCCCCCACTATCTTGTTACAAAAGTGTGTTCCTCTGTCACTTATGATAGCCTTTGGTATTCCAAACCTGTGAAAAATATGATCATTGACAAATGAAACAATAGCTTTAACATCATTAGTCCTAGTAGCTTTAGTGTTAACCCACTTAGACACATAATCTACTACAAAGCAAAATATAGTTATTACTCATGGAAGAGGGAAAGGGTCCCTGAAATCAATACTCTACACATAAAAAATTTATGTCACAAGTATAGAATCGAAGGGCATCTCATGTTTCTTAGCTATCTTCCCAATTCATTGACATTCATTACATTTCTTGCAAAACAAATATGCATCTTTATTGAAATTAGGCCAATAGAAACCACATTCAAGCACTTTATAGGCAGTTCTTCTAGGACCAAAATAATCACTGCACTTATATGAATGACAGAAAGTAAGAATGGAATGTATTTTGCTTCCTGGCACACATCTACGAATGTTATTATCATAACAAATCTTGAACAAATAAGGGTCATACCATATATATTATTTTGCATCGCTTTTAATTTTATCATTCTAAGCTCTAGATTGTTCTTTAGGTAATTCCATTGTAACAAGATAGTTAACTATATCAGCATACCAAGGTAAACTACCATGCAAAGCATAAAAGTGCTAATTAGAAAATAACTTAGAGATAGGAAATACATCACCATCATAGATAAGACAACTTAGATGGTTAGCCACATAGTTTTCTACTCCTTGTCACGAATCTCTATGTTAAATTTCTGGAGCAATAAGATCCATCTCAAGAGTCTAGGCTTGCCCTATTTCTTTTCAAAAGATGTCTTAAGGCTGTATGGTTGGAGAAAACAATTACTTTAGTTCCCAATAAATATGATTTGAATTTTTCCAAGGCAAATATGATAGCATAAAATTTATTTTCTATAGTAGTGTAATTACATTGCGCATGATCAAGTGTTTTAGAAGGATAGTAAATAATATGAGGAAGTTTATCTACTCTTTGACCTAACACTGCATCAACAACCGTATCACTAGCATCACACATAATCTCAAAGGGCAAATTCCAATAGGAGCTTGAATTATGGGGGCAAAAATCAACTTTTCTTTCAAAGTATTAAAAACATTCTTACAATCTTCATTTAAATCAAAAGACACATCTTTTTGCAATAAAGCACATAAGCACACAAATGTTGAGAAATTTTTGAAAAATCTTTGATGAACCTTTTATAAAATCCAACATGGCAAAAAAAGGCATTTATCTCTAGTACATTAGAAGGATAAGGAAGAGATTTTACCACATCAATTTTATTCTTGTCTACTTGAAGCCCTTTTCCAGAGACAACATGCCCAAGTACTATACCTTGTTCCATCATAAAGTGGCATTCCTCATAATTCAAAACAAGGTTAAATTCAATGCACCTCTTAAATATGAGTTATAAATTCCCTGAACATTCATCGAAAGAATCTCCATACACAATAAAGTCATCCATGAAGATTTCGGTTATATTTATAACATAGTTAGAGAAAATAGACATCATGCATATTTGAAAAATGGCAAGTCCATTACATAACCCAAAAGACATGAGCCTGTATGCATAAGTTCCAAAATGACATGTGAATATGGTCTTCTCTCGATCCTCATGGGTAATAGCAATTTGGAAATAATCAGAGAAACTATCAAGAAAATAATAATTAGAATGACCAGGTAGACACTCGAGCATTTGATCCATGAAGGGAAGCAATAAGTGATTATTTATAGTAGATGAGTTCAATTTCCTATAATCAATGCCAGCATGCCAACCATTTTGAACTCTAGTAGGCACTTTTTCACCTTCTTCATTTTCTATGACAGTTATACCAATTTTCTTAGGAACCTATTGAGAATTAGTAATAGAGAATATGATGCCAGCATCTAACAATTTCAAAATTTCCTTTTTAACAACATCTATCGTAGGAGGATTCAACCTCCTTTGTGATTCTCTAGATGCTCTAGTGCCATCTTCTAACAAAATGTCATGTATGCATGTGGATAGACTAATTCCTTTTATATCAGCTAATGTAAATCCTATGGTAGTTTTATTTTCTCTTAAAACAAATATTAACCTTTCCTCTTGATCCGAAGAAAAATTATTAGCAATTATTACAATAGCTCTATTTCATTACCTAAGTGTGCATATTTCAAATGGAAGGTGGACATACAACAAATGGAAGCATTTTATCATGAGAACATGCAGATAGGTAGTGCAATTGTAGACTCAACCTTAGGACATGCAGACAGTTCCTTGACAATCATTTTAAATTCATGGTCATATTCAACAGATAATATGCCAATGACATGCTCATTATGGATTGCATCATGTCAATAATGCTCAAATCCTACACATCTTGCACAAGAGGATAAATTACACCAACCGCAAAAGCAGAAGAAAACTTACCATAAGGATATTTCATGGCATCAAAGATGTTAAATGATATAGTTGCACCATCAAATTCCATAGAAAATGTTCCTTCATTAACATCAATTTTAGTTCTTGTTGTTTCCAAAAATGGTTTTCCAAGAAAACTAGGGGAATAAAATGTAGATACATTATTTCCATAATTAATTTTAAGAATATAAAAATCTGCAAAAAACACCAATTATTCACTTTAACCAATACATCCTCAATAATCCCTTCAAGATATACAATGGACCTATCATTTAATTGCACAATGACTCTTGTAGATTTTAATGGTCCTAGATTTAGTCAAGCATATATGGAAAATGACATGACATTAATAGATGGTCCCAAAGCTAACGTGTATCCTGAAAGAACTTTATCCCCAATGGTATAGGGGATAACAAACATACCTAGGTCATTTTGCTTAGGTGTAAGCTTGAATGACTGCAGATATACATTCCCCATATTTACCTTTTTATTCCCCTTTAGCTTCTCTTTGTTCGTGCACAACTTTTTGAGAAATTTGGCATAACGGGGAATTTGACATGTGCCTTAAAGAAGGGAATGTTTACCTCTACCTTTTTGAAAACATCAAGAACATATTTTTCATCCTCTTTTTTCTTACTTTTGGTCAGTTTTAAGGGAAAATGTAGAGATACCTTAGGATGAGAGGAAGTTTTTCCTATGGTTGATTATTTTTCAGTAGAAGGGTGAGAGACAAAGGATGAAGGTATAGAAGGTTGAATTTCTAGTTCTTTCTCTTCATCCAAGAGTCTTTGATGTACTCATAAATTAACTGATTTTTATGTTATTTAATTACTATATTTTGTTTAAAAATCGGTTAATTATGTTATTTAATGGATATATTTCACGTTTCCCTTTTATTTATTTGTTTTTAAGTTTTTCAATATATTTTAGTTCATTATGAAGATAAAAAGAAGAAGAAGAAATGTTGGAGAAGTTTAAAAAAAAAATCCATGTCATCCGATGACGTGATGCAATCAAAAGATGACAAATGGTGCTTCTAATAATGATGCGACACGTGGCGAAGTTTGGGGAAATTAGGCCACCAACTAAAATTTCAAGACTTTGGGGTGCGAAATGACCAATTTAGGAAGATTATTTTTATCATTTTAACACCAATTTAGCTCCAATCTTCTCAATTTCTTTTGCAATTTACTTATTTTATTATTGTCTTAATCTTAGTATATTTTCCAGAATTTTTAGAATAATATTTAAAGGCTTTTTGTAATATTTAGTAAAGAAATTATGTCTGGATAATTTCAATATTTTAAGGGAGTTTATTTCTCAAATTTTCTTTCCAATGTTTATAAATTCCATCTTATATTTATTAAATATGTATTATGAGTAATTTCCTTTTGTTAGCAAGGATATGTGTTAAGTTATTAATAAATTAGATTATGAGATAATTTTATTTGTACTTAATTTCTATTTGGATTTATTTAACTGGACTTATGGTCGGTTTACTCTCTTAGTCTTTATTTTTTTTGTTTTATGCACTTTAAATATCACAAATGGATGGCCGAGCCACCTAATTAGTTTAATTTACTTTTATTTTCTTTATTATGGAAGGCCGAGCCTTCTAACTAATTTAATTTATTTTTATGTCTTTAATTCCTTTTTATGGAAGGCTGAGCCTTGAATCATAAATATATATTAATTGAGTATTTATATAATTCCTGTTTTAACCAATATAATTGTGTGAATTAATTGGATTGACAATCTAGTTAATGAATGTGATTATATAGCTAGGATTATTAATCTTGTATTAATGATTCAAGTAGCATCTATTAGTTTAATTGAGTTGCAGCTCTTGGCTTAATTAAATTAGTAGCAGAATTATATAATTTAAATTGTATATAATTAAGCTGATTGTTATATACAATTTAATATCGGTATTACGTTATTTGTTTAATGCAATTTGATTCAGCATCCTATACACGTTAGATGGTTGTGATGCTTAATTAAATTAGAGATTAATTTGTCTGAGCTGATCGGGATTAAAATAATTTGTAAGGATAGGAATCTATCTGAGCTGATCGGGATTCTAAAATCTACTACTTAATAATGTATTTATCTATGATTAATCCCATTAAAAATATAACTTGATGCTAGTTCTTTGCTAATGCCTTTTTATATCATTTATATTCTAAATTCCTTTTCAATTCTATTCACAAATCCAAAAACCCCAAAAATATTTATTTTAATTGTTGTTATTTTCTTATTCTCAAAATACCAAAACCCCAAAACCTTTTCCGATTAATGATTTTAATTTAAGAGTTGACAAATCTTTGTGGATTTGATTCATACTTTCCCTATCTACATAGGAATTGTTAGGTTTAAATTTGAGAGTCGTATGACAGGCTTCGTCAGTCTTTTAGGTTCTTCTAACTCCTGTCCACTCCTAAGAAGAATGACATTTGCTCTTTCTCTAAGGTTCAAAGGTTGAGAAGGGAGTTCGTTGGAGAGTGGAGATTTGATTCGACTCATCTCAAAGTCTAGTTGTCCTATTTGGTTATCTAGGTTTTGGATACTAGATTTGGTCTCCTTCTGAAAAGTCATGGTGCTAGAAGCAATAGATTTAATCATATCCTCTAGAGACATACCTTGAGATTAATTTTGAGGAGAATGAGTTGGGTTTGATGGTTAGATAGGAATGAAACTAGTCGGTTAGGAGAGTTGTTTTTCTTATTGCCTTAGTTTCCCCATCTAATGTTTCAATGGTCTCTCAACCCGTCATTGTAATGTTAGAATATTGGTTATATCTCCTCTGTTGATTAGGAAAATTTCCCACAATATTCACTTGCTCACCATCTTCAAATGTAGGGTAACTTTCTATATTATGTTCAATACTTGCACAAAGTCCATAGTGCCTAATTTGTGAGTTTGTATTGTTTCCCAGCATTTGTCCAACAATGTTGGTCAATTTATTAACTTGCAATGCAAGACCAGATGAATTTACCTCATTAACCCTCTTAGGGATATCTTTCCTAGTACTGAAAGATTGAGCATTATTAGCCATATTGGCAATTAAATCCCTTGCTTTCTCTAGAGATTTTTCTATGGCAACTCCCCCACTTGCAGTATCAACAACTATCTAGTAGATGGTCAGAAACCTGATGGTCAGAAACCTTATGATTAGGACAACTAGTAATCAACTTTTTAAATATTTCTAGTATTCATGTAATGATTCCCCAAACCCTTAACGAATGCCACTAATTTCTTTCCTAATAGATGAGATTTTAGATGCAAAAAAACTTTTTCCATTTGATCTTACTAAGTAATAGACTCAGATAGTAAATCATATAACCAATCTTTAACATGGCCATGCAAACTAAATAGGAAAACACATAATTTCATGACTACATCATTGACATTAGCTAGATTCAAATTGGTGCAATATGTGTGAAATTCCTTAAGGATTCTATATGGGTTATCACCGGGTAAACCATGAAAAATTGGAATGTTTTGAATAAACCCAGGATTCATCTGAAAGTTTGCACCAACTTGTGGAAAAACAATGCACAAAGGTTGATTATTAATTGTTGGTGCAGCAAGTTCTCTGAAAGTTCTAACAATGACATTATTGTTTTCATTATTTTCAGCCATGATGGGAAGAGGGTTAGAAACAGCTTCACCAATTTGTTCTTGTGGATCAAAATGTTTCTCGATGTCTAAGCCCTCGTTTCCTTCAAAGTTGCCAGCCATGGTTGATAATTCAAAATCCTTTGAGCTATCTCCAGTGACTTTTCCACTACGAAGGTGCATAAAAGTTCCAAGTTTTTGACTTTGTTACCAAAGTGAAAACCCTGAAAAAAAGAAGAAGCAAAAGGTTAGAAAATTAATCTCAAAATTAAATACAAGTCCCCGACAATGGTACCAAAATTTGACGAGCGTGTAGTTGTGCTATCAAATTAATAACAAACTCAACCAACTTATGTAGTTAGGGCAATTATGAGTCAAACCCACAAAGACTTGTAAACTCTTTAATTAAGTAGACTAATCAAATTTGGGGAAAGTTTTTAGTTTAAAACAAATCTAAAAATCAAAGCTTTTTGAAATCAATCACAAACAACTAGAATATCAATGGATACAAAGACGTTAGCAAGGACTTTGTAATCCAGTGTCATTTATTTAAAATCAATCATTGATAAACATATATTTGAACAATGAATTAAAATTTTGCTTAGCACTATAAATTCCAATTGCTATAAAATAAGGTTAATCCCTAAGAAGCACAACAAATTAACCCTAACTTAATTAAATCAAATTACCGAATCTCTCGCATAAAATAGAGACCAAGAAGGACATCAACACAAATCAAACAAATTATCGACCGATTAAAATCATGTAACTTGCTTCAAACAATTCGCTATCAATTTACCAAACACCGGTTTAGATAAATTAAAAAATAGTTACTACTATTGTTTATTGAAAACCGATTATGAATAACCTTAGTTGATTAATCATGAAAAATAATTAAGATGACTAGTAATAATTGAAATCACACAATTAATTGAATTAAAACAAGAATTGTTAAAATACTCAAATAAATAGGAATAATCTCTAAAAGGATTGGATTTTGGATTGAATAACAAAATCTCATAATCCAAAATAAATTTAACCTAATAAATGTACTTGCGAACTAAAGAAAAGTACTCACAATTCATAAAACTAGGCATCACAAAAAGATTAAGAGAGGAAGAGAAACTTATTAATCGGAAGACCAAATTCTTGAGATACTCTTCAAGAATGCCAAAAAAGTGCTTCTAGGTTCCTCCAAATATGAACTATGCTAATAATTTCTATTAATAGTTACAAAGGTCCTAGTCCAGGACTAATAAAAACTTTCCAAAATCTTCAATTTGGCAAGTGGATGCACAGGCTGAGAAAAGTGGATACGTGAGGCTTCAGAGGTGCTAAGTGTGGATTCGTGAGACTTCAAACATGCGGCCATTTCATTGTTGAGACACGTCTACTTCATTTGGCCTACAAAACAACTTCTTAAAGCTCCCATCTTCCTCAAATTCCTTCTAAACATGTTCCAAAACTTTCAAAAGACCTAAAAACAATGATAAAGTGTAAAGAACCAATTTGACGAGCGTGTCGTTGCGCTATCAAATTAATACCAAACTCAACCAACTTATATAGTTAGGGTAAGTAAGGGTCGAACCCACAGAGACTTGTAAATTCTTTGATTAAGTAAACTAATCACGACTTTGGGGGGAAAAGATTTGGTTTTTATCTAAAAAGATTAAAACTTAAAAATAAGTAATTTACAAAATAACTAGAAATCAATGGATAAAAAGACGTTAGGAAGGACTTTGTATTTCGGTTTTATTTATTCGGGATTAATCATCGATAACAACTTATTTGAGTAATGACTTAGAATTCTGCGTAGCGCAGCAAATTCCAATTCCTGTAAAAATTAGATTAATTCCCGAGAAGCACGACAAATTAACTTTGACCTGATTAAACCAAATTACCGAATCGCTCGCATAAGATAGTCAATCAAGTTATTAAGCATAAGGACAACATCAACACAAATTACATAAAATTAATGGCCGATTAAAATCATGAAATTTGCTTCAAACAATTTTCTATTAATTAATAAAACACAGATTTAAATTAATCAATAGTTACTACTTTTGGTTACCGAAAACCGATTCTGCATAACCCTAGTTAATCAACTATGTAAAACAATTAAGATGACCAATAATAATTGAAATAACACAATTGATAGAATAAAACCAAGAATTGTTCAAATACCCAAATAGAAATAATGATCCATTGAAAAGATCGGGTTTTTTAATGACAAAACAAAAATCTCATATTTCCGAATAAAGTAAACCTAATACATGTCCTTGCTAACTTAAGAAAACTACTCACAAAGCATAAAAGAAAACATAATAAAAAGATTAAGGGAAAGAGAGAAACTCATTAGTCGGAAATCCGATTTCCCGAGAAGCTCCCACACTTGATCTCCTACAATGCTCGGGAAGAGAGAATCTAAAGTACTTGACAACCTAAACTAAGCTATTAAGGCCTATATATAGTTAGAAAAAGGTCATAGGGTGATTTATACAAGAGTCCTAATTAGAAACTACTTAAAACAAGCTTAAAACTTTGAATTCGGAAAGTGGACACCCGAGTCTTCAAAGTGGACGCCTGAGTAGATGAGACGCGTCCACTTGACTGTCAATCTTCTGAGAGTGGACGCGTGAAATCTAGTGGACGCGTCCACCTTCCTACCTTGCGCGTCCACTTTCCTGTCCAACTTCTGAGGGTGGACACGTGAAATCTGGTGGGCGCGTCCACTTTCTGGCCTTACGCGTCCACTTGACAGTCTTGCGCGTCCACTTCTCCTTTCTTCTAAATATCCATCCTCAAATTCCCAATTTCTTCCAATTTCATTCCAACATCTTCTAAATCTTCTAAAGACTTGAAAACAAAAGTAATAGTGTAAAGAATCATTAAAATCACCAAAACACATAATTAGCTAGATTTAAACTTAATAAACATCATAATAAACCATAGAAAACTAAGCTAATTATGGTTCAATCACAATTTAAGCACATAAATACATAATTAGCTAGCTTTTATATAATTAGGTAGCTTTTATATCAATAACACATTAAACTCCTAAAAATCAAGGTAATAGTGGTTCAATGAAGGGCAAATCCTCTTTTACCTTTGTCTTCTTCCTCTTGGTCTTTTAGTCATTTTATCCTTATCTCATGGAAAATGAGTGTCCAATGAGCTCTTCCTCTCGTTTCTTCTTTAAGTAATGAGTTTCCAACATGACTGTGGTTTTACCTTTTCAAGCCTTTGGAAGAGTATTGAAGATTTTCATGTTTTGTACAGCTAAAAAATGTCTTATTTTACACTTTCAAACCATTAATAATAATAGTAAATCGTGTAAACATATCAATAATACATTATTTGGATTTTATAGAGAAAAGTTCATACTCCCTAGTAAGCATGCCAAGTTTTGTCTCATTTACTAGGTTTGTACCTTCATTGGTGACTTCAAGTAGTTTCCATATTTCATGTGTGGATTCACAACATCTTACCTCTTTGAGTAATATTTTCCTCTAAATTGCTCAAGAACATCAATGATTTAGTATCAACCCAACTTTTATGAATTTAACAATGTGAATGTTATATATGGGTTTCAAAATGATCTCAAGATGTTATATGAAGAATAAGAATCAGATTTTTGCTTATAAAGTCGTGGTTCTAAGTTTTTTAAACAATTGGGTATTTATATGTATGCACCAATGGTCATAAAAATGACTGTTAGAATCCTACTCAGGAGAAGTGCGATCGATCGCATATTAGACGGGTCGTTCGCACCATCATCCGCAAGTTTTCCAGATAGCTCTAGACATAATGCGGACGATGAGCTGAGAGGTCTAGTCGACCGCATAATCTGTGGTCGACCACACTGCAGTTAGGTCGGCCGCACATGCATTCAAACTATGCAAAACAAGATTCCAATAAACTCCAAGAGTTTGTGTAATACATTTCATAGAATTTAAAGTATGTGCATGCATTTTGAAAATCATTTCAAATACCCAACTCATGTTTTATCTATATGAAGTGCATTTAAAAAAACATTTAACTTTTGTTGAGCAACCTATAGAAATTATTACTCACAGAGGTAGACCTAGAGATACTTAATAGATATAAAAAGAAATAACACTACACCTCTAGATCCTATCTAATCCGGAAACTGCTTATCTTCAACGCTTGACAACATACGATATTTCCTGAAGACTTGAAACTTCTATCTTGCATGGATTAGATATATGAATCCTAAAAGACCAACACTTATACAATTAAGGCATTAGTCTTTATCAATGTTTGTCATTAATCAAAATTAAGACATTAAAAGCTTTAGGGCTTTCAATCTCCCCCTTTTTTATGATGACAAATATTGATGCAATGTGATAGATAAAATAATTAAGTGTAAGGATTCAAAGTAAGGAAGAATTTATATAATATGTAATTAAACTTTTAAAATTCTCCCCCATACAATATGCTAGGTATTTGTAAGATATCACATATATCATATAGCCATTTAGTTTGATGATATCAAGAAATATATAGAATGTAACATTTTTTGAACAAATATTGGATCTCAAAATGAAAGTATTCATTGTAAGTATATGAGATCACTCCTAGCTTATATAGGCTTAAAGAAGCCTATTTTTCCACCAACCTCCGTATCCTCCTTCCTTTCAGATATAAGAACATATAAATAGACTATAAAAGCATTTATAAAGACTCCCCTAACATTATATACACCACATTTGTAAAATATTTGACAGAGTTTCCTTTGTAACTCTTGTAAAATCAATTTCACATAAACAAGTTTACTAATCACAAATATGTATCACATATCAAATAAGGCCAACCCGGCCATCAACAATACCATATCCATTCTCCTTTAATCAATCAAAAACAGAATTTTAAACCAAGGATAGCCACACTTAACCTTTTAGAGTTGTTTCTTCTTTCTCTTGGTTTTGATGAAGTTGAACTTTTACGTTCATCTTAATTTTCCTGAAACACATAGTTAGTTACATAACATTTATAAATTGCAATTAACAGTAGTTTTTCTCCCCCTTTGTCATCATTAAAAGAAAAGGATAGAAAGGATAGAACTAAGTCAATTAAACAATAAAATCCCTCAACTACTAAGGAGTCATCATGGGGAAAAAGAAATGCAAAAAAAAAAAAATCCAATGATACAATAGAGTGATAAAATATCTAGGCATATCAAAAGTACAAGATAGACAAAGACTATCTCCTAGGTCTTCGCACATAAACTTTGGTCGTGGAAGATGATGGTCCAGCATGCGACTCAACAGGCGGGGGCATGTCGCTTGAAGGTGGCGGTGGTGTAGAGATATCAACCGGAATGCCATGAAGCACCTCTAGATGATATTTGAGATTTATAATCTCGATGCCATGGTACTCTACTCGTGATGCCAGATCGTCGATCTTGGAGTGAAGTGTCTTGAAGTGATTGTCAAAAGTGCTGAATATCGAACCAAAATGAGATGAGAGTTCTTCCAGGGCACCCCAGATGGCAGGATTTGGAGTGGATTCGTCTTTCTCTCCAACTTTTTCTTTACCTTTAGCCTTTTTCAAATCTGGAGCCTCAGGAGGAATATCTTCTTCCTCATCTAGATGAAGTGATCTTTTAACACTTTGGGAGCCCTCACCTTCATCTGGGACAAATTCGTCACCAAAAACACCTTCGTTGAGAATAATTGATGGTTCTTTTCCCATCAACCTCACTGTCTCCTTTGTTGCCACAGAGAGCTCTTTCAAAGACATATTTTTCTTCAAAGCCCATTTGCCATTGAGACATAAAGCTTGCATTCTTTTAAAAGACGCAAAATTGAACTTAAGCACATATTTTGTCCCCTTCAATTCTGGGAATGGAACGTTGAAGTGTCGAAAGACTTTGGTTAACAAGCGTCCGTAAGGTAAGCTCTTGGGAACACCTTTACTTTTCTCAATGGTAGCCATCATGTGTTGTACCATTATATATCCGAAATCCACCCTGATTATCTTCACCAGCAAATGCATAAGGAATATATGCATAAACGTGACTATAGTTTTATGACCTTCAGTTGGGATAAAATGCTAGTGCACATATGATGAAGAATGCGATGTTCAAAATTGAACACATTTGCTTCTCTCTTGACTAAGTTGACAAAAGGTTTGCCTTGAGTGAAAATCCTCTCAAAATCCTTAGTAGAAAAGTCCTTGTGTCTGATCCTTTGATGAGTAGTGAAATACTCAACTCCATCAAAAGGAATCTCTAAAATTTCATCTAAGCCAATGGAAGTAGAAAGCAAATCTCACCCTCTTTTTCTATCACTTTTTCGAGATTGGCATAAAATTGATATACAAGATCAGTGTATAAAGACTCTTCATAATCTATTATACTATCCCATCCTTGCCAAACCATATAGGTAAGAATTCTATCAAAGAGAAACTCATATCTATCAATGGTACTCCCAGAAATTACCTGGCGAATCTTGAGATAATCATTGTAACGGGCCTCACGATACTTGCTCCTCAAGAGTTGTGAAGAAGCTGGCATGGTTTTTTTCTTCTTTGGAACTTCTTGTGCCATTTGTGTTTTGCCCTTGTCAATTTGAGTTTTTTCCATTTCTAGGGTTTTGAAATTTAGAAATCAAGGATATGTAAGATGATAGATGAATTGAAGAAGAAATGAAGTGTATTTATGGTAAATTTATGGTGGGTTATAGGAATTTGAAAATATGCGGTTGATATGTGAAGAGGTGGGGATGATTGGAAAATGAAAGGTTGCGTCCAAATGAGGTATATTTGTAACGGTCCTACATGTGCGGTTGACCAGATCGTCGTCCGCTGCATCGTCCGCACATTGATTTTTGTTTCTCTTGAGCCTTTGCGGTCGATGATTTGAATATACGGTCGACCGGAAGTTTGATATAGGTCGTCCGCAAGTTCTCTGGAAATTTTGCGAGCTATGATTAATGATCAGCGGTCAACCGATGATTCTGTCATAATCATCCGCAAGTCCACTGTCTGTTCTGTGGATGACTATTTATTCATATGCGGTCGACTGCATCTGCACTGGGTATCATCAAAACAACACACAAAAAAAATGGTTTCGGCAAACTTCACAAAAACGCACAAGTTAGAAATTGAAAGTTTCAATACTCAAGAGATTTCTAAGTAAACAAAACCTTTTCTCGGCCAAAGGCTTTGTGAATATATCAGCTAATTGATCATCCATAGGAACAAAATCAAGTGATATATCACCTTTTAAAACATGATCACGTAAGAAATTATGTTTAATATCTATATACTTAGTTTTTGCATGTTGTATAGGATTCTTTGTCAGATTAATGGCACTAGTGTTATCGCAATTGATAGTGATACAATCAAAGTTCAAGCAATAATCTTGCAAAGTGGTTTTCATCCATAAAACTTGTGCACAACAACTACCAGCAGAAATGTATTCAGCTTCAGTGGTAGAGAGAGATACACAAGCTTGTTTCTTACTATACCATGAAACTAAAGAATAACCAAGAAATTGACAGTGACCACTAGTACTCTTATGCTCTAGTCGACAACCCGCATAATCTGCATCAGTAAATGCTTCTAACTCAAATGACATAGATTTAGGATACTATAAACCAAAATCTATAGTCCCTTTTAAGTATCTAAGAATACGTTTCACAGCAATTAAATGAGATTCTCTAGGAGATGATTGAAATCTAGCGCATAGACAAACAGATAACATAATATCAGGTCTACTAGCAGTTAAATACAAAAGACTACCAATCATATCTCTGTATGTAGTTTGATCAACCATCTTACCATTCTCATCTTTGTCCAGCCATTCCAAACCTTTTCAGTAATTCTTTTATGTACTTGGCTTGGTTAATGAAAGTAACTTCTTTTGCTTGCTTAAGTTGTAACCCAAGCAAGAATGCCAACTCACCCATCATGCTTATTTTAAATTCATCCTGCATTGTCTTAGAGAAATCTTTGCACATATTTTCATTAGTAGCTCCGAATATGATATCATCAACATATATTTGAACAATCAAAATATCATGTGCTTTATTTTTAATAACAAGGGTAGTATCTACTATTCTTCTAGAAAATCCTTTTTTAATAAGAAAATTGCTAAGTCTATCATACCATGCTCTTGTTGCTTGTTTTAAACCGTATAATGCTTTAGAAAGCTTGTATACATTATTTACACAGGATTCATGAATAAAACCAGGAGGTTGTTCAACATACACTTCCTCTTGGATGAAACCATTTAAAAAGGCACTTTTGACATCCATTTGAAATAATTTAAAGCCTTTAAAGAAAGCAAATGCAAGTAACATTCTAATGGACTCTAATCTAGCAACTGGAGAAAAAGTCTTATCATAATCAATGTCCTCTTCCTGATTATATCCTTGAGCAACAAGTCTAGCCTTATTTCTAGTCACAAAACCATGTTCATCAAGTTTGTTTCTAAAAACCCATTTTGTACCAATAATGGTATGATTAGAAGGTCTAGGTACAAGTTCCCACACTTTGCTCCCTTCAAGTGAGGTAGATTCTTGATTGTCAAAGATTTCTTCATTCTTATCCTTTGATGTTGAAGAATTTTCATTTGATTTAACAACATCTTTATTTATTGACTCCAGAGGTATTTCTTGAATATCACCTCATTCTCATCTTTTCTTATTGAAGAATAGCCAAGAAATATACCTTTCTCGAATTTCTTGTCACACTTACCAAGATTGTCTTTGACATTTAAAATAAAACATTTACAACAAAAAACCTTGAAGTAAGAAATAGAAGGAGTTTTGTCAAACATGAGTTTATAGGGGGTTTTTTCTTCTCAAATGGTCTAAGAAGCACTCTATTTACAATATAACAAGAAGTGTTTACAGCTTCAGCCCAAAAATACTTTGGCAAATTATTTTCACATAACATCAAACGAGCCATTTCCTGTAAAGTACGATTTTTCCTCTCAACAACACCATTTTGCTGATGAGTTTTTGCAATAGAAAAGTTGTGAGAAATCCCTTTCTCATCACACCATTTAGTGAAGCTGTTATTGCAAAATTCTCTACCATTGTCACTTCTAATGGAGATAAGTTTGCATCCGATAGTGTTTTGTACTTGTTTAAAAAGCTTTCCAAAAGCTCCAAAAGCTTCATCTTTACTCAACAAGAATAATACCCAAGTTAATCTAGAGAAGTCAGCAACTAACACATATGCATATAATTTTCCACCAAGACTCATTGTTCTCATAGGACAAAATAAATCCATATGTACAATTCAAGAGGTTTCGAGGTAGAAACTATCTTCTTAGATTTAAAGGAACTCTTAACTTGTTTACCATATTGACATGCATCACAAATACGATCTTTTTCAAAATGAATGGCAGACAATCCTCTAACATATTCATGTTTTGATCTACGATGCCAAAGATATGCATCATCATCTTTCAAAGCAAGACATTTAACATCTCGTTCAACTAAATCATCAAAGTAAAGATCATACATATTTCTATTTCTATTTCCAACAAAAACAATTTTGTTAGAGCAATCATTAAGAATTAAACATGAATCCTTCTTGAAAATAACCTTATAGCCATTATCGCATAATTGACTAATACTAAGCAAATTATATTTGAGATTATCAATAAGAAGAACGTTTTTAATAAAAGGAGAAGTACTTTTACCAACATTGCCAATGCCAATGCCAATGATTTTCCCTTTCTTTTTGTCACCAAAAGTTACAAACCCTTCATCATTTGATTTAACATCATTAAGTATGGATGCATTTCCAGTCATGTGTCTTGAGCATCCACTATCAAGAAACCATTTGTTCTCCTTTGTTTTCAATTGAAGACAAGCCTACACCAGAGATGTTAATAAGCCTTTTGGTACCTAAATTCTCTTGGGTCCATTGAGGTTAGTTCTTTTAACTACCCATGTGCTATTAGCACCATTCTAAATCTTTTTCTTCATATAACATCTAGTCACCTTGTGACCATTTTTACCACAATAGGTACAACATATTTTTAAGAAGTTGAAACATGTGAATAACATGCATGAGATACTCTCTTATGTGCATGTGACATATTTTCATGTGAGTGAGATAAGCTTTCATGTGTGTGTGAGACATCATTATAGTTATCATCAAAACCGAGACCTCTCTTATCATGAGTGAGTCTTTGCATACCAAGTAATTTGTTCAAATTGTCCCCACCACATGTAAGTTTTTGCAAACTAGCACTTAAATCACTCATTCTAACTTTCATGGCATCATAATCACTCATCATATCACCCAACTTCTTGTTTCTAGCAACAAGATCAACATTAGTATTTTCAAGGAATTTCACCTTATCATTTAAACCAATAACATTCTCATCAAGACAGATTGTTGTGGAAATCAACATGGCATTTCATCTATAAGTCTAGTATTATCTGAAGATAGCTTCTCTACTTGACATTTCAAGACTTTATTTTTCTTGATAATCTTTTTCATTTCTTGATAGAGATTGGAAATGAATTCATCTTTATCAAATATGTCACAAACATCATTATCACTTTCACTATCAACTAAAGTAGAAGTTTTTGAAGTATTTACCTCATCTTCAATAGCCATGAAACAAACATTTGCATGTTCAGTCTGTTCTTCATCTTCACTCCCTTCTTGATCCCAAGTGCAAGCAAGTCCTTTCTTGTTTTTGGACTTGTACTTCTTTTCTTTCTCTCTTAATTTTGGGCAGTCTGCCTTGAAGTGATTTGGACTTCCATTTTCATAGCATTGCTTTGAGTTGGTATTTGTGGATGTGGATGGCTTCTTTTTGAATTTGTTGAAGTGTCCATTTTTAAACATTTTCTTGAAGTTCTTCATGACAAGAGCTATCTCTTCATCATTCATTTCTTCCTCATCACTAGAAGATTCATTATTGTTGTTTTCTTTGGCTTTGAGAGCAATCCCTCTTTTCCCTTTGTCTTCCACTTCTTGATCATTTAACCACTTCATCCTTATTTCATGAGTGAGAAGTGATCCAATAAGCTCTTCTACTGGTTTTTCTTCAAGTCATGAGTTTCTAGCATAACAGTGGCTTTGCCTTCCCAAGCCTTTGGTAGAGCATTGAGTATCTTCATGTTTTGTTCTCCTATAGAATATGACTTATTAAACACTTTTAAACCGTTAATAATGTTAGTAAAGCGAGTAAACATATCAGTAATATTTTCATTTTATTTCATAGAGGAAAGTTCATACTCCCTTGTAAGTATACCAAGTTTTGCCTCATTTACTTGGTTTGTACCTTTATGAGTCACTTCAAGTAGTCTCCACATTTCATGTGCGGATTCACAACATCTTACCCTGTTATACTTATTCATATAAAGTACACAAGTAAGAGTGTTCATAGCAAAAAAATTAAGGGTCATTTTCTTTTTATTTTCATCATCAAATTCCTCAGATATTTTGTCAATCTTGATATCATCAGCAACTTTAAAAGGAACATAAGGACCTTTTCAACTATATTTCATAATTCATATTTCAGAAAAGATATATATATTCTAACTCTATTTTTTTAGAAATTATAATTTGTACCATTCAACAAAGGAGGTCTAGTAGTAGAATAACCTTCTACCATCATAGCGTTGTCTAGATATGCCATAAAATATTTGGTTCTAGGTGGTTAAACCTTTTAAACAAGAAGACCTGCTCTGATACCAATTGAAAAACCTAAGAGGGGGGGTGAATTAGGTTTTAACCGATTTTTCTAAACTTAATTCAAACAGTACTTTCTAAGGCAACAAAAAACAAACACTTGGTGCTCAAACAGTGTGTGAAATAATGTGTTCAAGAAATAGACAAAGAGCACAATGATTTATAGTGGTTTGGTTTATCCAACAAAACCTAATCCACTACCTTGAGCTATCAACTCAAGGATTTCACAAAACATTTCAATAATTTAGTACAAGAAATTACAAAAGAGGCTCACCCAATTCACCTTAGGGTTTTACAAATAACTTCTCAATCCAATCAAGGCTTACTCAACCCTTGAGTTTTACAACACAACCTTGATTATACAATAATCTCTAATATAACAATTAATGAAATAGATACACTTAATACAATCACAATTTTCTATGATTTAAGGCTCACTCTAACCCTTAGAATTTTAAGCTCAATGTAACCTTGAACAAAACATACAAGATAGGAAAATGAAGAGTTTGATATAGATATCATCTTAATGTGAAGATATATCAATTTAAAGTATAAATACCTCTTTGAGTAATTTTTTTCTCTAAATTGCTCAAGAACATCAATGATTTAGTATCAACCCAACTTTTATGAATTTCATAATATGAATGTTATATATGGGCTTCAAAATGATCTCAAGATGTTCTATGAAGAATAAGAATCAGATTTTTGCTTAAAAAGTCGTGGTTCTAAGTTTTTTAAAAGATATATGAATTTTACATGGATTAGATATATGAATCCTAAAAGACCAACACTTATACAATTAAGCCATTAGTTCTTATCAATGTTTGTCATTAATCAAAATTAAGACTATTAAAAGCTTTAGGGCTTTCATTATGGATTGTGAGTAAACTTTTTTAGTTGGCAATGCCATGTATTAGGTGTACTTTATTCAGGAATATGAGATTTTTGTTTTGTTATTAAAAATCCGATCTTTTTAAGGGATCAGTTATTTTTATTTGAGTATTTGAACAATTTTTGGTTTTATCTTATCAATTGTGTTATCTCAATTATTATTGGCCATCTTAATTGTTTTACATAGTTGGTTAACTAGGGTTATGCAGAATTGGTTTTCGGTAACCAAAAGTAGTAACTATTGACTTAATTTAAATATGTGTTTGATTAATTAATAAAAAATTGCTTGAAACGAATTGCATGATTTTAATTGACCATTAATTTTATGTAATTTGTGTTGATGTTGTCCTCGAACTTAATAACTTAATTTATTATTTTTATGCGAGCGATTTAGTAATTTATTTTAATTAGGTTTAATTTAATTTTCCGTGCTTCTCGGGAATTAACCTAACTTTTATAGGAATCGGAATTTGCGGCGCTATGCGGAATTCTAAGTCATTACTCAAATAGGTTATTATCAATGATTATTCCTGAATGAATAAACCGAAATACAAAGTCCTTACTAATATTTTTCAATCTATTGATTGTAATTGATTGTGAGTTATTTTATTTAAAGTTTTATTTTTTTATATAAAAATTGAATATTTTTCCCCTAATATCGATCAGTTTACTTCTTTTGAGATTTTACAAGTTCCTATAGGGCTTGACTCTTACTTGCCCTGATTGCATAAGTTGGGTAAAGTTTGGAATTTAATTTAATAGAGCAACGACTTGCTCATCAGTAGGAGTAAATTTTTTAAAGGTTCGTCGGTAAGCCATTGATATTTTTATTTAATTAAATTTTCAAATTTTGTTGGTAAATATTTACTGACGGATTTTTTTTCTTTCAAAAAATAAATTAAAAATAAAAAGTTGTCGGTATTTCGTTAGTGTTGTATAAAACATTACCTTTGGAAAATGGGATACCAGTAATCCGTCGTTAATTGGTTAGCAATGCATAGAAATTACCGACGAACAACGTTCCGTCGGTAATAGAGTGTTTTTTTGTAATGAATTAATTTAAGTATATGGAATCTTCTTTCTACTTTTTCATTTTTGTTGTAATCCAAAGGAGCTTAATTACATATCTACTTTTATAAAATAAATATATTTTTTTATTTCACGTTTCACTAATAAACTTATAATTTTAAAAAAATTATATCTTACTAATTCACTATGATCATACTACAAGCACCAATATTCCTTAAGCTTAAAAATTATCTTGAATTCTAAATAGAGCGAATATATATTAATAAAAGTTGGCGGTTAACACTTTTCATATTCCTATTATTTTTCTAATTAGTCACAAACAATATTGACGACAATAAAACATCATTATGGCGTCCACCCCTAATGGTTGCTCCCATAAAATTTATTTTATCAAGAAAAAAATTGCAAAATTTAACTGAGTATAATATTCACTTGTCAAATGCTCCATTTAGTTGCTGACAAGATTGAGAGTTTGATGTATTGTGAATTCAGAACAATCTTGTTTTAGTCCGCTTGTTAACCGTTTTTCCACATTAGAGCCTCCACAATGCATTATATAGATATGGAACTTTATAAATATATATATATATATATATATATATATATATGTGTGTGTGTCTGTGTGTCTATTTCACTGGCACAATATTTGTCAAGTTTTCAATGCATATATGATATATGATAAATATTACCTAATACATAGACTTGTCACCCAACTTTATTGATTTAACCATTTCTTTTCAATTTATGATTATCTTGCAGGATAGTTTGAATAAATAATATGGTATTGCATTGTATATATAATTAATAATGATTGACTAATTCATAATAGACTTCTACTTATTTAGAATGATAAGAAAACAACACTCCAAGACCTTCAGAAATCATTGTTAAAGAATTATAACTACGTCCTAACTAAATAATTTAACTATTATTCCCATCCCAAATTTCTTTTTTCCACAAAAAAAAAATAGAGAAGTCGTAATTATATGTGATTTTCTGGATGCAGGCACGTAAAGAATTGCATATAATAACAAAAACATAATTCACTAATATTCGGCCGGATTTACCCTGAATTGACTATATATTATATCCAAACAGCCCCTGAAGGCAATTACTAACTAATTTTGCATCCTAATAAACAAAAGCCAACAAAGCAAAAGTCAAAATCATCTAATTATACCAATTCACATAAAATAAAAGGTTAGCCAGCACCATGGTTTTCGTCCTCTTATTAATTTCTATATCATATCTTCACAAAAACAAGAAAGAATTTCCATTCGTCGATTGATCACTTTCTGATCACTACTAGCATTTTCTTTTTCTTTCTTTTTTTTTTTTGGTGGGGAGTGGAGAAGTTTGTTGGATTGTATAAAATCATATCGATGTATGCAAAAGGATAACTTATGAGAAATTTTTCTGGTTGCAGTGGTGATTTATAGTGAAAATTATGGTGCCGGAGGCTCGAGCTGTGTTTCCTATCACCATGTTTGCTCATTTGTTGTTCATTGCAGTGCTGACTCTTTTGCTTGTATGGTTTCTGCACTTCAGAGAAGGGCTTTATTTCACATCAGGCAACAAACAGAAGCTTTTCAATGTAATTTTTACTTTGTTTGAATATTTTTTTTTGGGGGGTTCTATTTTAATTTCTCGAAGTATTTTTTTTCTTCTTGATATTCATATGGCTTCCATGTGTTCATCATGCAGCTCCATGGTTTTATTTCTTCTAATTGCTGGTGAAGGTAAGCCAATCTCTTTTTATCAGATAAGAAGCTTCAGGTTCAGACTGCAAAACCTGTTATTACATCATCCCCCCTCCACTCTTTTTTTTTTCTTTTCTTTTTCTTTTCTTTCTCCTCTCTTCTTGCCTTTTCTAGTCTAATTTTGGGTAAGTTTATATTTTGGACGTTGTTTAACCCTACTTAGACGACTGAGCCAGCTTGATATTTTGGCATTATCGGCACAAACGAAAAAGACTAAGTCTCATCTTTTCTTTTATCCCTTCAGCATCTTGTCTACCCCTCTCCTTCCCCCATGGAAGCTAGAATTCCATGACAAAGGTTGATTTTGAGTCATGGAAAATTATTCAATTTGATCTTTTATCTTTGCGTATTTAGTCGATTTGGTCTTTAATTTTTTTTTTTAATTCACTTTGGTTTTTTGCATATATTTTATAGTTATTTTAATTATTTTACTTCATGAATTGACTTTTAAAATTTAAATTAACTTATTCGTAAAAATAACTGCAAAATAATACATAAATAATCAAAATAGATGATTCTTCTGTGTACATCTTGAGGACTTGCGAATTGCGATTGCCCCTGTCCCTGGCTTTGTTGATGTGAGCATAGTGCTTAATAAGTTTTAGTAATAACATTATTCCTTTTACATAATTTTTTCAAGAAAAATTAGTTAATTTAGTTTCTAAACTAATTTTGAAAATCAAATTTATATTTTATATTTAAAATCACTACACGAGTTGAATTAATTTATTTTATCGTTTATTTTTAAATTTGTTTTATATACTTATTAACTTATTTTTATTTTTATTTTAGATAGTAATTACTTAATTAAGGATGTACATTTTTCTAAGATAGCTTCAAATATTATTATTGATAATTTGATAGTGAAATTGTTGATATTTGGTAGAATAAATTATTAGTTTTGTTGTCTTTTAAAATCATTTAATTATTCTCTTGATATTTTTTATTAAATTTTTATTGTTCTTTGTTCTTTTTTAAAATTTTAAAATATAAAAATACTTGGTCTGTTTTGACTTGCTGCCTGTAATGGGATGAACTTGACTGACATAATAGAGGTACGTACCATTTTTGAGTTTTTGGCACGACCATTTTCCAGTACTAGGCGTGACCCAGCTTTGCGCTTACTACTCACAAGCAAAAGAAAAAAAAAAATTCTTTAAAGAATGAAAGTGCATTTCAGTCCCACAAAACGAATAGGAGTATTTTATTTGGTCCTAAAGGGTATTATATTTTGTAATATGGGTTACATTTAGCACAAGTTAATATTTATTTGATAGTATATAACCATTAATATATACTAGAGTTTCCATGGATCACGTTTAGTGATTCAACAAAGCATACCACTACATTTAATTAATGAAGAAGCTGGATTTGCTTCTATCAAATGAACCCTGACTACAACATGGTATTTCTCCCATCTTAATTATTGAATCTAATTCAATTATTTTATTTATTTACTTGACAATATGAGAAACTCCTTTCTTAAACTAGTGTACTTTAGGGCAAAGTTTTCCTTAGTTGAGATAAACAGAAGCGATATCTTCAACTTTGACAAGATGGAATAATGGATTCTTAGCTGAATATATGCAAGGGCATGCATCATCTAAGATTTATGGAATGAATATTCTAGTACTTTAAATTTAAGTCATGTTAAATTCCGCTATCTCTACTAATAAGTTTGAGTATGATAAATATATAAATAATTCGATGCATAAAAAAAGAAACTCGAAACTAAGAATTTAATACAAAGTACAGAACTCTTAGCACGACTCTATAAGGCAAGTACACATATTGGGTTGAGTAGCATAGTGCTTAACAATAATTAAATCTCAGGAGATGTAATGTGTAAGTATTAGTATATTTATACTAACTCTAAATTATATAATCAATCAATAAAAGGTATATAAATAAAGAGAGTTATAGCCATAAAAGCAATTTCAAGCAAGGATCTAAGTTTTTCTTCTTCTTTTTTTTAAGTGAAAAAAGTGTTGTGGGCACAACTTAAACTGAGGAATTTCTTGTTAATTTATGGGGCTATCCAAACATAATTGAATCTTTGCAAGCTACATCAATTCGTTTATCATCTATCTATTTTTAAATTTTGATGGTTGTGAAGTTATTTATTATATACTATATATAAAATTTACAAAAAATTACTATTACCCCATCTAAAAAATGTCATTTTAATTAAAATATTTTATTCCAAAATATTCTGTGTCCTACAATTAATAATATATAATTATGATGATCTTTTTCAATCTTTTCCTTCATTTAATGTACTATGCCTTTAAAATTAAGTAAAAATTAGTCATTGATAAAGGAAAAAAAGTTCAAAGATATTTCAATGTATAACATCCTTATATTTAAATATCCTTATACATGTGAAAGTATTACTGATATTTTGAGATGGATATAAATTTACGTAAATACATGTATTTTTATGCTATTGGTATCCCAACTCACTGATGCTATACATATAAAACCTAAATAAAAAGATAAAGCAACCAAGCGGTCATTTAAATTAGTTCACTTTGCGCCAAACTGCCCAAACCTCGCTGCCGAATCGCTTATCCAAGCCTTTCCGCCCCCGAAGAAAGTAAGGATACCATAACAAAAACTCAATCTTTCTGTGTCAGCCTAATTTTGTAGCATTAGCCATGAGCTCCCTTGCGCTATCTTCTTCAGCTTCTGCCGGAATTATTTTTATTTTCAAAACAAAACCCGAAACAAAAACTCAATCTTTTATCAAATATGGCTCTGGCATCGCTAAATGTTCTTCTCGAGCTGTAATTTCTTCTTCTTCTTCGCTGAACAACAGAGTGCCCCCTGTTATTAACGGTTCGACTAACCCTGCTGTTGTCATAGATAATTACGATAGCCTCACTTACAATCTATGCCAGGTTAGTCTCTCTTATCCATTACATTGCATTTTTTTTTTCCAATAGTAAATACAAATCTAGACTTTCCTGTGTAATTTTGCTGATAAATTTCCTTGTTCTTTTGTTGTCTTGTGACCTCAAGTCTTTGGGAGAGCTTGGGTGTCAATTTGAGGTGTATAGGAATGATGAGCTCACAGTGGACGAATTGAGAAAGTAAGGAAAATGAAAATACAGAACTTGGAAATGATGAGCTCATGGTTTATTCTTCCACAGTATAGCTTCATTTGTGCAAGCATGAAAATGCAAATATATTAAAGTTTATGTATTACTTTTTCAGGCAAAAACCAAGAGGAGTTCTGATATCACTACGACCTGGTACAATAACTTTCACCTTTCTTCAGTCTTTTCGGGATTTTTTTTGGTTTTTTCTAGTCTCTGTCTTGATCTTGAACTAACTGTGTGTAGTGTTGGAGAGTTTAGGTTATACTTGACTTAAAAGTTATAGTCACAATAACACTAAGAAACTATGAAGTAAATGCACAAAATAGATTTTTATTGCAGTTCCGAGAACACTCTAATCTGTAGGATCATTCTCTAAACTCAATCCACAAGTTATGACTTTTACAAAAGTACAAAATGTCATATTATCTCAATACAACAGTATACCCTAACCAACAGATAAGATTGACCGCACCACTACTCGTTTTAACAACAATACCTCTCACTTTCCCGACGTCCCTTCGGTCATCAACCATGTTACTTGTGACTTTAACTAACAGATGTGTCAACAATTCCATGAGTTGTCATAATACCAACACCACTTATTAATAGTAACATTGTCATGTCCTCCCTTAAGAGTATTGAAGTCGCTGCATTCCTAAAATCCCTTCAGTTATTAACCAAGTTTAATGCAACTTCAAGTTGTGTTGTTCAAATGAACATTCAATATCAAATGAGCTTTAACATTGATCATTGTAACAACTCACATAAACTCCATCATGGGAGTTAGTGTCAAGATGCTTGTTGAATCAACAACATTAATAGTTTGCACTGAAGAAATCTTTGATAATTTTGTGATTAAAGTTTAATCTCAAAAGTTTGTAGTAACCTAGTGATTTCATCAAATCTCATCATTGACAGATCCTAAACTTCATCAATAGCAGCAACTTTGGCTCGAAATCTTTATGTCAAGGATCAAAGTGTGTTTCTGATAACTTTCTCATCTGAATACTTGTCTCCAAGTTGAAATGATTTATTGGCAATGTCACGAAGCTTGCCATTGAATGTCTTAATTGTTTCATCCTTGAACATCTTTTACTTATCAAATTTTGTCTTTAACAACTGTAGTTTGGGCATCCTAATATTATTGGTTCATTCGTACATTTTCTCCAAGTCTTCCCATGTTTCTTTTGTAGAAACACTCGTAGATATCACTTTGAATTGATTGGGTTAAACTCCAATAAATATAGTGTGAAGTGTTTTTTTGTAAGCCATTGGTAACTCATTTTCATCATCAATCCACAATGATCTTGGTTATTTTACAATAACTCCACCACTATTTGTCATTGTTGGGTACTCTAATCATTCATCAACAAATTCCCAAGCTCTATCATGCATAGTATCAATGCATGTCAAAATTCGTGCTATCCAGTGTGCATAGTTGTCACCAGTTAACATAGATGGCCTTGACCCTAATCCACATTTCTCGATTGTTGTCATATCTCCAATACTGGATCTCACCTGCTAACTCAACAAGTAGAAATTGGTTGTAGCTCTGAAACAAATTGTGTGTAGTGTTAGATAGTTTATGTTATAGTTGACTTAAAATTCATAGCCACAATAACACTGACAAAACTTGAAGTAAATGAACATGGATTGTTAACGCAGTTCAGAGAACACTCCTGATTTGCGGGGTCATTTTCATAGACCCAATCCACTAGTTATGACTTTCACGAATGTACAAAGGGTCATACTTAATAGGTAACGCAGTTTAGGGAACACTCAACAAGTAAACAGTGACTATAACTCTAATACAAATTGATTGTAGTGTTAAAAAGTTGAGGTTATAGTTGACTTTAAATTTCAAACCATAATAACACTGGCAAAACATGAAGTAAATGAACACAGATTGTTAACGTGGTTAAGATAACACTCTTGATTTGCGGGGCCAATTCCTAGACCTAATCCATTAGTTTTGACTTTCCCAAAAGTACAAAGGTCATACTTATTTCAATACAACAACATACTCTAACCACTAGATAAGTTTGACAGCACCAATAGTAACTTTAACACTAACACCATTTGTTGAGAAACATTGGCAAGTCCTCCCTTAGTTTTGAAGCAATCACTTTCTTGAACTCCCTTCAGTCATCAACCATGTTGATTGTGACTTTCACTAGCAGATATGTTGACAACTCCACAAGTTGTTATAATACCAACACCACATGTTAATGGTAACTCCTTGATGTCCTCCTTTAAATGTTGAAGTCTCTGCGTTCCTGAAATCCCTTTAATTATCACGGAAGCTCAGTGCAACATCAAGTTCTGTTGTCAAATGGGCTTTAACATTGATAGTTGTAACAGTTGACAGTAACTCCAACATAAGAGTTAATATCAAGCTGCTTATCAAAATCAACAGTATTAATAGTCTGTAGTGACCTTGTGATTTCATCAGAATCAACATCACAAAGACTTTAAAAATCTTTGATTTTTTGTGATGGAAGGTTCATCTCAAAAGTTTTTGGTTACCTTGTGATTTCATCAAGTCTCATCTTTGACTGATCCTTAACTTCATCAATAGCAGCAACTTTAGCTTGAAATCTTTATGTCAAGGATGAGATTGTTTTTCTAACAGGTTTCTCGTGTCAATATTTATCTCCAAGTTGAAATGATTGATTGGCAATGTCACGAAGCTTTCTGATGAATGTCTCAAATGTTTCATCCTCGAACATCTTTTACTCATCAAATTTTGTCTTTAGCAACTGTAGTTTTGTCATCATAACAGTATTGGTTCATTCATATGTTGTCTCCAAGGCATCCCATGCGTCTTTTGTGGAAACACTAGTATATATCACTTTGAATTGATCGGGTTAAACTACAATAAAAATAGTGTGAAGAGTCTTTTTGTAAGCCATTGGTAATGCATTTTCATCATCCATCCATAATAATCTTGGTTTTTTTTTTGCAATAACTCTAGCACAATTTGACATTGTTGGATACTTTAATCCTTCTTCAACAGATTCCCAAACTCTATCATGGACAGTGTCAGTAGTTGCCACTAGTTAACATAAATGGCCTTGATACGAATCCACATTCCTCGATTGTTGTCATATCTCCAACACTGGATCTAACCTGTTAGCTCAGTAGGTAAATAGTGATTGTAGCTCTAATATGAATTGTGTGTAGTGTTAAATAATTCAGGTTATAGTGACTTCACATTTCAAGGCACAATAACAGGAACAAAGCATGAAGTAAATGAATACAAATTGTTAACGCAATTCAGAGAACACTAATGATTGAATGGGGCACTCCCTGGACCCAATCCACTAGTTATGATTTTCATAAAAGTACAAAAGGTTATACTTATCTCAATACGACCGTATACCTTAACTAGTAGATAAGTTTGACAACACCAATAGTCGTTTTAACATCAACACCACGTGTTGTGTTACACTTCCACTGATGCAGTCCAAATACTACTATAATTCTTAGTTTCTAAAACAGTCCTTAATAGGTTATGATTATAATTTAGTATTCTATTTCTTAATAGGTTAGGATTATAATTTAGAATCCTAGTTTGTTTTTAGTAAATTTAGTCTTGAAGGACAAGGAATCCTTTTTAGTTTATAATTAGTTTATATTTTCAACATTATAAATAGGCTAGAGGACTAGTATTATGAGATGTATTTTTATTATTAATTTTCAGATTTATACCAGAGGATTTTATCCCTGAATTATATTATTTGTTCCAACTTCAATCAACCCTAATCTAGCCCTAATTGTTGTGTTATATTGCCCTAACACTCTTCCGCTACGTCAAGTGGTATCAGAGCGGTAGGCAACCATCCTGTTTTCAGAATTATTCTTGAAAATTATAGCTGGTCGAGGTAGAGGTCGAGGTAGAGGCAATCAGGCCCAACAAAACGAGATGGATGAGATACGGCGAATGATTGTAGATTTGACCTGGGCTGTACAAGCCTTGCAGCATCAGGAACCCGTGGAAACCCGAATGGAGATTCCGGAAGGTGACCACAATTCCCTTGAGAATGATGATCTCGAGGATGATGAAATTGAGGACGAAAACCCCTTTCATAAAGCTGGAGCTGTTACCCACATGCCAAGAAGTGGATTGGAGGAAAGGTTGCTCACCGCCCTTGATTTGAATAGTGGTGGAATCAGAATTGAGGTTGCTGAATTTCATGGAAAATGGCATGCTGATGACTATTTAGATTGGGAAACGAGTTTAGAGACTTACTTCGAATGGAAGCCCATGGCAGAACATAGAAAAGTCTTATTTGTGAAGCTGAAATTGAAAGGAACAACGCTTCAATGGTGGAAGAGAGTTGAAGAGCAGCGAGTTCAACAAGGCAAACCTAAAGTTAGCACTTGGGAGCATATGAAAACTAAGCTTCGAAAACATTTTTTACCAGCAGACTATATGATGGAATTGTACGAGAAATTCCAGTGTTTGAAGCAACAGTCCATGTCTGTTGAGGAGTACACATCGGAGTTTAATAACATGTTCATTCGTGTGGGATTATCTGAGGCCAATGAGCAGCTGACAGCACGATATTTGGCTGGCCTAAATCTGTCCATACGAGATGAGATGGGAATTGTTCGTTTATCCAATTTGGAAGATGCTCGTCAATATGCACTTTCGGCTGAAAAACGAGTTTTACGCTATGGTGCTAGAAAACCTGTTTATAGCAGCAGTTTGCAAGGTCGTAGTTCTCAAAAGAATAATAACGGGACTACTACAACTAGTAAACACATTGGAGACTTATCAAAGGCTGAAAATAGTAATAAAGGCAAGAATATAGTGCCTTATGAAAATAAGGACGGTTTTGGTGCTACCTTATATAAAGGAGGCAGTCAAACCCCAAATCGATGCTACAATTGTAAAGAAAGAGGACATACTACTTACACATGTCCAGAATGAAAGGTGAATTTGACAGAAATTGAGGAAGAGTCGGAACCAGTTTATGATGAAGAGACAGAGACAATAGAGGAAGTTGATGTTTATCCTTCCAACGGTGAATCTTTGGTGGTGCATAGAGTGACGACAACAACGATCCAAGAGAAAGAGGAAGATTGGAGAAGACATAGTATTTTTCGCACTCGTGTAGTTTGTGGAGGAAAAGTGTGTGATCTTGTCATCGATGGAGGAAGCATGGAGAATATTATTTCCAAGGAAGCTGTAGAAAAATTGAAGTTGCCTACAACTAAGCATCCTAATCCTTACAAAATTAGGTGGCTAAAGAAAGAGCATGAGATACCGGTTACTTCTCAATGTTTGGTGAAATTTACCATAGGAGAGAAGCTTGATGATGAAGCTTTATGTGATGTGGTGCCAATGGATGTTGGACATATTCTTGTTGGAAGACCATGGTTGTTTGATCATGATATGGATCATAAGGTGAAGCCCAACATTTATTCTTTCATTAAAGATAACAAGAAGTCAAGGAAGGGTAAAGCAAGTGGCAATCGAAAAGCCTTCCAACAACAAAAAAATAAGAAAAATCAGTAGGTATTTGTTTGCTGAAAAGTTTGAGACAGCAAGTAGTGAGGTGGGAGTCATGTATGATCTAGTTAATAAGATGATGGGACATAGCCAAGAAGTAAATTTACAGCAGTACCCTACTGAAATTCAGCGACTTTTGGAGGAATTTGGTGAGTTGGTTGATAAGAAGGGGCTGAAAAATTTACCACCTCTAAGAAGTATTCAACATGCTATTGATTTGGTCCTTGGAGCATCGTTACCCAATCTGTCATCTTATAGAATGCCTCCTATGCAGCGAGCTGAAATTCAAAGACAAGTTCAAGAGTTATTAGAGAAAGGATTAGTGCAAGAGAGTAAAAGTCCTTGTGCTTGTCCAGCCTTATTAGCTCCAAAGAAGGATGGTTCTTGGAGAATGTGTGTGGATAGCCGCGCCATTAACAAAATTACAGCCAAGTATCGCTTTCCTATTCCACGATTGGGAGAGATGCTTGATCAATTAGTTGGTTCCAAGGTGTTTTCAAAAATTGATTTGAAGAGTGGATACCACCAAATCATAATGAGAAGTGGCGATGAATGGAAAACGGCTTTTAAGACACCAGATGGGTTATTGGAATGGTTGGTGATGCCATTTGAACTCTCTAATGCTCCTAGCACTTTTTTGAGAGTTATGACGGATGTATTGAAGCCTTTCTTGAATTCTTTTGTTGTGGTTTATTTTGATGATATTTTAGTTTATAGTCACACAAAGAAAGACCACTTAAGACACTTGCGACAAGTTTTTGAGGTTCTACGAAAGGAGCGGTTTTATGTAAACTTGAAAAAATGCAGCTTCTTGCAATTTGAAGTTGTATTTCTTGGTTTTATTATCTCAAATGAAGGGTTGAAAACAGATCCGGAGAAGGTTCAAGTAATAAATGATTGGCCAGAGCCTAAATCAGTCAAGAAAGTGCGAAGTTTTCATGGTTTAGCATCTTTCTACAGAAGATTTATTCAAAATTTCAGTTCTGTTATGAGTCCTATAACTGAATCTTTAAGGAAAGGTGAATTTGAATGGTCACATGGTGCACAAAAGACGTTTGAAAGGATAAAAACTTTATTGACAGAAGCACCTATCTTGGTATTACCAAATTTTGAGAAATTGTTTGTTGTTGAGTGCAATGCTTCACATATGGGAATTGGAGCAGTTCTTAGTCATGATGGAAAGCCTGTGGAATTTTTCAGCGAGAAGTTATCTGATTCTAAGCGTCGTTATTCAACTTACGACCTGGAATTTTATGCTTTAGTTAGGGCTATTTTCCATTGGCAACATTACTTGGCTTATAAGGAGTTTGTTGTTTACTCTGACCATCAAGCCTTAAGGTACTTACATTCCCAGAAGAAGCTTAATGACAGGCATGCAAAATGGAGTTCTTTTCTTGATGAATTTAATTTTACATTGAAGTATAAATCTGGTCAGTCAAATACAGTGGCAGATGCTTTGAGTCGAAGAGCTTTACTTTTATCAATTTTGAGCACTCAAGTGATAGGGTTTGAGGAGTTAAAGAATCAATACACTGTTGATCCTTATTTTGGCAAAATCATAGCTGTTTTAAGTTTCTACCATGCTGGAAATTTACCTTACAGGTTGCATGACGATTATTTATTCAAAGGTAATCGGCTTTACATTCCAGAAGGATCTTTGAGGGAACAAATTATTAGAGAACTTCATGGGAATGGCTTGGGTGGACATTTTGGTAGAGATAAAACTTTGGCCAAACATGCATCGTGATGTGGCGAGAATAGTGCAAAGGTGTCCAGCTTGCTTATTTGGTAAGGGTTCAGTTCAAAATATAAGTTTGTACACACCTTTACCTGAACTTGAAGCTCCATAGATTCATTTAAGTATGGATTTTGTTTTGAGGTTACCAAAGACTGCAAAAAATTTTGAATAGGAGTTTAGGTAATATGTTACGATGTCTTGTTGGAAATAATTCAAAGGTGTGGGATTCAGTCATTCAACAAGCTGAATTTGCATATAAAAATTCAGTTAATCGGAGTATAAAGAAGACACCATTTGAGGTTGTTTATAGTTTGTAACCTCAACATGTTCTTGATTTAGAGCTAGGGTGAGTAATGCAGGAGAAGAATTTACTGAACACATTCGAAGAATTCACGAAGAGGTAAAAGATGTCATAAAAGCAAGCAATGCATCTTATTCATCTACTGCTAACCAGCATCGTCGCAAGTAGGAATTTGAAGAAGGTGATCAAGTACTTGTGCATTTAAGGTGAGAAAGGTTTCCAAAGGGTACTTATCACAAGCTCAAGTCTAGAAAGTTTGGACCTTGTAAGGTGATGAAGAAAATCAGTTCCAATGCCTACTTAATTGAATTACCATCCGAATTGCAAATCAGTCCAGTTTTTAATGTTTCAGATTTATATCCCTTTGATGGATTTGATGGTGTTGGGAAGAGTATTCAAGAGCAAGTTCAACAGCTACCAGTTGAAAATCCAGATGTTATTGAAGATATTTTGGATGTTAAAGAAGTTAGATCAAGACAGGGTAATCAGTACAGAAGATTTCTGGTGAAATGGTTAGGTAAGCCAACAATAGAGAGCACTTGGATTGCTGAACAAGAGCTGAAACAAGTTGATCCATCTATTTACGATGAGTTCATTAAAGTATACTCGTTGGAGTCGAGTCTTCTTCAAACCCGGGGAGAATTGATGCAGTCCAAATACTACTATGATTTTTAGTTTCTAAAAGAGTCCTTAATAGGTTAGGATTATAATTTAGTATTCTATTTCTTAATAGGTTATTATTATAATTTAGAATCCTAGTTTGTTTTTAGTAAGTTTAGTCTTGAAGGACAAGGAATCCTTTTTAGTTTATAATTAATTTATATTTTCAACATTATAAATAGGCTAGAGGACTAGTATTATGGGATGTATTGTTATTATTAATTTTCAAATCTATACCAGAGGATTTTATCCCTGAATTATATTATTTGTTCCAACTTCAATCAACCCTAATCTAGCCCTAATTGTTATGTTCTATTGCCCTAACACTCTTCCGCTACGTCATCCACCCTCAGTGTTGAAGCAATGACTTTCTTGAACTCTCTTCCGTTATCAACCATGTTCATTGTGACTTTAGCTCGTAGATATGCCGACAAATCCACGACTTGTCATAACACCAACACCACTTGTTAATGATAACGCTTTCATGTCCTCCCTTAAGCGTTGAAGTCGTTGCGTTCCTAAAATTGCTTTAGTTATCAACATAGTTCAATGCAACTTAAAGTTGTGTTGTTTAAATGGACATTTAATGTCGAATGGGCTTTAACAATGATCGTTGTAACAACTGACATTTACTCTAGCATGGGAGTTAATATCAAGCTGCTTATCAGAATGAACAACATTAATAGTCTGCAGTGATGAAATCTTTGAGTTTTTTGTGATGAAAGGTTCATCTCAAAAGTTTGTAGTGACCTCGTGATTTCATAAAACTCATCTTTGACAGATCTTTAACTTCTTCAATAGCACCAACTTTGCTTGAAATCTTTTTGTCAAATTATCAAAGTGTTTTTTTGACATGTTTCTCGTCTCAATACTTATCTCTAAGTTGAAATGATTGATTGGCAATGTCGCGAAGCTTGCTGTGGAATGTCTCAATTGTTTCATTCTCGAATATCTTTTACTCTTCAAATTTTATCTTCAGGAACTGTGGTTTGGTCATCATAACAATGCTGGTTCATTCATACATTTTCTCCAAGGCTTCTCATGTGTTTTATGCAGAAACACTCATATATATCACTTTGAATTTATCAGGTTAAATTGCATTAAAAATAGTGTGAAATGTCTTTTTATAAGCCATTAGTAACGCCTTTACATCATCAATCCATAATGATCTAGGTTTTTCACAATAACTCCACAATTATTTGTCATTGGTGGGTGCTCTCATTCTTCTTCAACAGATTTCTAAGCTCTATCTTGAACAGTGTCAATGAATGTCAAAATTCATGTTTTCCGGTGGTCATAGTTGTCACCAGTCAACATAGATGGCCTTGACACTAATCCACCTTCCTCAATTGTTGTCATATCTCCAACACTAGATCTCAATTGCTAACTCAGCAAGTAAACAGTGACTGTAGCTCTGATATGAATTGAGTGTACTATTAAATAGATGAGATTATCATTGACTTCAAATTTCAAACCACAATAACACTGACATAACATGAAGTAAATGAACATAGATTGTTAACGCAGTTCAAATAACATTCCTAATTTGCGAGGCCAATCCCTAGACTCAATCCACTACTTATGACTTTCACAAAAGTAGAAAGAGTCATACTTATCTCAATACTACAATATACCCTAACCAGTAGATAAGTTTGACAGCATCAATAGTCGTTTTAACATTAGCACCACGTGTTGAGCAACATTGACAAGTTCTCTCCTAGTGCTGAAGCAGTCACTTTCTTGAACTACCTTCAGTCATCAACCATGTTGCTTGTGACTTTCACTAGTAGATATGTATACAACTCCACGAGTTGTCTTAATACCAACACCACGTGTTAATGGTAACTCATTGATGTCTTCCCTTAAGTGTTGAAATCTCTACGTTCCTGAAATTGCTTTAGTTATCAACCAAGTTCAGTGTAACATCAAGTTGTGTTGTTCAAATGGACATTTAATGTCGACTAGGCTTCAATATTGATCGTTGTAGCAACTGACATTTACTCCATCATGGGAGTTGGTTTTAAGATGCTTGCCATAATAAAGAACATTAATAGTCTGCAGTGATAAAATCTTTGATTTTTTTGTGATAAAAGGTTCCCCTCAAAAGTTTGTAGTGACCTCGTGATTTCATCAAGTCTCATCTTTAACAGATCCTTAACTTTTTCAATAGCAGCAACTTTAGCTTGAAATCTTTATGTCAAGGATTGAAGTGTTTTTCTAACAGGTTTCTCGTCCCAATACTTATCTCCAAGTTGAAATGATTGATGAGCAATGTTGCAGCTGTTGAATATCTGAATTGTTTCATCCTCGAACATCTTTTACTCCTCAAATTTTGTCTTCAGCAACTGTGGTTTGGTCATTCTAACAGTGTTGGTTCGTTCATATATTGTCTGCAAGGCTTCCTATGTTTCTTTTGCAGAAACACACGTAGATATCACTTTGAATTGATCGGGTTAAACTCCAATAAAGATAGTGTGAAGTGTCTTTAGTAAGCCATTGGTAACTCATTTTCATCATCAATCCACAATGTTTTTCATTTTTTACAATAATTCCACCTGTATTTGTCATTGTTAGGTATTCTCATCTTTCTTCAACAAAGTCCCAAGTTTTATCATGCACAATGTCAATGAATGTCAAAATTCATGCTTTCCGGTGGCCATAGTTGTCACTAGTCAACATAGACGGCCTTGGCCCTTATCCACCTTCCTCGATTATTGTCATATATCCAACACTAGATTTAACATGCTAACTCAGAAGTAAACAATAATTGTAGCTCTGAAATGAATTGTGTGTAGTGTTAGATAGTTTATGTTATAGTTGACTTCACATTTCAAGGCACAATAATATGGACAAAACATGAAGTAAATGAACACAGATTGTTAACGCAGTTTAGAGAACACTCCTGATTTAATGGGCCAATCCCTAGACTCAATCCACTAGTTATGGCTTTCACAAAAGTACAAAGGGTCATACTTATCTCAATACAACAGTATACCCTAACTAGTAGATAAGTTTGATAGCACAAATAGTCGCTTTAACACCAACCCCACGTGTTGAGCAACACTGGCAAGTCTTTTCTCTGTATTGAAGCAGTCACTTTCTTGAACTCCCTTCAGTCTTCAACCATGTTTATTGTGACTTTAATTAGTAGATATGTCGACAACTCCACGAGTTGTCATAACACCAACACCACGTGTTAATGGTAACAGTTTCATGTCCTCCCTTAAGTGTTGAAGTTGTTGCATTCATGAAATCCCTTCAGTTATCAACAAAGTTCAGTGCAACTTCAAGTTGAGTTGTTCAAATGGACAATCAATTTCGAATGAGCTTTAACATTGATCATTGTAACAACAATGTACTTGAAAGGTAATTACAAGGGAAACAATGTTTGTATTCCATAAACTCTCTAGAAGATATATTTTTCAAATGTCTCTCATGTATTCCTCTTTTCTTCTCCCATGTATTTTGTTCCTCTTGAGCTTCCAATATATAGCAAAGATAACAAGGCTAATCAGTCTTCAACAACTCTGTCAATAACAAGGTAGACGGTAACTTCAGCATGCTCCATGTCTTGTGAATAATGACCATGCTCCTCCTGCAAATAATTACCATGCTTCTCTTCGGAAATAATAATGCACAGGTCTCCTTTATACTTTCTCCTATTTTCATGAGACAAACAAAGACAAAAAAACACATGCTTCACAATATTAAAAAATGTGATAACAGTATCATTTTGCTTTTCTTTCCTCATGTGTATATATCAACTTCAGGGACACCTCAAGATTCAGGAATATCATTGCAAATCGTGTTGGAGTTTGGACCAAGTGTACCATTACGTGGAGTCTGTATGGGCCTCCAATGCATTGGAGATGCTTTTGGAGGTATATATTTCTCATAAAAAACTACTGTTTAAATTTCTTTAGATTAAGTATGCCTTTTGTGTGCGAAACTATGCTTCTGATTACCTTCAGAATTTTATTGATAGAAGTAATTTTCAAGACAAAGATTAGGTATTATCTTTGAATTTTATGAACAAAAGTAAACGTCCATTTAAATATTAGACATGTTTTGAAACATACGGAAGTTTAATGTGTGAATGTGGAATATATGTAGTTTTTCTACTGCAATTTCAGCTAGACTCTCCAATTCTGCACTTGTTAATTTGTTTGCGTGGTGAGGATGGAAAAAGCAAAATGAAAAGTTAGAAAAAAGTTAAATTTTCCATTTATAACTGAGTTTCTTTCATTCTTACTTTGGTAAAATTTAAAGGGAAAATTAGCTGAGGATGGGTTTCTTCCATAGAGAAGCATAGAATCTCTACTGGTAGGAGATACAAGTTTGGGAGATTATGCAAGCTTCACCAACTCATATAGCATGGCCAACGCTCTAGGCTAGATGGATTGGATGAACAAGAAAAAATGTGATATTCAACTCTTGTTGTTTGCATTAGGAAGATCATTTTAGATTTGAATTGTGGACCACAACTTCCCAAAAGATTGGATCACATTCGGAGTTGGCAATTGATTACTTTAAATCTTCTTAATTGTTTACCTTTTGAACCTACAGCATGCAATCCAGTGTCTTATTTATTACCTAGCTAATGTTTATCTTGACAGTGTGAAGTACAAACATTTTCCAAAATAACTGAAACTTCATGGGAAGAGTGAGAGCAAAAAGGTTTAAGATGGTTTACTTTTTCACATTTAGGTAATGCAACTGTATTGATTTATTCTTCCACAATGTGTCTTTAAGCAGGGAATATTGTTCGTTCTCCTTTTGGTGTAATGCATGGGAAAAGTTCTTCTGTTCATTACAATGAAGGTGGAGAAGATGGATTGTTTGCAGGCTTATCAAAGTAAGTTCCTCTTAATATGTCTGTGTGTGCGAGAGATAGTTGTTGCATCTGCATTTGATTTCTAGGATATGAGCTTTGATTAAACATTGAGTTCTCTTGTGTTGTTGCATCCAATTCTGCTTGATTTCTAGGGCATGAGCTTTGATTAATATTATAAGAGTATGTTGCTTCTATAACTTCAATGCCCAGAAACTGAGCCCAACATAATACCCTTTTTCAGGTAATCCATTGAATGTCCGCCATGTTCCTTTTCAAAAAGAAACCAAGTTCACCATGTTTTGTGATAGCAAACATTTAATTGCCGGGTCCGTTTTATCTAACTTATAAGATTTTGAATTCCATCTCTTTCTTTTCTTTGACGTCTAAGTAGCATAAATTTCTTGATTTAATAGAGATTGTGAGGAGAAGCTTGTATTTGGATTGGACTTTTTGTGTACTTTTTCTCTTCGTGTTGAGAATGAAATTAAATCATTTATTTGGATTCAGTTTTGTAGTTTGGTATTTAAATGTTTGATGTTTGTTAAATTGGTTCCACATAATTGACAAGATTACAATATAAGAAAAATGTAATTAACAAATAATTTGAGTGTAATTTTATTTAATAAGTATTTAAAAATTATAGTTTATGTGAATAGTTGAAACCATGTGGAGTCATGAGAACATTTAAAATTTGAATTGAATGGCAATTTAGGAAGTAAAAAGTGTGATAAAAATTTTTTTATTGGAGATTGAAGCAAAATTTTATTGAAATCTAATCCCAATAGACCCGAATATCTTGGAAGATCAAGCTTCATTCACTTATTTCAACCAGTTGATTTATTACTATTCCACTTATATGGTTTTAAGCAGGTAAGCCTACTTTAATCAAGGTTCTTGTTTTTTTCTTTAAATATATATATATATATATATAACTATTCTCTGTCAAATGGAATTCTCTTCTAAAGTAGCTTCTTTTTCTTTTTTTGTTCGGGGGGGGGGGGGAACGGGAGACAAAATGTCATGTTCAAAAGTATTTACAAACTTGAATGGGTATATGGTTGAATGACCAGATATGGGATATTCTCCTGCATTAAATATTTACTCATGTTCCAGTATTGTTTGTCAAAGCTTGCATGTGCCTGACATCTAAAAGCCTAATGAGCTTAACTTTCCTGGACATACATACAAGCTGATGCATGGTTGTTTATGTTTTTAGCCCTTTTACTGCTGCTAGATATCACAGTCATGTGATTAAGAAGGAAAGTTTTCCTAGTGACAAACTGGAGATTAAAGCATGGACGGAGGATGGACTGATAATGGCTGCTCGCCACAAAGTGCATAAGCACATACAGGTGAAGGATTTCTCTGCCTGTTTCTTGTGTATATATGCATTTAGTAATACACACTTCAAAATCATCTTCAGGTGAAGTATGTGTGTCTATTTCTTCACTTAGTAATCCAATTCATCTAGGTAATTTAAAATTTTAAAAGACAAAATAAAATTTTCATCAAGCCACATGTGAGTTAGGGGCATCCATTTTCCTATGATTACATTTGTCAATGGTAGGCAATATGTTTATCAGAAGTGTCAAATTTGAGAGCTACCCTCCTATCAGGAATATGCTTCTAAATTCTTTTGTGAGTTTAATGTATCACTTGATGTTAAGCTACTATATATTAGATAAATTAATAAAATAGTGAAAATATAGTTAATAAAATAGTGAATCTGTAAAAACCTAAAAAAAAACTCTTTTGTAATAAGTTTTCCATTTTGTGCTTCCTACATTAGCTAATATATACTTAACACCTAATTGCAGGGTGTTCACCATCCTAAAAGTATCATCACAGCTGAAGGCAGAGCAATAGTAGGTAGCTTGATCTACCTTATTCAAAGAAAGGAAGCTGATTGTCAGAATTAGGTCAGAGAGAGAGAGAAGAACAATAGTTGGTAACTTTATCAAGCTTATTGAGAGAAACGAAGCTTATTGTTAGAGTTAGATGAACTCACTAGATGGACAGAGATTGTCTACCATGATTTGAAGGAAATTGTGAATGGCTAGACTAGATTAGGAATTACTTCATTCTCTTTTTATCTGTGCTTGTATTTCCTCGATTTCCTAGACTAGATTGGAAATCCTTTGGTGCTGCAAAGAATAGTTCTAGTTTGAAACGATGAATTGGTGGTGGCAGCTACAATAACACAGAGGCATTTGGTTAGATGCTGCACACGTGATTTTGTATGTTTGTGGGTTTCATGGTTAGAATCCATGTATTGGTGCATAATAGACCACAATGGATTATGATCCATTATGGATTTCATGGCTACAATCCTATATGATGGTGCAGGATAGACCATTGCCATTATAACCATAAAGATATGATTTTTATGGTGGGTCTAACAAATCACAAAGGTTGGCTATTATGCTGGCTAATTTTATTTATTTGCTCATTTGCAATTTTACAATTTTTATTTTGTGCCTAGGTTGGCCATAAAAGTGTTATTTTTAATAGTCTTGATTATTATGTTATTTTGTGAATTTATGTTATTCTTGATATCATGTCATATTGATCATATTAACACGAAAAATAACACTGTTTTTGGTACTATATTGTCATGCATATTTGATGAAATATAAATGCATGTGATGCATTACTTTATATGCAATTTGAGATATTTATTAAATTTTAAAAAGGAAAAAATTTGAAAAATCTATATTAAATCTTTCAATGTGTACCATATTTTAAAACACTTGTAAAAACTTTGATCATTATAATATATGACTTGTCAAAATAAGTTATATTAAAATTATATTACTAAAACAAGATGAATAATGATAATATCCATACTCATGTGGTTAGAGTCACTACAAGAATTAGAACATTTAGTGATAATTTTTTTGTAGCTACTTATTTTTGCGTCACAAATATTAGGTTTTTAATGATCAAAAAGTGTAATTGACACTAATATTTTTATAATTGTGATACCTTATTTTTTAGTCACTAATACATAATTAATTGTGACCACATAATACATGTCACAATTAAGTTGTCACTATTAATATATTTATAGTGTCAAAAATTCTTTTGTGACTTTGGTCTAAAATGTATTTGTGTCAAAAATTGTTATGGTCATATATATATTTATCTTTTGTGGCCAAATAGACTTTTGTCACTACCTTTTAACTTTTTGTCACAATTAACATTTTTGCCACTAACATTTCAATGTTTTAATTTCATCTAATGTTGTCACAAATATAAATATTTTTACACCAAAGTCATTTTTACAGGAATGAAATATATTTGTGACCAAAATATATTATGGTCACTAATATTTTCATCTTTTTGTGGCAAAAAAATTTCCATCACCCTATTTTTACTTTTGGTGATAACAAATCTAGTCATTAAAAGTTGATTTATTTTGCATCTACTTACATGCTCGGAAAATTTACTACTATGATCACTATTATTTATAACTTTTTTGACGAGAAATTTTTTATTACTTAATCATTAATATATGGTTAAATTTTATAAAAATATTATTATATAAATAAAAAAAATTTCATATAAGCATTTTATTTGTTAAATATTGCTTTATTACTTGTTTATTGTGGAAGTTGTAATTCTAAAGTAGACTTTCTTCCGGGGAAAAAAACAAATCTATATTTGAATACCGCTTTCTAAATTAATTTTTTTGTTCCCTACTAAAATTTTTTCTCAAAACAATCTTTTACCCCAATATTTTCCCCAAATATAGGTTTCATTTCTATTTATATAAATTATATTTTTTTAATTAAAATCACACTCTTAAATAATTTAATAACTATATTTTATGTATCTAATAATTTCATCTATAATATAAAGCCTAGAAAGTATCATACATTCAAAAAATTAGAAAGCCATTTGAGAGATTTCATGTTGTTAATTAATTATGATTGTATACCTAATTGTTCATTTTAAAAGAGTAAGTACCTAATTCATACATTCACCCTCATAATTCCTTCATTGTTCATAATTTATATAATTTACAAAACCCCCCTACCCACCCCCCAGGAACCAAAAAAAATAAAGCCCTCGGCTTTTCCTGTTTCATGCTAATACAAATTATTTAGTGTCATAAATAATGTAGTTGTCACATATAAAGTAGTTAAAGCAAGGACAAAAGAAATAGGTCTGCAGCTGAAGATCTAAATGTGTTTCATTTACAAGGATGATTTAATGACTATTATGTCACTGAGATATAAAAATTATAGGGGTGGAGAGAGTAGGAACTTTCTGCACTCATTGTATGAACCAAGGTACAAAGTTATTGGAATTATCCATTTGCCATCACCATGGACTCTCAGAATGACAGAATACATATGTAGTATGCACATGTGTATCTATGGGTATCTATGGAGTTCAATGTCACCCCTAACCATTGATGGGGTATGGCCCTGGTTACTTCTTGAGTCAATCTTTCGTGTGCTATCGAGAATTTGAAATATAGATTGAGCAGTCTCTTTTACTTTGTTAAGATCATGTGCCAAAGCAATGTTTAAGAAACTCCAATAGCTGATAACACGAGGGAAAAGAAGCTCCAATACTTTGTAGATTTCTCTTAGATAAAGAATAAATTCGAAGACTAATTTCCGATATTTAATTTGCATTAGCCTTAAATACTTCTCCAAATGTTGCTTGTCCATGAATGACAAGAACAACACCTATGTAGAAACAAAATGCATTTGACAACTGGAATGCCAAATTGCCAAAACTCAAACCACACCTCTGAGAATTCCTAGTATAACACATTGTTTAAGTGGGGCTTAACATTTTCTTTCGCAAATCACCTTCTCTTCAGCAAAAAATTATGCAACAGTTTTAATGCTCCCAACAACATCACTTGCCACTTGACTTGCATGCATAGCCTGCATAGTTTACAAACCATAAGTGTTTTGCCTTTGTCTTGTGGAATATTTTTAGATTCTGAAATGAGATTTACAGATATCTTGACATTTCCACTAAATCCTTGGATGATATTTCATTTGTTGATAAAGAGATTTTTAGACATTATTTTCCTTCCATAAGCACAGTCAAGAGATGCTGGTAAACTTGCAGACAATTACATTGTTTTCGAGATCTTTCATTGAGAGGAAAATGAAATCCAATCACCAACAATCATTTTTTATCCGTCACTCAATCATTCAGTGTGTATATAATACGCCAAATTATTTCAGAGTTTTGATTAACCTATTTATGCAGATAATTTCATGTGGAAAATCACTGGATAATCAATTCTTTAGTATTATGTAGGGTTTTGATGTACATGAACAGGTTTATCTATTTGCAAGTTTCTTGTATAATGAAACAAAATAAGACAGCATGCAAAACTAAGCATTAAGGAAACAAACCTAAAGACAATTCTCTATAGAAACAGATTAACCTGGAACAATTATTCCATGAAGACCAAAATCCCCCATGAGTTTCTATATGTTAACTTCCTGGAATAAAATAAATCATCTCATACAACCCCTGGGAAGTACTTCGTTCTGTCTATTTTCTCCATATGAGGGGCGATGTGTTCTTGGGAAAAATGTGCCACACCTTTAAACTGAAAAAATATTCAATCAACACGTTAAAAACCCCAATTCCTGAGACCAATATGAAATTTTTTTTTCTTTCAGTATTTAAAGTATGTTTGAGCAATTCTCAATAAAAAAGTAAGACTTGTGGATGCAACCCTTTCCAAAAACATTCTTGGTCTAACTTATTGCTATGTAAGAATCCAAAACCCAAAATCATAGAATAATCATTTAAGAAAATTTAACTTTAGAATCAATACACCCATCAAGACTGAGTTCATCACAAAGAAATCAAAATGAACAAACCTTCATTAGTATGCTAGCATCAAGGCGGACTCATTTCACCTAATTTCATAATTTAAGTATCAGTAGTTCATCTTGGCAAACATTTGAAATTTTGAATGCGCACAAAGCTATAAATGTTTGCAGATATAGGGGATCGAACAGTAAAGAAGTACGAAAAACAACTTGAAGAGTATTTTATATCACTTTTCATAAACATAAATAGGAAAAAGAGAATCTTATGCAACAAAAACAGCACTAAGCATAATCAGAAAACCACCCCACACACAAAAAGCTAACCAATAAACACCTTCGGTCCAATGCTCAATCATCATTGTCATTTTTCTCATCTTCACTTGCTAGACTTGTATGATCATCACTAATCAAAATATCTTCATGAGAATCAATTTTGTCATCATCTTTAGCACATGTAGTATCAATATTCAATGGATCTCCTTCAACGGTTGTAGTTTCTAAATCAGATCTATCCAAAGATATAACATCATTATGATCATCTAAAGTAGATGTATCAAGTGTAAAGCCAAAAGTTTCATTTTCCTTGCATGGCTATCTCTTGTATAGTCATTAGGAAAATCTTACAAATCATTATGTTTTGTTTTGACAACAACCTGGAAATTGGGCTCCTTAATATCTCTAACATAATAAACTTGTTCATCTTCTGAAGCTAAAACATATTGTTCTTCCGTGTTTAACTTGTATGCAATATTAACCATAGGAAACTTACATTTGTCAACCTTAAATCCACCTTTTTTATGCACATTCCACCAATCAGCCTTGAATAAAATGACTCTATTTCCCCCACTAAAATCCAATTGTATAATATCTATTAATACACCAAAATAATCCAAATTGCTCGTACCCTCATCACCTTTTACAAGAAGTACACTATTTTGTGTTTTCAATTGCAAATCTCTGTCTTTAGTGTTAAACCTCCAACCATTGATAAGTAAGCTTTTATATCGAAAAACTCGCCTATCTGGACCATAAGCTAGATGCAATAATTGATCATTGACAATTTCACTTACTTCATCATGCAATTGGCTAACCTGTTATTATTTTGATAACTATTAAATATTTAAATATATAAATTATAATTAATAAAGTTATTTGTGAAAACATATTTCAATCACACTTACATATTTCTTGAACCACTTATGAAATTCTTTCTCATGTCTTATTTCTATATTTCTAGGATCCTCCATGCTGAGGTTTTCTTTATGCATGCTGCAAAAAACATAAATATAAGTAACTAGTTATATAATATATATACACACACAACATAAATAACAAATTATGTAAAATTAATGTTTTTAATGGTTGAAAAACTTACTCCAGAAACTCTCTAACTTCTTCGCTGAAAGCCCTAAAGCTTTTAATGTCTTAATTTTGATTAATGACAAACATTGATGAGGATTAATGTCTTGTTTGTACAAGTGATAGAGGTTTTGGATTCATGATTTAATCCATGCAAGGACAAAATTTCAAGTCTTCAAGGAAGTATACAAGTCAAGACTATCAAGATTTGAAGACAAGCTTTTATTGGATTAGATAGGAACTAGAAGTATAGTTTTAGAGTTATATATGTTTTGATATCTCTAGTTTTACCTCTAATTGAGTAATGGTTTCTAAAGGTTGCTCTATGAACTTAAAATGTTATTTCAAAATGTTTTTAATATGTTAAAATATGTTTTGGTATTTCGAAAACCATGCATCGTGATTTCAAAACTTAAATGGTTCATAAAACTCTTGTTGGATTGATACCATAACTTATATGGTTGATTGAAATCATCATTTGTGTGTTAGAGTATTGTTGATACACAAATGAACATGTTTCAGTCGACCTAAAGTGGTCCAGGTATCGTCCACAAGTTAGTTTATCTTATGGATGCATGTGCTGTCAAATTTGCTCATCTGTCAACCTGTGGACGACCATGAGGTCGACCGCACGATAAAAATCATCATCTGAGAGTTGTCCAGTGAGCTTGCGGATGATGGTGCGGACGACCCGTCTGATATGCGGTCGACCGCACTTCGTGAGTAGGTTTCCAACAGCTTCATTTTTTACCGTTGGAACAAACCTTTGGAATTCTTTCTAAGAATATTTTTTGAGCAAAAACATTGTATATCTTGATCCTATAACATCTTAGAAACATTCCAAAACCCTTTCTAAACATCAATCTTGTTAAAATTATTCAAGAAGGGTTTTTACATTCAAAGGTGAATTTGAGCAATCTTGACAAGCCATTACTCAAAGAAGTGATTGTGATTCAAATTGATATATCTTCACATTAAGGTGATATCTATCAAACTCTCTATTTTTTATTATTGATTATTGTATGATCAAGGTTGTGTTCTAAAACTCTAAGGGTTGAGTGAGCCTTGATTGGTTGAGAGGTTATTTGTAAAACCCTAAGGTGAATTGGGTGAGCCTCTTTTGCAATCTCATTTATTTGATTAGTGAAGGGATTTGATAAATCCTTGAGTAGGTAACTCAAGGTAGTGGATTAGGTTTTGTTGGATAAACCGAACAACTATAAATCATTGTGTTCAATGCCCTAATTTCTGTATTTTATTTGAACACATTATTTCTCACACAACTAGCACACCAAGTATGTGATATTTGTTGTCAAAGAGGTGTTTTATTGAATTATGTTGAAAAATCGGATAAAAACCTAATTCACCCCCACCCCTCTTAGGTTTTTCATTCGCAATTTTTCAACACATACATTCTAGCTTGATCCCATTCAGTTAAGCTCAACTCATCATATTTTTTCCTGAGCAAAGGCTTACTAGCTTGTGAAAAAACTTGTAAACCAAAATGAGAATGAACAACATTCTCCTCATAGTTTCTTCTAACACGATTCAACCTAGTTTCACTTTCGTGCAAATACCTTAAACAAAAATGCATGCATTCTTGCACAATATATGCCTCTGCAATTGATCCTTCTATATGTGCCTTATTTCTCACATATGATTTAAGTGTAAGCAAATATCGTTCTAAAAGATACATCCATCAAAACTGTACTAGCCCACCAAGTTTAGCCTTGCTCACAAGATGAATTGTTAAATGTACCATAATGTCAAAAAATGATGAAGGAAATATTTTCTCTAACTTGCAAAGTGTCAATGAAATAGAATTTTCAAGTCTCTCCAAATCATCAAAATGCAAAACTTTAGCACACAACTCTCTAAAGTAAGTGCATAATTCGATTAATGCTTCGCAAACCTCTTTACCCAGCAAACCTCGTACAACCAAAGGAAGATATCGATGCAAAAATATATGGCAATCATGATATTTCATTCCAAAACTTACATTCAGTAAGATTCACACATCGAGAAATATTGGAAGAATAGCCATCAGGAACTTTCAGATCACATAAGAACTGACAAAATATTTGTTTTTCATATTTAGACAAGGTATAGCATGCTCGACGATACAAATACTTGTCATTGTCTTTAGGAGTTGCATGAAGCTCAGGATGTATACCCATAGATTCTAAATCAAAACGAGTATTTATTGTATCTTTTGTTTTCCCCTTTATGTTCAATAAAGTCTCAATTATAATGTCACATATATTTTTCTCAATACGCATTACATCCAAATTATGTCTTAGTTTAAGTGTTCTCCAATATGGAAGATGACAAAAAATACTCTTTTCTCTCCAATTTCCAAGCAATAGATCAGCCCCAAACTTTCTTTTCCATGGAGTTTTACCAAATTTCACCTGATTAACGAAAATAGTAAAATTAGAAATAATAAATAAAATACAAATAACATATATGAATAATTAAAAAGCAATTCATTCACCTGAGAAAATTGATTCAATTCATTTGTTACATTGACATTGAATATTTGAGTAGAATGATTAAGAATGACATTGAAGAGGATAAGAGGGATTTTTTTGTTGGTGTAGATTCATTGTACTTTCGGTCGTACATAAATGACAACAAAGAGAAGGTAAAATGGATCATCCGGAAGCAGATATTTTCAAAGAAATATGTTCTAATCCCAATTATTATATGGTATGCATAATCAAATTTGTTGACTGTTGTACCTATTATTTGGTTATTTCTTGATGTAATTTGTTGGACTTTTTTGTTGCCTTTATTTGCTAGGAAACACTGGACTCTGCTTATTCTATGTAACAGTTATGATGGCTCTGAATCCCACACTGAATGCATGCTATTCTTTGACTCACGGCAGCCCATGAATACTAATCTTGAACCACACATTAGGAGGTAAATGAAGCTCAATTCTTATGTTAAATTGCAGGTGATGATGTACCTAGTCGAACTATTTTTTTCAAAATTGATTAGATTTGTGATGGACCTGCATAAGAATGTGGGAAACGTATCAGCTAAAGGGATTGCTCAGTACATTCCCTTTTTTATCCCCAATGTAAGTATTGAGCATAATTAATATATAAAGTTTGAAAATAAGACGTGGGTGGAGGTGGCAGCTACAATAACAGTAACACAAGGGGATTTGGTTACAAGCTGCACACACGATTTTGTATGTTTGTGGTTTTTGTCGTTAGATCCCATGTATTGGTGCATAATAGACCACGATGGATTATGATCCATTATGGATTTCATGACTACAATCCTTTATGATGGTGCAATATAGACCATTGTCATTATAACCATAAATATGTGATTTTTATGGTGGGAAAGTAAAAGAGTTGGCTATTATGTTCGCCAATGATTTTTCATTTGTAATTTTACAATTTTTATTTGGTGTCTAATTTCACCATAAAATTGTTATTTTTAATAGTTTTGATTATTATGTTATTTTGTGAATTATATGTTATTCTTGATAACATGTCATTGAGATCATATTAGCACCGCTCTAGGTATTATATTGTCATGCATATTTTATTAAATATAAATGTATGTGATTATATGTATTGCTTTATACGCAATTTGACATATTTATTAAATTTTTCAAAATCTAAATTAAGTCTCTAAGTGTGTGTCATATTTTAAAATACTTGTCAAGACTTTAATCATTATAATATATGACTGGGCAAAGCAGGTTATATTAAACTTTTCTTAGTAAGAAAAGATGAATAATAATGATAACCATAAGTTTAATGTGGTTAGACTTAAATGAGCTATCAAAATGGTTTTGAGCCTGTGACATATTTGGGATTAATAATTAGTGATATGTGATGTCAATCTCAAAATAAATCCAAGGTTTTTCTACTTGACTACGAATGATATGCCAAATCTATAATCGTAATTTATTTGAAATAGATGGGATATATGTGTTAACACCATTAATTAATTAGTTTGCATATTTTACAAATGTAGATAACGACATCAAACAATAACTCAAACTCATTCCGATCAATATTAGAAAAAAGAAATACTCTCTGGGACTAATTTTCTTGATTGGTAAAGAAATTTGAGAATTGTTCTCAAACAAGAGGAAAAGCTCTATATACTAGAGAACCTTATACCATTTGAACCTACACCGCACCCCTAAGCTGAAAAATGATACATATGCAAGGCATAAAAAACACTTTAATAATGTGACATGCCTTATGCTAGTCACCATCAACTTTGCTTTAGATTCTGTTTCAAAACGTGAAAGCATACAAATTTCAAGTAGACCTGAACACGGTTGAACCTGAACCGGCGAACTGAACCGGAACCGGACCATGGTCAACGGTTCAAAAACCGTTGACTAGGTTTACGGTTCATAAAGGTTCATGAACCGGCGATTTTAGGTTTCGATTTAGGTTTTTCATTTTCATGAACCGTGAACAGCCGGTTCATGAACCGTTGAACCGTCCGGTTCATGAACCGTTGAACCGGCAGTTCAAACCTTTTAAAAAAATTATATATATAATTTTATTTGATAAGTTATATTTATTTTTTATATACATTAATCTTATCATCAATTCTCCAGTTTAACATAATTATGTAAAACAAAAAATAAATTTTTAATCTTTTTAAATTTCAAATTTCAAATAAATCTCAGTCATTTTTTTCCCTCAAATTAATCATATGACTTATGGCTTTCTTTTATTTTTTTCCCTCAAAATAAAAAAAAGGACAAAAAAATATAAATAGTGTCTTGTATCAACTAGCCTATATAAATAGGCATACACCGTTGTTTTATTTTTTGGATCAATGGAATCATTCCCAAGTTGTCTTGTGACTTGTGCACATTATTTATTTATTTCCAGTCTTATCTTTGATTGCTAGGGATATACTTGCAATTCCAGTATCAACAGTTGTAGTAGAACAAGCTTTTAGTGATGGGGGAAATATATTATCAGAAGATCGATCCTCTTTGAGTCCTGATTCTTTAGAGGCTCCATCTTGTCTTGATGATTGGGTTAAAGCTGAAAGACGTCAACAAGAAAATCTTCGTCCCGACTTCATAAATTTTTTTGATGTTGACACTGAGGGTACTGCTACTAGTACTGAAGACGGAATCCCATGAATAATCCATTGAGGTAAGAGAAGACTTACAGGTAAGAGAACTACGAGGACTTTGATTCCTCTATACTATTGGAGGATACGTAGGCAGTTTAATTTTTGGAAACAAAAATTAAGTTCAAGTCCATTTTAATAACAAACTTTCATTTATTTAACTAAAAAAAATTATTTTGAATTTTTTATTTTTTAAAAAAAATAAAAATCGAAACCGTATTAAAACCGTAACCGAAAGCGTCTGAAACCGTAACCTTGTCGGAACCAGCCGGAACCGAACCTTATCGGAACCGTGAACCGGCGGTTCATGAACCATTCTAAACCGTTACTTTAAGGTTTCAGTTTAGGTTTTTCATTTTGATAAACCGTAAACCGGCGGTTCATGAACCGAAACCGACGGTTCATGAACCGTGGTCAGGTCTAATTTCAAGGAAATATTCCAAAAGCAAGCACGTCAATAAAGGAATACCACTACAAAGTCGATGAATGCATACAAGTTGCATTTTGGTGCTTATGTTAGTCCTCATGTTCTTAAGATGAAGGGCAATATAGATCATCTTGAAAGGCTCGGTGCTCTTGTAAGTCGCGAGATGGCTATTGATTTGATTTGATCTTCATTAACTAAAGAATATGTTCAATTCATCATGAACTTTAAAATGCATGGCATGGACAAGGTTGTTACTAAGTTGCATAGGGTGCTTAAACAGGCTAAGCAATGTATAAAGAAATCTACTCCTAATGCTTTTATAGTTTAGAAAGGAAAGAGGCAAAGAAAGGGTAAACTAATGACCAACAAGGGTAAGGGTAAGTTTAACTAGAAGTCTAAGTTCAAGGGAAAGTCATCAATACCACCTAAGAAAAGGAGTTTGCTTCCACTGCAATGAACTTGGTCATTGGAAAAGAAATTGCATACTCTATTTGGAAGAATTGAAGAAAAAAAAAAAAAGGTAGTGAGACTGTTACTTCAGGTATTTATGTTATAAAAGTCAGTTTACTATTTGTACCTCATGTGTATTAGATATTGGATGTGTATCTCACATTTGTGTAAATCTACAAGGCCTACAAAGGAGTAGATTGTTGACTAAAGGTCATAGTCATATTTGAATACTTCAATTGTGATTACACTGCGGATTTCTACATGAAAATGTACATATTTTAATATAATCAAACGTCACATTTAACTAGATGATCATAAAAGACTATAGTCGGATATAAAATGAACCATAGAGAGGAATATTTGTGATTTGATGAAATTTGTCCCTCTCTAAAAATAGAGAAATATTCTTGGGCCACCCTTGATGAGTTAAATTGTAAAAAATGCATGATTTAAACATAAAAGTCAAAATGACATCTTTCTAATGCATCTACAAATATTTTTATTTAACATCAAACATATTTATAGGAGTAAGAGGCTAGAGATATGAATAACTTTGATAATTCAAGAATTATCTCTATATTTTAAATATTTAAGAGATAATCTTCATGAAATAATTTAATTGGCTAGAGCCTTCTTCTTGAGTGATGTAACACCATTTGATTGCCCAATTTTACACCTTTAATTTTCATTGGGTAAGACTTATCATTCATGACACTTTTTGTAACTTTATTAGATGAAAAATTGAACTAAATTACTAAATTATATGTTATTTATTTTATTCAAATGAATTTTTGACAAATATGTCGTATAGTTATCAAATTTAACCTTAATATTCCTATATAGATAGGGTAAGTAAGGATAGTATCCACATAAACTTGTAAAATCCTATAATTTAAGTTTGTTAATAAAAATAAAATATTTTGGGGAATTTATGACTTGGTTTAAAACTAGTTTAACAAATTTTTAAAAAATAAAATAAAAAGAATACAATAATAAAATTTTTAGTAATGAACTTGTATCAAGTTATATTTTCATGGGATTAATCGTAGATAAAGACATTATTGAGTAGCTTGTTTTAAAATCGTCATCAACTCAGACATATTCATATCATTACTAATTAGATTAATCTCGATCAGTTCAGACAAATTAATCTCTAATTTAATTAAACACCACTACCAATCAGCATGAATAGGATGCTCAATCAAATTGTATTAAGTAAATAAGGCATCACTAACATTAAATTGCATATAGCAATTAGCTTCAATTTAAACTATATAATTCTACTACTAATATAATTAAACAAAGAGCTACAATTCAATTAAACTAGTAGATGATACTTGAATTATTCATACAAGACCAATAATCTTAGTTATATAATCGTGTTTATCAACTAAGTTGTCAATCCAAATAATTCACTCAATTATATTAATCAAAAAATTAATTATATAAATACTCAAAATATTTAATAAATAACATGACTAAATATAACTAAACTAAATTGGACAGTTAAACCTACAAAATTTTAAAAATGGTTACACAATTATAAATTTACACACACACACACACACACATATATATATATATATATATATATATATATATATATAATTTGGCGGTTTTACCCGCCATAAAAAGTAAAAATAGGGAGATATTTACTCTCCACATTTGCGAAATTTAAATTACATTAAAAATTTTGGTGGTTTTTACCCACCAAGTGTACAATAAAATAAATGTCAAAAATTAAATAGTAGAAATTAATTGTTAGAAAAAGTAAAAGTTAGAAGTTAGAAGTTATATCAGTAAAACCGGCCATTGGTTATGTTATTTTAGTCCTAGTCAAATATAAACTTCAATGTTCTATATAACGATAATTATCTTAAAATCTTATTAATTAATAACTTTAATATATGTCATTGTTAACGGTAAACAAATTACTCACAATACATAACTCAAATGAAGAATTTTAAGAATTGAAATCAAGAATAAGAAGGATAACTTACCTTGAATTCCTCTGGATAGTAGTTTCTCGATATTCTTAAAATCTCATAAAAACATCTTCCAAAACATACAAGATAATGAGAAGATAATTACAAGATAATGAAAAGAATTGTTTTATAGAGTATTTGGTTATTTAAGAGTCTCTTAATTAAGTAAATCTTATGCCCTATTTATAGAAGCTTAGAGGGGCAAAATCGGTATTAAAATAAATAAAATCTAACTAATTTAAAAACATTGGGTGCCAAAGTGGGATTTCTGAAAATATAGGGCCAAGCAAATAAGATAGAAAAAAATCTCAACCACCATGTGTCATACTCGAATTGGATTGTATTTTTCTTTACAATCTTATCTGTCACGCGTCATATTTTGATTGTACCGTCTTTAATAAGTAAGTGGCCCACTTCTCTTGCACATGTCTCGCCATATGTCTAATGTTTGTCATCCACATGTCTCACCAGTAGCAATATTTTATTTTTTTTTCAAAAACACAATAAAATACTTAAAAACTCTTACAAACAAATATATTAATAGAAAATTTAAAATAATCATAAAATAACATAATTTAAATAACATTTAACCAAAATAATATGATTAAATATCATAAAAATATATCAAATTTTGACTTAATCAATTTTGAAAATTTAACTTAATAAAATTTACATGCTTATAGCTATATGGGACCTAATCTTTAGGTCTTAAAAATAATAAAAAGATAACTGTTGGAGCCTAATTTGATAGCAATATGAAACTTAAATTTTAGGCCTTCAAATTATTAAAATGATAACTATTGGAATCTAATTTGATAACTAAATAAGACCTGCTTTTTAGGCCTTAAAATTATTAAAATGATAACTATTGGAGCCTAATTTGATAGCTAAATGAAACTTGCTTTTTAAGCCTTAAAATTATTAAAGTGATAACTATTGGAGCCTAATTTCATAACTAAATGAGACCTACTTTTTAAGCCTTAAAATTATTAAAATGATAACTATTGGGGCCTAATTTAATAACTATATGATATATAATTTTTAGGTCTTAAACTTATTAAACTGTTAGTGTGGACTAATTTTTAGGCAAGCCTTTTGACAATTGTTTCAATTGTTTAATAGGTGGGTCGATTTTGACCTCACTCCTAGTTTGATTATGGTCAATTTATTTGGATATCATGTAATTTGTTTATTAGGTTAATAAGGATGACTTGATTCGTGTCTTATATTTATTATGCATATCATGTGATAAGAGTATTAAATATTGGACTACAATTATGATAAAATTGGACCACTAATTTTGTCATTTAAATTGAATAACTATAATGTCTTGTTGAATGCTACGTATAATTTGTGAGCCAGGTAATAATATTTTAAGTTCACTACCACTTTAAATGAACCACACTAAAATGAATTATAACTAACGTTTTGCTATATGTCCAAATATAATGAATTATGTATTATCTCTAGATTCATTGTATTTGGTAAATAATATATTATAGCAATACAACCTTAAAAACAATTTAAAACCAAGGATCTGAGCTATGATTTTATCATTTTATTTATTTATTTAAGTGAAAGAAGGGTTGTGGACACAACTTAAAATGAGGAAAATTTATTGTTGATTTATGGGGCTATCCCAATATAACCCAATCTTTGCAAGCTACATCTAGGAAAATGGCGATTTGTAGCTCTATTTGTTTATCATCTATCCATTTTTAAATTTTGATGGTTGTAAAGTTCTTTCTTTTATATGCTATATATAAAATTTACAGAAAACTACTATTACCTCGTGTCAAAATTGTCATTTTAATTACTTTATTTTATTCTAAAATATTATTTGTCTCCTACAATTAGTAATATCTAATGCAATGATTAAACAAAAAAATAGATGCATTTTTATGTGATTTTATTATGTTATTTGTTTTTAATTTCATTTAAATTATGTTATTTTATGATTATTTTATATTTTCTATTAATATTTTTTTGTTTATAGTGTTTTTAGATATTTATTGTGTTTTTGTAAAAAAATTATAAAAAAAAAATCGATGCTACAATGGATGATACGTGGCAGTGCCACTTGTACAAAAGAAATTCTCGTCAGCCGTTTCGTCAGCACAGGGAACGAATTAGGCAATGACATATAGCACTCGACTTTCACAGTCACAAGAAACAAATGGCAAGGACACGTGTCACACATAGAGGATGACGATGTGGCTGAATCTGAACGCATTTTGCCTTCGAAAATGGCCAGACAAGTGCCAGCACGCGCAAAACAGTTGGTGAATTTCGAATCAATCAAATGGCGACACGTGGCATGGACGGCGGCTGAAGAAAGGCGCGACCAGTGAGAATGCGACACATGGCGACTGATGCAACTTTCTGCACTTCACGCGTTTTGCCCTAACTTTCCAAAAACTCCACTTTGTCCCCCACTACATTTATCTTGGTCATTTTTTATTTATTTTTATTCCAATTTTGCCCTTGTAAATTTCTATAAATTGAGCAAAAAATTTACTATGTTTGTGCATCCTTTTACAACAAAAAATTCTGCAAAATTTTCTTACCAATATTTTGTAATAGTTCTTAGGTATTTTTAGAGTTTATTTTGAAAGGTTTTTTATGATATTTCAAGAATACCGAGGAACTACTGGCACGAGCAATCCAAAGAAAGTTATCCTTCTTATTTTTGATTTCAATCCTTAAAATTCTTCATTTGAGTCATGTATTGTGAGTAGTTTATTTACCGTTAGCAATGACATGTATTAAAGTTATTAATTAATGTGATTTTGAGATAATTACCGTTACATAGAACGCTGGAGTTTATTTTGGACCAAGACTAAATTAATTTAAACAATGGTCGGTTCTACCGCACTAACTTGTAACTTTTAACTTTTACTTTTCTACTATTTAATTTTTGTATTTACTTTTTCTGTATTTAATTTCTGTCATTTATTTTAACGTACTATTGGTGAGTAAAATCACCAAATTTACTTTTCATACTTTAAATTCCGTAAATGTGGAGAGTAATATCTTCATCTTTTATATATAATTGTGTAACCATTTTCTTTTATTTTGCAGGTTTAATTGTCCAAATTTGTTTATTTATTTTAGTCATGTTATTTAATCATTTGAGTATTTATATAATTCCAGTTGTTATTATTAAATAATCATGTTTAATTAATTAGAAATTATTTTTAATTTGCATGATTAATTAGCTAGGATTATTAATCTTTGATTGACAATCATAGTAGCATCTGTTAGTTTAATTAAGTTGCAGCTCTTTACTTAATTAATTTAACAGGGAATTATATGATTTAAATTATGTTTAATTATATATAATTTAATGTTGGTGATGCCTTATAAACTTAATGTAATTTAATTAAGTATCATATTCACTTTGATTGATAATGATATTTAATTGAATTAAAAATTAATCTGTGTGAGTTAATCGAGTTTAATCTAATTAGTAAGCATATGAATCTGTCTGAGTTGAACGAGATTTTAAAATCAACTACTCAATAAGTTCTTTATCAATGATTTATCCCATTAAATAAATAATTTGATACAAATTTCTTATTAACATCTTTTATTAATTTCTTTTCATTAAAAATCATTTGTATAATTAATGTTCTTAAAAAATATAAAATTAAAAAATATATATTTCTTTTAAGTTTGTTTAAATTAGTTTTATTTTTATATAATTTTAAAACTCCCCAAAACTTAATATTTGATTAATAAATTTAAATTTTAGAATTTTTACAAATTTTCGTAGATACGATCCTTATATACCCTATCTATATAGGAATATGAGTATTAAAGGTTAAATTTGATAGTCACACGACAAGCTCGTCATGCATCTACATTTTTTTTTTTATTTAGCATCAAACATATTTATAGAAGTAAGATGCAAGAGATATGAATAACTTTAATAATTCAGGAATATCTCTATATTTTAAATATTTAAGAGATAACAATGTCATTTTGGTTTTGTTCATTTGTCATTTATTCCTCTAGATGTCTACTGTGATAGGGATAGGGATGATTGTAATGCAGACTCTGGTTCTGTGGCACTAGCTTTTGGTAATGAATGAATCATTTTTCATAAATAAAAAAAAGATAATTTTTATGAAATAATTTAATTGACTAGAGCTTTCATCTTGAGTGATGTGATACCATTTGATTTCCCATTTTTACGCCTTTAATATTCATTGGATAAGACTTGTCATTCATGACACTTCTTAACTTAATTGGATAGAGAATTTGAATTAAATTACTAAATTTATTTGTCATTTATTTAAATCTGAAAAACCTAAGAGGGGGGGTGAATTACGTTTTAACCGATTTTTCCTTTTTTAAAATAAACAGGCTTTCTAAGATAACAAATATCAAACACTTGGTGATCAAACAAAGTGTGAAATGATGAGTTCAAGAAAAAAAGGCAAAGAACACAAAGTTTTATAGTGGTTCGGTTTATCCAACAAAACCTAATCCACTACCTTGAGCTATCTACTCAAGGATTTCACAAAACCTTTCACTAATATAGTAAGAGAGAATACAATAGAGGCTCACCCAATTCCCTTAGGGTTTTACAACACAAACCTCTTAACCAACCAAGGTTCACTCAACACTTTGAGTTTTACAATATAACCTTGTTTACACACCTATCTCTATTACAACAATTAATGAAAAAGATACTCTAAATACAATCACAATTTTCTATGATTCAAGGCTCACTCTAACCCTTAGAGTTTTAAGCTCAATGCAACCTTGAACAAAACAATCAAGATATGAATAATAAGAGTTTGATATATGAAATCACCTTAATGTGAAGATATATCAATATAAAGCATAAATACCTCTTTGAGTAATATTTTCTTGTAAGTTGCTCAAGAACCCCAATGATTTTGATGGATTTCACAATATGAATGTTATGTTTTAGTTTCAAAATAATCTCCAGAGGTTCTATGAAGTGTTAGGATCAGATTTTTGCTCAAAAAGTAGCGTTAATGAATTTTTTAAACGATTGGGTATTTATATGTATACACCAACGGTCATAAAAATGGCTGTTTGAATCCCACTCATGAGAAGTGCGATCGACCGCAAATCAGGAGGGTCGTCCGTACCATCATCCGCAAATGTTCCAGAGAACTCTGGACAACCTGCGGACGATGAGCTCAGAAGTCCGGTCGACCGCTCCATCATCCGCAAGTGTTCCAGAGAGTTTTGGACATACAGCGGACGATACTCTAAGAAGTCTGGTCGACCGCATGATCTGTGGTCGTCCACACTTTTGTCAGGTCGACCACACATGCATTAAAACTATGCAGAACAAGTTTCCAAACAACTCCAAGAGTTTGCAAAATATATTTTATGAATTTTGAAGTATGTGCATGTATTTTGAAAATCATTTCAAATACCCAACTCATGTTTTATCTAAATGAAATGCATTTTGAAAATCATTTCACTTTTATTGAGCAACCTATAGAACTTATTACTCAAATGGGTAGACCTAGAGATATCTAAAGATAAATAAAGAAATAATGCGACACCTCTCGATCCTATCTAATCCAGAAACGCTTATCGTCAATGCTTGACATCAAAAGCTCTTTCCTGAAGATTTGAAACTTCGATCGTGCATGGATTAAATCATGAATCCAAAAACTCTATCACTTGTACAAAAACTCCAAGAGTTTGCAAAATATATTTTATGAATTTTGAAGTATGTGCATGTATTTTGAAAATCATTTCAAATACCCAACTCATGTTTTATCTAAATGAAATGCATTTTGAAAATCATTTCACTTTTATTGAGCAACCTATAGAACTTATTACTCAAATGGGTAGACCTAGAGATATCTAAAGATAAATAAAGAAATAATGCGACACCTCTCGATCCTATCTAATCCAGAAACGCTTATCGTCAATGCTTGACATCAAAAGCTCTTTCCTGAAGATTTGAAACTTCAATCGTGCATGGATTAAGTGCAAGGATTCAAAGTAATGAAGAGTTTATAGAATATGTATCAAGCATTGTAAAATGCTCCCCCTTACAATATGCTAGGTATTTGTAAGATATCACATATAGCATATAACCATTTAGTTTGATGATATCATGAAATATATAGAATGTAACATTTTTCGAATAAATATTGGATCTCAAAACGAAAGTATTCATTGTAAGTATATGAGATCACTTCCTAGCTTATATAGGCTTAAAGAAGCCTATTTTTCCACCAACCTCCGTATCCTCCTTCCTTCCAGAATTAATAACATATAGATAGCCTATAAAAACATTTATAAAGCTCCCCCTATCAATATGCATCAATTTTGTAAAAATTTTGACAGAGTTTCCTTTGTCACTCTTATAAAAACCATTTTTGCAACATAAACTCAACAATGCAAAAAGAGATGAGATAACACATAAAATCACACAGAAGGCCAACCCGGCCATCAACACACAATTCTCATTCTCCTTCAATCTCAATATAGCATAAACTTAGAAATACATAAATTTTAAACCAAGGATAGCCATACTTAACCTTTTAGAGCTGTTTCTTCTTTCTCTTGATTTTGATGAGTTTGAACATTTAAGTTCATCTCAGAAATTCCTGAAACAAAAGGTTAGTTTCACATCATTTATATATTGCAATCAACAGTAGTTTGTCTCCCCCTTTGTCATCATTCAAAAAGAATGGATAGAAATGATAGAACTAAGTCAATTAAACAATAAGATCCCTCAACTACCAATGAGTCATCATGGGGAAAAAAAATGCATATATAAAAATAGAGGATTCAAGAATACAAACAAGAGATAAATTGTCTAGATAAATCAAAAGTACAACAAGTGCAGAAAAAACACTATTTCCTGGGTCGTCGCATATAAACTTTAGCTGTGGAAGCGGACGGTCCAGCATGCTGCTCATCAGGCGGGGGCATATCACGTGAAGGTGGTGGTGTAGAACCGTCAACCGGAATGCCATGTAGTGCCTCTAGATGATATTTGATGTTGATGATCTCGATGCCATGGTACTCCACCCTTGATGCCAGGTCGTTGATCTTGGAATGAAGTGTCTTGAAATGATTGTCAAACGTGCTGAACATCGAGCCAATCTGAGACGAAATTTCTTCCAGGGCACCCCAGATGGCAGGTTGTAGGGTGGATACGTCTTCTTCTCCAACTTTTTCTTTACCTTTTTCCTTCTTCAAATCTGGAGTCTCGGGGAGAACATCTTCTTTCTCATCAAGATGTAATGATCGTTTAACGCCTTGGGAACCCTCAGCTTCTTCCGGGACAAATTCATCACCAAAAACATTTTCTGCAAGAATAATTGGTGGTTCCTTTCCCATCAGCATTGTTGTCTCCTTTGTTGCCATAGCGATCTCTTCCGGAGTCATATTTTTCTTCAAGTCCCATGTACCATTGAGGCATAACGCTTGCATTCTTTTAAAAGAAGCAAAGTTGAACTTAGGCACATATTTTGTCCCTTTCAGTTCTGGAAATGGGACGTTGAAATGGCGGAAGACTTTGGTTAATAACCGTCCATAGGGTAAGCTTTTCGGAACACCTTTGCCTTTCTCAATAGTAGCCATCATGTGGTGTGCCATTATGTAACCAAAATCCACACGGATTCTCTATCAATGGTGCTCCTAGAAATTACTTGGCGATTCTTGAGGTAATCATTGTAACGATCCTCATAATGCTTGCTCCTGAAGAGTTGAGAAGAAGCTTGCATGGTTCTCTTCTTCTTTGGAACATCTTGAACCATTTGTGTTTTGCCCTTGTCACTTTGAGTTTTTGCCATTTCTAGGGTTTTGAAATGCAGCAAACAAGGATATGTATGATGAATGTATGAGTTGGAGAAGAAATGAAGTTTATTTATGGTGAATTGTTGGTGGGTTATGGGAATTTGAAGAGTTGCGGCTAATAAGTGAAGAGGTGGGGATGATTGGAAGATGAAAGGTTGCGTCTGAATGAGGCATATTTGTAACGGTCCACAGATGTGCGGTCGACCGGATCGTCGTCTGCAGTATCGTCCGCACGTTGTTTTTTGTTTCTTGGGAACATTTGCAGTCGATAAATTTAATATGCGGTCGACCGGAAGTTTTAATTTGAGTAGTCCACAAATTCTCTGGAACCTTTCTGGTCGATGTTTCGAATCTGCGGTCGACCGGACGATTTGATAAGAGTCGTCCGCAAGTCTTCTGGAACCTTTCCGGTCGATGTTTTGAATCTGCGGTCGACCTGTCATTCTGTCATGATCATCCGCAAGTCCATTGTCTGTTCTGTGGACTATTATTTTCTAGCATGCGGTCGACCGCACCTGCCAATGGTGTTATCTAAACAATACAAAAACATATCTTTGACAGACTTCACAAAACCGCACAAGTTAGAAATCAAAAGTATCAATACCCAAAAGTTTTCTAAGTAAGCAAAACCTTTTCTCAGCCAAAGGCTTTGTAAAAATATCAACTAATTGATCATCCGTAGGAACAAACTCAAGAACAATATCACCTTTTAAAACATGATCACGCAAAAAATGATGTTTAATATCTATATGCTTAGTTTTTGCATGTTGTATAGGATTCTTTGTCAGATTTATGGCACTAGTATTATCGCAGTTGATAGTGATACAATCCAAGTTCAAGCGATAATCTTGTAAGGTGGTTTTCATCTATAAAACTTGTACACAACAACTACCAGCAGAAATGTATTCAGCTTCAGTGGTAGAGAGAGAGACACAAGCTTGTTTCTTACTATACCAAGAAACTAAAGAGTAACCAAGAAATTGACAGTGACCACTAGTAATCTTACGTTCTACTCTACAACCTGCATAATTTGCATCAGTAAATGCTACTAGCTCAAAAGTCATAGACTTATGATACCACAAACCAAAATCTATAGTCCCCTTTAAGTATCTAAGAATACGTTTCAAAGCAATTAAATGAGATTCTCTAGGGGATGATTGAAATCTAGCACATAGACAAACAGAGAACATAATATCAAGTCTACTAGCAGTTAAATACAAAAGACTACCAATCATACCTCTGTATGTAGTTTGGTCAACCATCTTACCATTCTCATCTTTGTCTAATTTAATAGATGTGGCCATATGAGTATCAATCTCCTTTGAATCAGCCATTCCAAACCTTTTCAGTAATTCTTTTGTGTACTTGGCTTGGTTAATGAAAGTACCTTCCTTTGCTTGCTTAATTTGTAATCCAAGGAAGAATGTCAACTCACCCATCATACTCATTTCAAATTCATCCTGCATTGTCTTAGAGAAATCTTTGCACATATTTTCATTAGTAGCTCTAAAAATAATGTCATCAACATATATTTGAACAATCAAAATATCATGTGCTTTATTTTTAATAAAAAGAGTTGTATCAACTATACCTCTAGAAAAACCTTTTTCAATAAGAAAATTGCTAAATCTATCATACCAAGCTCTTGGTGCTTGCTTTAAACCATATAAGGCTTTAGAGAGCTTGTACACATGATTTACATAGGATTCATGAATAAAACCAGGAGGTTGTTCAACATACACTTCCTCTTGGATGAAACCATTTAAGAAAGCACTTTTGACATCCATTTAAAATAATTTAAAGCCTTTAAAGGAAGCAAATGCAAGTAACATTCTAATGGACTCTAATCTAGCAACTGGAGCAAAAGTCTCATCATAATCAATACCTTCTTCCTGATTATATCCTTGAGCAACAAGTCTAGCCTTATTTCTAGTCACAATACCATGTTCATCAAGTTTGTTTCTAAAAACCCATTTTGTACCAATAATGGTAAGATCAGAAGGTCTAGGTACAAGTTCTCATACTTTGCTCCTTTCAAATTGATTTAACTCATCTTGCATGGCAATAATCCAAAAATCATCATTAAGAGCTTCATCAATGTTCCTAGGTTCTATATGAGATAAAAATGCAAAATCATCAACAAAGTTTATAAAATGTCTTCTTGTTCTTACCCCTTCATTTGGATCACCAATGATTTGATCATTTGGATGGTTGTGGACATATTTCCATTCTTTTTGAAGATCACACTTTGTTCCTTCTTCAAGTGAGATAGATTCTTGATTTTCAAAGACTTCTTCATTATCATCCTTTGATGTTGAAGGATTTTCATATGTTTGAATAACATCTTTATTCATTGACTTCAAAGGTATTTCTTGAAAGTCACCTTCAATCTCATCTCTTGGCAAATAGATGTTAGATTCATCAAAAACAACATGAATAACTTCTTCAATAATTATAGTTCTCTTATTATACACACGATAAGCTTTTCTTATTGAAGAATATCCAAGAAATATACCTTCGTCGGATTTCTTATCAAACTTACCAAGATTGTCTTTGACATTTAAAACAAAACATTTACAATCAAAAACCTTGAAGTAAGAAATAGAAGGAGTTTTGTCAAACAAAAGTTCATAGGGGGTTTTCTTCACAAGAGGTCTAAGAAGCACTCTATTTATAATGTAACAAAAGGTGTTTACAGCTTCAGCCCAAAAATACTTTGGCAAATTATTTTCACATAGTATAGAACGAGCCATTTCCTGTAAAGTACGATTTTTCCTCTCAACAACACCATTTTGTTGAGGAGTTTTAGCAACAGAAAAATTGTGAGAAATTCTATTCTCATCACACAGTTTAGTGAAGTTACTATTGCAAAATTCTCTACCATTATCACTTCTAATGGAGATGAGTTTGCATCCTATGGTGTTATGTACTTGTTTAAAAAGCTTGACAAAAGCTCCAAAAGCTTCATATTTGCCCAATAAGAATAATACCCAAGTAAATCTAGAGAAGTCATCAACTATCACATAAGCATACAATTTTCCACCAAGGCTCATTGTCCTCATAGGACCAAATAAATCCATATGTACAAGTTCAAGAGGTTTTGAGGTTGAAACAATCTTCTTAGGTTTAAAAGAACTCTTGACTTGTTTACCATATTGACATGCATCACAAACACGATCTTTTTCAAAATGAATGGCAGACAATCCTCTAACATATTCATATTTAGATAAGTTATGCAGAGTATCCATGCTCACATGTCCTAATCTACGATGCCAAAGATATGCATCATCATCTTTCAAAGCAAGGCATTTAACATATTGTTCAACTAAATCATCAAAGTAAATATCATACATATTTCCATTTCTATTTCCAACAAAATCAATTTTGTTAGAGCAATCATCAATAATTAAACAAGAATCCTTCTTGAAAATAACCTTATAACCATTATCACATAATTGACTAATACTAAGCAAATTATATTTGAGATTATCAATAAGAAGAACATTTTTAATAAAGGGAGAAGTACTTTTACCAACATTGTCAATGCCAATGATTTTCCCTTTCTTTTTGTCACCGAAAGTCACAAATCCTTCATCCTTTGGTTTGACATCATTAAGTATGGATGCATTTCCAGTCATGTGTCTTGAGCACACACTGTCAAGAAACCATTTGTTCTCCTTTGTTTTCAATTGAAAACACACCTACACCAAAGATGTTAATAAGCCTTTTGGTACCCAAATTCTCTTGGGTCCATTGAGGTTAGTTCTTTTAACTACCCAAGTGCTTTTAGCACCATTCTCAATCTTTTTCTTCACATAACATCTAGTCACCTTGTGACCGTTTTTACCACAATAAGTACAACATATTTTTGAAGAAGTTGAGACATGTGAATAATATGCATAAGGTACTCTCTTATGTGCATTTGACATATTTTCATGTGAGTGAGATAAACTCTCATATGTGTATAAGACATTTTTACAACTATCATCAAAACCAAGACCTCTCTTATCATGAGTGAGTCTTTGCATACCAAATAGTTTGTTCAAATTGTCCCTACCACATGTGAGTTTTTGCAAGCTAGCACTTAAATCTCTCATTCTAACTTTCATGGCATCATAATCACTCATCATATCATCCAACTTCTTGTTTCTAGTAACAAGATCAACATTAGCATTCTCAAGAAATTTCACCTTATCATTTAAACCAATAATATTCTCATCAAGACAAATTTTTGTAGAAGTTAACAAGGCATTTTCATCAATGAGCCTAGTATTATCTAACGATAGCTTCTCTACTTGACATTTCAAGACTTTGTTTTTCTTGATAATCTTTTTCATTTCTTTATAGAGATTGGAAATGAATTCATCTCTATCAAACATGTCACAAATATCATTATCATTTTCACTATCAACTAAATAAGGAGTTTTTGAAGTATTTACCTCATCTTCAATGGCCATGAAACAAACATTTGCATATTCAGTTTGTTCTTCATCTTCACTTCTTTCTTGATCCCAAGTGCAAGCAAGTCCTTTCTTGTTTTTGGACTTGTACTTCTTTTCTTTCTCTCTTAATTTTGGACAGTCCGCCTTGAAGTGATTTGGACTTCCGCATTCATAGCATTGCTTTGAGTTGATATTTGTAGATGTCGATGGCTTCTTTTTGAATTTGTTGAAATGTCCCTTTTTGAACATTTTCTTGAAGTTCTTCGTGACAAGAGTTATTTCCTCATCATTCATTTCTTCCTCATCACTGGAAGATTCATTTTCGTTGTTCTCTTTAGCTTTGAGAGCAATTCCTCTTTTCCCTTTGTCTTCCACTTCTTGATCATTCAACCACTTCATCCTAATTTCATGAGTGAGAAGTGATCCAATAAGCTCTTCCATTGATTTCTTCTTCAAATCATGAGTTTCCAACATAGAAGTGGTTTTGCCTTCCCAAGCCTTTGGTAAAGCATTGAGTATCTTCATATTTTGTTCTCCTATAGAATAAGTGATGTACTCATAAATTAACTGATTTTTATACTATTTAATTACTATATTTTGTTTAAAAATCGGTTAATTGTGTCATTTAATTGATATATTTCACATTTCCTTTCTATTTCTTTGTTTATAAGTTTTTCAGTGTATTTTAGTACATTTTGGAGATAAAAAGAAAAAGAAGTGAAGATGCAAAAAAAAAAAAAAAATCGATGAACAGTAACTCCAGTGAACAGTACCACCGTCGATGATGACATCACTGCTTACGTCATGAACAGTATCCGTCGACTGGTCAAAGTCAACAAGTCAACCTGCTACAGTACCGAAAGTCAAAATGATCATTTTACCCCTAGAAATTTCCCTATAAATATGCTAGTTTCATTTCTCATTTGGGACACCAATTTTGCTCCAATCTTCTTCATTTCTTTTGTAATTTCTTTCTTTTATTATTATCTTCATATTAATATAATTTCTAGAATTTTTAGAATAGTTTTTCAAGTCTTTTTGTAAAATTTAGTAAATAAATTCTGTCCGGATAATTTCAATATTTTCGGGGAGTATTTCTTTCAAATTTTCGTTCTAATGTTTATAAATTTCATCTTATATTTATTAAATATGGATTGTGAGTAATTTCCTTTTGTTAGTAAGGATATGTGTTAAGTTATTAATAAATGGGATTATGAGATAATTTTCTTTGTACTTAATTTCTATTTGGATTTATTTAACTGGACTTATGGTCGGTTTGCCCGCCTAGTCTTTATTTATTTTGCTTTATGCACTTTAAATATCGCAAATGGATGGCCGAGCCACCTATTAGTTTAATTTACTTTTATGTCTTTTATTTTCTTTTTTATGGAAGGCCGAGCCTCCATACTTTTAGTTTAATTTATTTAAATGGCCGGTTGAACCGCCTAATTTGTTAGTTAATATAAATCCAATATTTCTTTATATATATATATATATATATATATATATTTGTATATTTATTTAATATACTTATATCTATATATTAATTAAGTATTTATGTAATTCCTATTTTAATTAATATAATTATGTGAATTAATTGGATTGACAATCTAGTTAATAAACGTGATTATATAGTTAGGATTATTAATCTTGTATTAATGATTCAAGTGGCATCTACTAATTTAATTGAGTTGCAGCTCTTGGTTTAATTAAATTAGTAGTGGAATTATATAATTTAAACTGTATATAATTAAGCTGATTGTTATATACAATTTAATGTTGGTGATGCCTTAATTACTTAATGCAATTTGATTGAACATCCTATACACGCTGGTTGGTAGCGGTGTTTAATTAAATTAGAGATTAATCTGTCTGAGTTGATCGGGATTAATCTAATTTGTAAGGATAGGAATCTGTCTGAGCTGATCGGGATTCTAAAACCAATTACTTAATAATGTCTTGATCTATGATTAATCCCATGAAAAATATACTTGATACTAATTCCTTGCTAACGTTTTTTTTTTATCATTTATATTCCAAATTCCTTTTTAATTCTATTCTCAAAATACCAAAAACCCCCCAAAACCCTTTTCGATTAATGATTTTAATTTAAGAGTTGACAAATCTTTGTGGATTCGATCCCTACTTTCCCTATCTATATAGGAATTGTTAGGTTTAAATTTGAGAGCCGCACGACAGGCTTCGTCAATAAGACTTGCTAAACACTTTTAAACCGTTAATAATGTTAGTAAAGTGAGTAAATATATCAGTAATATTTTCATTTGATTTCATAGTGAAAAGTTCATACTCCCTTGTAAGCATACCAAGTTTTGTTTCCTTTACTTGGTTTGTACCTTCATGAGTCACTTCAAGTAGTCTCCACATTTCATGTGCAGATTCACAACATCTTACCCTGTTATATTCATTCATATCAAGTGCACAAGTAAGAGTGTTCATGGCAAGAAAATTAAAGGTCATTTTCTTTTTATCTTCATCATCAAATTCCTCAGATATTCTATCAATCTTGATACCATCGACAACTTTAAAACGCACATAGGGTCCATTTTCAACAATATTCCATAATTCATAATTTAGAGAAGATATATAGATTGTAAATCTATTTTTCCAGAAATTATAGTTTGTGCCATTCAACAAAGGAGGTCTAGTAGTAGAGTAACCTTCTACCATCATAGTGTTATCTAGATGAGCCATATAATCTTTGCTTCAAGGATGTTAAGCCTTATCAACAAGAAGACCTGCTCTGATACCAATTGAAAAACCTAAGAGGGGGGGTGAATTAGGTTTTAACCGATTTTTCCTCTTTTAAAATAAACAGGCTTTCTAAGATAACAAATATCAAACACTTGGTGATCAAACAAAGTGTGAAATGATGAGTTCAAGAAAAAAAGGCAAAGAACACAAAGTTTTATAATGGTTCGGTTTATCCAACAAAACCTAATCCACTACCTTGAGCTATCTACTCAAGGATTTCACAAAACCTTCCACTAATATAGTAAGAGAGAATACAATAGAGGCTCACCCAATTCCCTTAGGGTTTTACAACACAAACCTCTTAACCAACCAAGGTTCACTCAACACTTTGAGTTTTACAATATAACCTTGTTTACACACCTATCTCTATTACAACAATTAATGAAAAAGATACTCTAAATACAATCACAATTTTCTATGATTCAAGGCTAACTCTAACCCTTAGAGTTTTAAGCTCAATGCAACCTTGAACAAAACAATCAAGTTATGAATAATAAGAGTTTGATATATGAAATCACCTTAATGTGAAGATATATCAATATAAAGCATAAATACCTCTTTGAGTAATATTTTCTTGTAAGTTGCTCAAGAACCCCAATGATTTTGATGGATTTCACAATATGAATGTTATGTTTTAGTTTCAAAATAATCTCTAGAGGTTCTATGAAGTGTTAGGATCAAATTTTTGCTCAAAAAGTAGCGTTAATAATTTTTTAAACGATTGGGTATTTATATGTATGCACTAACGGTCATAAAAATAGTTGTTTGAATCCCACTCAGGAGAAGTGCAGTCGACCGCAAATCAGGAGGGTCGTCCGTACCATCATCCGCAAATGTTTCAGAGAACTCTGGACAACCTGCGAATGATGAGCTCAGAAGTCCGGTCGACCGCTCCATCATCCTCAAGTGTTCAGAGAGTTCTGGACATACAGCGGAAGATACTCTGAGAAGTCTGGTCGACCGCATGATCTGTGGTCGTCCACACTTTTGTCAAGTCGACCACACATGCATTAAAACTATGCATAACAAGTTTCCAAACAACTCCAAGAGTTTGCAAAATATATTTTATGAATTTTGAAGTATGTTCATGTATTTTGAAAATCATTTCAAATATCCAACTCATGTTTTATCTAAATGAAATGCATTTTGAAAATCATTTCACTTTTATTGAGCAACCTATAGAACTTATTACTCAAATGGGTAGACCTGGAGATATCTAAAGATAAATAAAGAAATAATGCGACACCTCTCGATCCTATCTAATCCAAAAACGCTTATCTTCAATACTTGACATCAAAAGCTCTTTCCTGAAGATTTGAAACTTCGATCTTGCATGGATTAAATCATGAATCCAAAAACTCTATCACTTGTACAAATAAGACATTAGTCCTCATCAATGTTTGTCATTAATCAAAATTAAGACATTAAAAGCTTTAGGGCTTTCAAAATCAAATGAATTTTGAAAGTTTAATTTAATAAAATTTATATGCTTACAACTATATGGGACCCTTAAAACGATAAAAATTGGACCCTAATTTGATAATTATATGAGACTTATTTTTTAAGTTTTAAAACTATTAAAATGATAACTATTAAGGCCTAATTTAATAACTATATGAGATCTAATTTTAGGCCTTAAACTTATTAAACTAAGTTTAAACTGATAATTATTGTGGACTAATAATATTTAGGCAAGGCTTTAGACAATTGTTTAATGGTTGAGTCGACTTTGACCTCATTCCTAGTTTGATTATGGTCAATTTATTTGTTTATTCAATTTATTCATATATCATGTAATTTGTAAGTTAAACAAGGATGACTTGATCCGTGTCTTATACTTATTATGAATATCATGTGACAAGAGTATTAAATATTGCACTACAATTATGATAAAATTAGACCACCAAATTTTGTCATTTAAATTGAATAACTATAATGTCTTGTTGGATGCTACTTATAATTTGTGAGTTAGGTAATAGTATTTTAAGTCCAGTACCAATTATATGAACCTATAAGATAACACACTAAAATGATTAAAACGAATCTTTTTGTCATATGTCCAAATATAATGAATTAGGTATTATATTTAGATTCATTGTATTTGGTAAATAATATATAGCAATATAGCCATAAAAAAAATTTAAAAGCAAGGATCTAAGCTATGATCTGATCATTTTTATATATTTATTTAAGTGGAAGAAGTGTTGCGGACACCACTTAAATTGAGGAAAATTTATGTTAACTAGCATTACACCCATGCACAAAAAACAAATTTATCGGGATTTGACAAATGGATAAAATTATATAATTATAATTCATATATTATTTTAATTATATAATTGTAATAATAAAATTGTAGTGTATAATTTATATATAATAAATAATAACAATAGCAATTATGAGAATAAAAATTATTTTTGGAATAGAACAATTTATATCCTTTTCAACATCTAATACAAATTTTAAATATTTTTTTACACCTGAACCAAAACTTAATATATGTATTCTCTTTAATTTTGTTTGCACTGGCACACAAGATTGTATTTTAAACAAAATTTGAAAAATATAAATTATAAAAAGATAATTATATCATTATTTTTTAATGATCTCTCTAAAACAAACAAAAATAAAAAAGATATTTTGATCTTAAACCAAAGATTTTAAAACCTAATAGCTATTTGTTTTTTTTTGCAAAATAACCCCACATGTTTCTTTTCCCCACTCAAAGCTTAATCCATCTAACGTTCCAGTACTACGGTAAGTCTTGAGATTACTTGGCATCATGGAAAAAAAGCTTTAATCATACCTTTCATAGTATACAATAAATTTACATATGTTTTTCAAAAATTCTTTGATCTGAATTTGAATGTCAGATTTACATATATAACTTAATTCTCTTCTATCAACGTGGTAGATATTGTAGCGGGGCATTATGCTTCCCCATTTCAAAATAAGGCTTGGTCATAGGACCCAAATCCTCCCTATTATTGATCATGGTAGCAAGAATAGAATCCTCGTCGGCATCCTCATTCTCAATTATAGTCTTCCTATTTGTTTTAGCATTTGAACCCTGCAAAAACCATAATAAATTTTTCTATCAAATTAAGCCTAGTAACCGAGTAAAGGCATTTCATTTATACCAATTAATTACATGGCTCATTGAAATATTAGATAATCAACTAGAAGTGTTTTAATTTAAAAGGGAATAGAAAACCATAATAGCAACCCTCTTTTTTGGGATGAAAATAAAAACAACAAATAGTTTTCCCCAAATGTCAATAAACAATTACAGAGAAATCATGAAAAATAATCAGATAAAGAAGAAGATAACCTGGAAACAACAGTCGTTGCCTCTTGTGTATACACCCAAACTCCTACAAATCAACACCAAAATGTGCACATAATAAAACCCTATTTAATTGCTTTTGAAAAGTTGTGATTTTGAAATTCAAACAGAGATAAGTGTGAACATTTGTCTCTATTAAAAATGATGAGGTTTGAAAGAGATTTGAAGTGAATTGGAAAGTAACGTTAGTAGAGGAGCGAAATTTGATTTCGATTTCCATGGGCTCAATTCTTGTGGAGTTTTATCTTTTAGAAAACTAATTATGCGCCCATGCAATGCACGAGAATTATATTTTTAATAGTGGTTTGACATATGAATAAGATGTTATAATTGTTATTAACATATCATTAAAATTATATAATTATATATAGTAATAATTCTGACAATCACAATTAAGAAAATTAAAAATGAGAATCCACCTTTTAATATAGTTTTGTAATAATATAATATGTCTTTTCAATCTAGTGTTGCACCCTAACAATGCACAAAATTAGTTTTTAACAAAGATTAAATTATAATTAGTTGTTTTTAGAATCAAAATTCATTCATATGAGGATCCACCTTTTATTTTAGCAAATCAAAAGCAATCTTTATTTTTTTGAAAGTGAAATTCTATGTATAAATATAATAGCTAATTTTTAGATGTTAAAATTTCTTAATTTGTAGTGTTAAAGTGTACCCAACATCATTAAAAATATTCCCAAAATCTATATAGAAATCATCTCATAATTATAAAATTTTATATTTGTCCTCAGCACACAAAAAAGAAGAAGAAAAAAATTAGTGAATGATTCAATTTGAACTACGTCCATTAACCATTTAATTTAAAGAGCTCATCAATTATAACAATAATAAATAAAAAAGTTCCAAACACATTTCTAGATCCGTTCCTCTTATCTGCATGATTCTAAATTTCTCTTACTTTTTCATTGCTTGAAATTTAAGAAAACCTTGGAAATAGAATTGGACAATTGAGTCCCAAAAACATCTGATCTTTGATCTAATAATCATTTGTTGAATTTGAATTTAGTCACAATCCAAAAGGACCAAACAAAATGGACTTTTGATTCACATTGTTGTGGTTATAACAAAATGGACACATGACTCTTTCTTAACTTTACACCTGTATATTATATCCTCACCCAATCGATGCCTTACACAAGAGTTGAAGAGCTACAACACAAAAGTAGGTAGTCCATGGCTCATACTTGTTGCTTCTTTTTTCTTTTTTTTTTTGTAATTGCCAAATTAACGAAGATGAAGTCCTACAGAATCAGCACTAAAGACACAAAAAAGTTCAAATAGCGTGCTTAACTAAAAAAAAAAAAAAAACAAATGTTAAGTGTGCTTGGTCTCACATTAAAGAAAAATAAATAAAAATAAATCATGGAATTAGTAGCATAGAGAGGCCACATTAAATTTTGATGGTTGTAAAGTTCTTTTTCATATATACTATATATAAAATTTACAAAAAATATTCTATTCATCTCGATTTTGAATGTCAACTTTGACTTTAGTAAAAACTTAAAAATGATCTTTTACTTTAAATTAATTTACAAAATTATATTTAATATTAATACTCCTTGATCTCACTAAGATATGCTTGATTTCTATTTTCATCCATATTAAATTATAGTTCAATTTATCTATTTAGAGTGTAGTTAATTTTTCAATAGACATGATTTCTCTTATTTAATTCATTAACTCAATCTGAAAATTTAAATATAATTACATCACAATTAATTCTTTTTAGTCCAAATATAATTAAACATTTTATATAAAAAAATTCTCATGCGAGTTATCAAAAAAAATTATTAAATGTAATTAGTATTTCAATGAAAAAAGTAATTGTTGAATCAATTCTAATATAAGGGTAAAATATAAAAAATGTAGAAAAAATTAACAATTTCAATAATATTAAACATGTCTTTTTAATTTTTGCTAAAAATGGGACGTGCATATTTTAGTGGGAGGAAGGGATTAGAAAGAAATGTGAGATCAATGATTTGATTTAGTGAGATGTAAATTAAAATAGTGAGATTTTTAATGGATTTTAGATAAAAAAATATTTATTTAAGAAAAATAAATATTCAATTCTAAACAAAATAAAATAGAAATATGTATATTTAATTTTGGATGAATGTAGTATTATTCATCTTAAAAAATGTCATTTTAATTATAATATTTTATTCCAAAATATTCTTTGTCTCCTACAATTAGTAATTTATAATTATGATGATTTTTTCAATATTTTTTTATGGAGATCTTTTTCAATCTTATCCTTCATTTAATGTACTTTGATTTTAAAATAAGTAAAAATTATAGTAATAAATGATAAAGAAAAAAAATTAAGTTTAAAGAGTATGAAATCCTTATATTTAAATATCCTTATATATGTAAAAGTTCTACTGATATTTTGGGATGGATATAAATATACGTATAAATTATAATTCCGACTATAACGCCTGCATATTTATTTTTTAACATAAATACATATATTTTTATATTATTGGTATCTCAATTCACTGAATCAATATATATAAAATCAGATTTCCAGACACCGCGCAGCCCCGATTTATACATTTCTCCACCTGCGTCGCCGCCACCTCTCCGCCGCCGGATGCCGAAGATTATGAGCTCCGTTGTGCTTCCTGGTTTAGCTTCTTTTGGAAAGTCTTCTATTGTATCCGTTTTTTTTCTCAAAGGCAAAACCCTGAAACGATTTAAATCGGTGGACAAATTTGAATATGGCATCGCTAAATGTTCTTCTAATGTACTTCTTGCTTCTTCGCGGAAGATCAGAGTGTCCCCTGTTATTAACAGTTCCGCTAAGAAGTCTTCGGCTAACCCCATTGTTGTCATAGATAATTACGATAGCTTCACTTACAATCTATGCCAGGTTAGTCTCTTGTCCGGTACATTGCAGGTTTTTTTTTTTTTTCAATAGTAAATATAAATGTAACTTTCGTGTGCAATTGGCTGATAAATTTCCTTGCTCTTTTGTTGGGTTCTTGTGATCTCAAGTATTTGGGAGAGCTTGGGTGTACATTTGTGGTGTATAGGAATGATGAGCTCACGGTGGACGAATTAAGACAGTAAGGACTTTTAAATGTATATATACACAACTCTGTTTTAACTTTCAAGTTCGTGAATGTTTATTTTATATAAATACAAGTTTTAAAGTTAGTTAAGATTTAGCCCACGTAAGTGGCAATAGACAGTTTCTGTAATTACTGCATTGTTTTCTACTTGTTTCATGATCTAGTAGCATTTCGTTTAATTTATTTGGGATGAATATAATTTTAGATACGCTTATTACCTGTATTTGTGACTAATATCCATGATAACTCTTTTTTGTTGTGTACAATAAGTTTTAAATGTGTGTCAAAGTACTGGTCTACCCTCTATCACAACAGGATTTTCTTGACGAGGAATGTTCTCTATGAATTGTTCTTAATTTGGGTTGATTTCCTGTTCTACTGTTCATTGGCAGCCGTATGTATAATAGGATTCTGCTGTGACGAAATGATGTTCCGATGACATTTGTTACTTTTTGTCGAATTGGCAATCTGCATTTTATTGTATATATAGGTGGATGACATTTTTCTATGGGAGTTGAAACTCCATGGAGATAGGTCACTAATGCACCCTCCAATGTATGCACTATTGAATGGTAGTGCATTCTCCTATAACATATTGCTATTGATATTTTTACATGGTTCATTCTTCTACCGTATAGGTATAGCAGATTTGTGCTAACATGAAAATGCAAATATATTAAAGTTTATGTATTACTTTTTCAGGTTAAACCCAAGAGGAATTCTGATATCACCAGGACCTGGTACAATAACTTTTAACTTTCTTCATTCTTTTCTGTTCTCTGTCCTGATCTTGAAATACCATTTACCTTATCTTTCCTCATGTATATATCTCCACTTCAGGGACACCTCAAGATTCAGGAATATCATTGCAAATCGTGTTGGAGTTGGGACCAAGTATACCAGTATTTGGAGTCTGTATGGGCCTCCAATGCATTGGAGAGGCTTTTGGAGGTATAAATTTCCCATAAAAAACTACTGTTGAAATTTCTTTAGATTAAGTATGCCTTTTGTGTGAGAAACTAGTTTCTGATAGATATAATTTTCCAGACAAAGACTAGACATTATCTTGGAATTTTATGAACAAAAATCCAGGAAATTTTAAAGGAGTGAATGTGGAATTTATGTAGTTTTTCTACTGCAATTTCAGCTAGACTTTCCATGTTTGGTTGGTAGGGATTCTGACTGGGGTAAGTATTCTTTTCCCTTAAGTTTAAATTCCTGCATTTGGTTCAATCTTAGAGTACTTGGAGAAGTAAAAAAAAAACTTAAAACAAGATAAGTTGAGCAATTTTACTGGATTTTTATTCCTCGCCTCAAGCTGTTAGTCTAATTATTTTCTTAAGGAATTTAATCAACACCAGGAAATTTTAAAGGAGTGAATGTGGAATTTATGTAGTTTTTCTACTGCAATTTCAGCTAGACTTTCCATGTTTGGTTGGTAGGGATTCTGACTGGGGTAAGTATTCTTTTCCCTTAAGTTTAAATTCCTGCATTTGGTTCAATCTTAGAGTACTTGGAGAAGTAAAAAAAAAACTTAAAACAAGATAAGTTGGGCAATTTTACTGGATTTTTATTCCTCGCCTCAAGCTGTTAGTCTAATTATTTTCTTAAGGAATTTAATCAACACCAGGAAATTTTAAAGGAGTGAATGTGGAATTTATGTAGTTTTTCTACTGCAATTTCAGCTAGACTTTCCATGTTTGGTTGGTAGGGATTCTGACCGGGGAAAGTATTCTTTTCCCTTAAGTTTAAATTCCTGCGTTTGGTTCAATCTTAGAGTACTTAGAGAAGTAAAAAAAACCTTCAAACAAGAAAAGTTGAGCAATTTTACTGGATTTTTATTCCTTGCCTCAAGCTGTGAGTCTAATTATTTTCCTAAGGAATTTAATCAACACCAGGAAATTTTAAAGGAGTGAATGTGGAATTTATGTAGTTTTTCTACTGCAATTTCAGCTAGACTTTCCATGTTTGGTTGGTAGGGATTCTGGCCGGGGAAAGTATTCTTTTCCCTTAAGTTTAAATTCCTGCATTTGGTTCAATCTTAGAGTACTTGGAGAAGTAAAAAAAACCTTCAAACAAGAAAAGTTGAGCAATTTTACTGGATTTTTATTCCTCACCTCATGCTGTTAGTCTAATTATTTTCCTAAAGGAATTTAATCAACACCAGGAAATTTTAAAGGAGTGAATGTGGAATTTATGTAGTTTTTCTACTGCAATTTCAGCTAGACTTTCCATGTTTGATTGGTAGGGATTCTGACTGGGGAAAGTATTCTTTTCCCTTAATTTTAAATTCCTGCGTTTGGTTCAATCTTAGAGTACTTGGAGAAGTTAAAAAAAAAACCTTAAAACAAGAAAAGTTGAGCAATTTTACTGGACTTTTATTCCTCGCCTCAAGCTGTTAGTCTAATTATTTTCCTAAGGAATTTAATCAACACCAGGAAATTTTAAAGGAGTGAATGTGGAATTTATGTAGTTTTTCTACTGCAATTTCAGCTAGACTTTCCATGTTTGGTTGGTAGGGATTCTGACTGGGGAAAGTATTCTTTTCCCTTAATTTTAAATTCCTGCGTTTGGTTCAATCTTAGAGTACTTGGAGAAGTAAAAAAAACCTTCAAACAAGAAAAGTTGAGCAATTTTACTGGACTTTTATTCCTCGCCTCATGCTGTTAGTCTAATTATTTTCCTAAGGAATTTAATCAACAAATCACGCATCTTATTTTTAAGAATCCTTTTTCTTTTTTTATCTCCATCAAAGTGCTAGTCCTTTTTCTATAGCCGTCTCTATCTATTAGAAGAAGAGTTGTTTTCATGACAGGGAAGAAGAGGCTTTTTTTTTATCTTGCGTTTTGAAATTTCATGGCAGTAGAGGTGGGTTTTCTTCTCTTCTTTTACTTTCTTGTAAGATTCGATTTTTTCTTATTTTTTCATGTTTAAAGGTTTTTCTTTTTGTTAGAAAAGAAAATTGGCATTGGGGCTTTTAGTTGTTTTTTTTCTTTCTGATTTGTTATTGATCGCTGATTGAGTGATACTTGGCTCCTGTGGTTGGGTTTTGTGGTTCTGTATTTTTTTTTTTCATGATAGGAATTTCAATCTTTCATTGAGCATTCAAGATCAAGTGGTTCACTAATTTTTTATTAGATTATAGCAGCATGAAGACCGAAAATCTAAGGAGCTACTTGAACAAGTTGAATTGAAATATAATATACAGTATTTCATTGGAGTCATGGTCCTTGGAATCGATATAAGATAAAGAGCAAGGACATTTGTTACTAAAGTGGAAAGATAATGCATAAGGAAATTGAAGCAAATTTAAAACTTTAGTCAGCATTCTTTGGATTTAGGCAATAGAAGAATTGCTGATGTTTGTGTCAAACTTTTAAAAAATTTCATCTTGTAGCTTTGAGACTTTGTTGGAAATTTCATCCATTGGACAGTGCTTTGTTTTTGGTCAAAACATATATTTTAAAGGTTTGACCATTTTTTTACTTATAGAAATTTTTTAAAGGTGTATTTTATTTTCCTGTCCATGAAAATTTGATGTGAAGATCTATAATCAACCTCATAATAATCAATTACATCTTCATAATTGATAAGGAGCAAGGAAACATAATTATTATATTTTTTGAACATTAAACAAGTTAAAACATAATTGAAGTAATAAGTTGATTACATTCCTCAATTCATTAATTTGAAAAAAATATAGGAATAGGAATCTTGGCATTTTCCATGACAGTATTTCTAACTTTTCCAAACGCAGTATAAGGAATCTGTTTGTATTCATTTTCCCCAAAATCATATTCCTGGATTACTTTACTTTCCTACCAACCAAACAAGCCCTTAGAATTTTATTGATAGAAATAATTTTCCAGACAAAGATTAGACATTATCTTGGAATTTTATGAACAAAAGTAAATTTTCATTTAAATATTAGACATGTTTTGGAACATATGGAAATTTAAAGGAGTGAATGTGGAATTTATGTAGTTTTTCTACTCCAATTTCAGCTAGACTTTCCAGCTCTGCACTTGTGAATTGGTTTGTGTGGACTGCCTTGTGCATGTAAATTGCATTGATATGAGAAGTGTGAGTTCTTTCCTATGGATGTTTCTCAGTGGTGAGGATGGAAAAAGCAAAGTGAAAAGTTAGAAAGAAGTTAAATTTTCCATTTATAACTGAGTTTCCTTCATTCTTGCTTTGGTAAAATTTAAAGGGAAAATTATCTGAACAAGGGTTTCTGTTATAGAGAAACATAGAATCTCTACTGGTAGGAGATACAAGTTTGGGAGATTATGCAAGCTTCACCAACTCATATAGCATGACCAACTCTCTAGGCTAGATTGATTGGATGAGCAAGAAAATGTGATATTCAACTCTTGCTGTATGCATTAGGAAGATCATTTCAGATTTGTATTGTGAACCAGAACTCCCCAAAAGATTGGATCACATTTGGAGGTGGCAATTGATTTTTTCAAGTCTTCTTAATTGTTTACCTTTTGAACCTAGAGAATGCAATCCAGTGTCTTATTATTACCTAGCTAATGTTTATCTTGACACTGCAAAGTAAACTTGATGGGAAGAGTGAGAGCAAAAAGGTTTAAGAACATTTACTTTTTCACATTAAGGTAATGCTGATAACTGTGTTGATTTATTCTTCCACAATGTGTCTTTAAGCAGGGAAAATTGTCCGTTCTCCTTTTGGGGTAATGCATGGAAAAAGTTCTCCCGTTTATTACAATGAAGGTGGAGAAAATGGATTGTTAGCAGGCTTATCAAAGTAAATCCCTCTTATATGTGTGTGTGTTGCATCCATTTCCATTTGATTTCTAGGCTATGAACTTTGATTAAACATTGAGTTCTTTGTTGTTGCATCCAATTTCATTTTGGGGGGCGAGGATGCAAGCAAAATGAGTGAAAATGTTATGTTCAAAAGTATTTACAAACTTGAATGGGTATATGGTTGCATGAGCAGATACCGGATATTCTCCATTTTGGTTACTGTTCATTAAATATTTACTCAGTTCCAATATTGTTTGTCAATGCTTGCATGTGCCTGACATCTAAAAGCCAATTGAGCTTAACTTTCCTGGACATGCATACAAGCTGATGCATGTTTGTTTCTGTTTTTAGCCCGTTTACTGCTGCTAGATATCACAGTCTTGTTATTGAGGAGGAAAGTTTTCCTAGTGACAAACTGGAGATTACAGCTCAGACGGAGGATGGGCTGATAATGGCTGCTCGCCACAGAGTGCATAAGCATATACAGGTGAAGGATTTCTCCCTCCCTTCCTTTCTTCTTCTCTTCCTCTCTTCTTCCTCTCAACATTTTCTATGTGTAAGTGTGTCTTTGTGTTTATGTGCTTTCAAGTGATGGCTTAAGGCCCTATTTATAGTAGATAATTCGTTGATCACCAAGATCTAATGGTTGAAATGAAATTATGAGGTGGAAGTTTAGATAAAAGGCCACAAATCTTCCATTTTCTTCAAGACCAAGAACAATTCTTCTAGAGAAAGTATTTTAATTTTAGTCCCTTCAAATTTTCTTTTAAGTCCCTCAATTTTGGAGAGGAATAGTTTTCTTTTAGGTCGTCCTTTTTCTTGAATACCAAAGATAATTCCTTGGGGGAGGCCAAGAATGTGTAGGATGATGCCACGTAGTGAAGAAAATAAATGAGGAATGCCACATAATGCTTGGAGACCAAGAATATGTTTCAAGATAATACCAAGTGGTAGATGAAATAAATATAGAAAGCCACATAAGAGGAATTTCTATTCTAAGTATAAATTAGTCCTTCAATTTACATAATATCCTTAAATGTTTCATTAAATAAATAACTTTCTAATTAACCTCATATTTTTGCAAAAATAAAAGCCCTAGGTTTTGGGGTGTTACATGTTTCTTGTGTGTATATGCATTTAGACTAACACACTTTAAAATCATCATTAGGTGAAGTATGTGTGTATTTTTTCGCTTAGTCATCCAATTCATCTAGGTAATTTTAAAAAAAATGAAAAGAAATAAAATTCTCATCAAGCAGTGTATGATAGTGCAAATTCATGATCTGCTTTCTTTCTTGTGGTTGGGGAAGGAGGTGGTGGTTTGTGGGGAAGGGAGCTTGTTTTTTTCAGTAACCTGTTGGAGTTAGGGATATCCATTTTCCTAAACTTTCATTTGGTCAATGGTAGGCAATATGTGTATCAGGAGTAGCTAAATTTGAGAGGAATACTCCTATCAGGAATACTCTTCTAAATTGCACATAAGTTGACTTTGCATATAAACAAAGCATATGGAAACTGCCACCAAAATACAACAGAGTCAGAAAACTAGAGAAAAAATGCTGGATCATTCTTACTTTAGTTTCCTGTGTACAATAAAAACAACTTTTTCCAACTTGGCTTATGAAAATATTGTATACTCTTTTTTTCTTTTTTTTGATAAGTAAAAGTTGTATACTCAATATAATATAAGTAGTTCCTATTTATTCACTAAAAGGAAGATTAACACATAAAAACATTGTTTACTCAGTTTAATACAAGTAGCTCCTAGTTATAGTAGTCTAATTTTGGCTGCTGATCAGGTTTAGTAGTGGCTGGTGTGACGATAGTGTTTACTGAAATAAAGACGCTTTATGCGATAGGTCTATACATAATCCAGAAATGCTTGATGTTTTACTTCATAACTGCATTTTTTAATGGTAGGTTTCTCTTGCTTGTAATGCATGCAAAATCCATCTCAACTCTCTGGCAAAGATGCATACCTAAAAGGGAGATGAATGATATTGCAAATATGGAGACAAGCACATAGTTAGGGGCAAGATTGGCCTGAGTTTAAAAATGAAAGCTTGAGCCTGAGTTGGTACCATGTTGACTTTCTTTAAGTCAAAAAAGAAAAAGAAAAAAAGTATTTTGAAAGATTTATTGCTTTGTGAGTTTAATGTATCACTCGATGTTAAGTTCCTATATATTAGATAAATTAATAAAACAGTCAAAATATAGTTAAAATACTTTTGTAAGAAGTTTTCCATTTTGTGGTTTTCATTAGCTAATATATGCTTAACACGCAATTGCAGGGTGTTCAGTTCCATCCTGAAAGTATCATAACAGATGAAGGCAGAAAAATAGTTGAAAACTTTATCAAGCTTATTGAGAGAAAGGAAGCTGAATGTCAGAATTAGATGAGTTCACTAGACGGACCAAGATTGTCTTTGTCTAAAGCACCATGATTTGAAGGAAGTTGTGAATGGCTAGACTAGATTAGGGACTTTCCCCCTGAGTTCCTTCCTGCACTTAGAATTTTATTGATAACTTACTTTTGAAGCAATGAAAGGAATTATATCTTTCTTGTTTGCCCTATTCTTGTTCCAGCATTTCTCAGTTACCCTTATCTTTGGGTTTCAAGTTTATGAGCAGTTGGCTCCTGATCATAGCTTCACATTAGTTGTAATGTTTTTGAGTCATTTTGGTTTATTGGTCTTACTTTTCATCTGCTGCACATGATATGCAACTGCTCTTGGGAATAAATCCTTCAACCGCTTGGACCATTTGGCTATTAGCTAAATGCCCAATTTATTTTCAGATATTGGAGTTGCTATTGGTGTTTTGAGTATATGCAACCTTGGAAGGTTTCTCTCTGCACCATACCCTGAACTACAATTTCTAATGCTTTATTAGAAGTAAAGCTTTACATGCTAAATGTGATTGTGGAGGTCAAGCGTGCAAGAAATCAAAATTAATTAATGCACAACTCAAGTTTTAAATTTTAATCACAAGATTAACAGCATTTTAAATCCGAATCTAAAATCTAATATGTAAAATCGTACTTATCTTGAATATTTTATAATGGTTAGCGGGGATTCAACGGTGAATATTAAGAGCTTTTTAATGGTCCAATTTGGTCTTTGCAGTACCGAGAAATAAGTGAAATGAGAAATCTCTCTTGCGTGGCAGCAAAAGTAGCAAAAATTGCAGCTGGGACTGGGAGTGCCAAGCTGTGGGGCGTTTAAATAAAGCTTGGTACTGTAAGTGCTGAGGAACACCAAAGCTTTGAGATGAAACGCGACAATAATTTTACCAAACATATAAAAAATTTTAGAAAAGGAAAAATATGCTCTTTTTTTTTCATTTTAATTGTTCATTTTGAATTTGTATTAAAATTAACACTTAATGTTATTAAAATTGATAAATTGTAACTAAACTTCTTGATTTATCCTTATTAATAACCAGTATTTTACTGAGAAATGCAGTCTCAAGAAAAATTAACTCATCTAATTAGATTCAAAATTCACATTTTTTTCTATGTCTTGCTCCCATACGTGAACGTAATGGTGCACGGGTCATGTCAGCTACCCAAAAGAATTGAACGCCTAAATGTGGACAACTTCTGGTTCCACCTCAAACGCTCCACTTTTTTATTTTTTTTATGGGTATCTCAAACACTTCACTGTATAGATATTCATGTGCTCCAAAGCCATACACTAATCCATGTACTGCATCAATCAAGGGCAAAACTTCATGTTATTGATGATATTCACAAATTTGGGGTGCCGATATTTTGGCTTAGACAACAGAAGGAACAATTTTTTTTTTTTTTTTTACACAACAAAATTTGAATTCACACACGAAAAATTTGTTTAGCAAAAATCAGGACAACTATTTTTTAAAAAACATATTCTTGCCAAAATTTGTTTAGAATTTTTTTCAAAGTCTTATAAATATGTAACCATTAAAAGAAAACTTCTGTGAATTTGCAGGTTATGCATGGAGTAATTAAATTTCAATATTAATAGATATTCATATTTATTTGTGCTTATCATTTTTTGTACTGTGATTTATTAAAAACAAATCAAAATTAATACTTATGTATTTTTAAAAAGTCATATTTATATTTTCAATAGTAAATAAGGGTAAAATTGAAAGAGTGTCTACTAAAATTAAAAATTAGACAATTGGAATGAGACACTCTAAAAAAGAAATATGAAAAATTGGAGGAACAACAAGAAGATGGCTTTTAGGACTTCAACGTACTGTGGAAGTGGTAAAATGGTTGTAATGAGGACTTCTTTGATAGATTTGAACCTAGGAAGAAGGTTTCTTGCATGTGAAAATTACGGGTGACTGATTATTACACAATTAATCAAATATGTTCAATCAAGAAATATGCAAATCTATTACATATGTCAAATAAAATAAATTGTCAAACAATCTATATGGATTAGACCATAAATCTCGTAACATAGAATATCATAAATATCCCATTTCTTACAAGTGCATGAGCTCTGTATCGACTGCAAATTGCTCCATGTTAGCATAATTCCATAGCATATGCTTCAAACCTTCATTAGAATGCATAGCCTTGAAATTGTTTGTAAGTGTCCACACAATTATGGTGTTTAATGTCTGGTAATATTTCTTGCATCACTGGAACTAATCCCTGTTCAACAATACAAAAAAAAAAAAACTTATTTTAGAAATCAACAAATCAAGCTATTTAAACACAAATAAACACAATCTCATTAAGCTATTTAAATGTTGTTCTTATAAGAAATTATTCACCATTCCTTACCTGAGTTTGATATCCTAAGATCTTGTATTAGATTCTCCACAAACCAACTCCGTGAAGATTTATTTTCATTCTCAACAACTTCATAGACAATAGGAAAAACACCATTATTCCCATCAATTCCAACTGCGGTCAATAAAACACCAGGATGTAGTCCCTTTAAGAAATGTTTCATCTAAGTCTATAACCCTTCTACACCCAGCCTAGAAACTAACTCCTAGAACATCTATGTAAATATACAATCTCTGGAAATTTTTTTTCCAATATTGCTATTTTTAATGAGTATCTAAAAACACCTGATTCTCGGGATTGCTCCTTCTAATCTCTTCACAATAATTCCAAACAAGCTTGTATTGCTTTTTATAGCTCCCTTCTATTAATTTTTTTTGCTATAGCCTGAGCCTTGTAGAATTTGAGAATTGTTAAGTTGACATTCAATTCCCTATGCACTTTCTCTATGAACTCATAAACATTGACACCTTGATCTGACCTAAAGTCAACTAGATACTTTGTTTCTATGTATCTTGTTGCTGCCAATTATGGATGAGGGTTCTTGAGAATTGGTGTTTTGGATTCATTGTTCTAATCATGAATGTTGATGTGCCTTCTACCTGGTCTGCATATACAAACATGTTACAATTTAATCATCTACATTTAGCTCTAACAAAACTGTAAGTGGTTTAAGAAGTCATCACAAGTGTACAAATTACAATTTGATTACCTAACTTACTCTAACTAAATATATAGGAAAGTAAGGGTCGATCCCACAGAGACTTGTAAAATCCTATAATTTTAATTTGTTTATAAAAATAAAATATTTTTGGGGTTTTTTGTTTGGTTTAAAAAGTAGTTTTAACTAATTAAAATAAATAAAAAGAATACAATAATCAAATCGTTAGCAAGGACCGTGTATCAAGTTAATTAATTCCATGGGATAAATCCTAGATAAAAAGAAATAAATTATTGAGTTATTGATTTTAGAATCCAAGATTTCTATCCTTAAATATTATATTATTATGATAAGCTTAGAAAATTAATCTACTAATTCAATTAAAAATCTTACAACGGGGCGTGTATTCAATTCCTAATCAAATTGCCTGAAGAGTATAAAACATCACCAACAATAACTTGCATATAACAATTGAGCATTAATTATACATAATTTAAACTATATAATTTCCTATTAATTTAATTACACCAAGAGATGGATCCTAATTAAATTAATAGATGCCACTAAATTATTAATGCAAGATTAATAATTATAGCTTCTATAGTTTGGATATTAGTCTACTTTGTCATTTGGTTCGATGACCTCTTTGCTATAATAGCATATGTAATAATCATATAAGCATTTAAACATATATCATATAAAAACAAACATTTAACATGGATATAAATTTTTAAAAAATAATGTAAATATATTCTCACCTCAATAATTATAAATAAAGGTGAATGTGTAATGCAGTTTAATCATCAAGTTCCTCTATTCCTACAATAATAAAAACCTGATAAGTTTCTAAGTAATTATTGAATTAAATAATAAAAGAAATTGAGGTAATTTGGTAGGCTCTAGGAACTTCAGGGGTTAAAATTCATTTTTTTAGAAAGTTTAGAGCATTTCTTGAATTAAAAAATTATTAATTTGACTAAACTAAAAATAATTTGGAAGGTTTGGGGTTTAAACATAACTTCTGAGAACTTTGGAGTGGCTATGTAACTTTACATAAAATTGTGGTGTCAAACTGGAATTTCAAGAAACTTCGGGGTTAAATTGAAAATCCTAAAAAATTATGTTTGGGTAAAATTTGAAAACTGTAAAAGTCTAATTTGGGGATTTAGGGTTCTAAAACTTCATGGGTCCAATTGAAAATTTGAAACTTTTAAGATTAAAGAACAAATCTTTTAAAGCTTCTATCTTGGCCCCCAATTTCCTTTTAATTCACAAACTCTAACCCTAAACCATATTCTTCTTCCCTTTATCCCCCTTCTCCTCTCCCTTGTTGCAGCCGACACACACACACTAAGCAAACAAACAAAATTTGCAAAACACACAAATACACACAAACAATAAAAAATCATCACCCATACACACATCATAAACACACACACACACAAGACAAAAAGTTAACACACACGTACACTCACATGCATACACCTGCACACACAAATCACATATCACGCACACAACACAAACACGCAATACATACACATACACCCATGACATAGTTGTGACCAAGAGAAAGAGGAAAAAAAAATGAAATGAGAAAAGAAGGAAAGATAAAGAGAAGAAAACATATTCCAGGTTCATGAAGTTTGTAGGGAAAATCAAAAGAAAAATATGACCTTTGAGACTTTGGTGAAAGGTGGCTGAAATTTTTTGGGAGAAAAGCCTAGGGTTTTTCTTCTTTCTTTTCTATCTTACCTTGATATTTGAGAAAAGCTTGGTAAATAATTTTTTAGGGTGAAGTTGATTATATATAGGTAGAGTAATTTCCTAATAAATTGAGTTTTCCTTGGACTAAAATAATTGGGATTAGCTATTCTAATCCAAGTGGGTTTCTTAAAAATATAAAAAATAAAATTATTCTTTTTATTTCTGGGTATTACACTTTCAGCTCTAAATCTGGGAACTGAAAATTTCTCACTTTTGATACCTTCTTCATTAGTGCTTGAATGAGAGTTGTAGATGTCTGAATCATTATCATAATCATTTGAATATGTTTCAAAATTACCAATATCCCCAATTGAATCCTGAGATTCATTAATCTATAAATTGTACAACAACTTTCCTTGAAATTTACTTCTTTCAGCCATTGTAGTAGTTGCATTGGCTCCAAAATCATTATTCATCTCTCCATTGATCTGTTCATTTGCCTATTGTTATTCATTAGGAATGGAAGCTCGATTTTGAATTTTATTGACTTCAATGCTAACATTCTAGTCAAAATCACCTAGCCCTTCATCTACTACTAGATTATAAAGACTGTCATTATCATCGGATAGATCATTTTTTGGATTTTCAAATCTATCTCCTTCATCTAACTCTTCATTTCCTTCTGTAATTACACCAACATGGGCTATCTCCTCAACAACATATTTTATTTGAGGTTCTACACCATTTTCAGTAACATTACAACCAAACTAATTTAGCCTCACCACCAATAAGATTTCAGGAAGATTGTGGGTCATATTTTCATCCTCTTGACATGTAGGGATTTTAGATAACTCGGAGAAATCACTTACATAAACTTTTGTCGCTAGATCATATAAGTAAAGCTTATCTCTAAAGTCATTAAATGCATTTATGGTGAACCAATTACCATTAAGTTGGACACAAATACAAAATCAATATAATATGTGTTAGAACCCTAATGTATTGAATAGCATATATAAGTTTGAATATGAACTCACAGTATGCACAAACTCTTCATTATAATTTAAGTTACCAAGGGACCTATCCATAAATAATTTGGCATACAAGAGCCAAAAAAACCACATTCCACATCACCTACTTGTTGTGAAGCATTTGAAATCATTAGAGGGATATTGTATATAGTCCATGGTTGCATCCTTACACATTGCTCCCATTATGTCCAACAAAACCTAGTATATAACAAGGTAAATAGGAATCAAATACATGAAACTTTTATCATCAAACTTCAAACAATTACATTTCAAATGCATTCTTTATTATGTCAACCTCATATCTATGTTCTAGTGACTGTAGTAAGTCTAGGAGTAGCATACAAGGACTAGTGTCTTCTTTGTCATTAGCAAAATTACATAGGATAAGAAGACACCAATGTGTCCTAAAAATTTATCAAAAAGCAAAACAATTACTATCCAATTTTACTCAATGCATGTAAGACATCCAAAATGAAGAACAATGAATACAAACCACATAACAATTGGGACCAACACATATTTTTTTGCTTAAAATACCCAAATTGTTTATTCGTCTCAAAACTTTGACATTTTCCCCAGAAGTGTATAATTGGAACCACAAACAATCCATGCACAAGAATAAATATCTCTTGTCTTCTGAGAGCTCATTCCATATTGTTCTACGAAAAAATAGAGTTTTTTAATCAATCATATAAAATAGATGCTCAACAATCATTGATAATCATTAAGATAATAGGTTACTTACTCAAAATATTTGTCAAATTCACTAGAATCCAATTTTTCTTGCGATTTGTTTTATTTAGACCTCTGTCTTCTAAGCATATTTGAATCAAATTTTCTATTTACAAAATATGCCAAGTTCAAAAATAAGTTGTTGAGAACAAGATATACAATGGTTGCAGTAAAAGAAAAATGGGCCAAAACTTTAAAGTACAATACAAAGCAGATCCACGAAAGGCTGGATACAAAATATTTCTTTTTAAAAGTGCATTATCTCTCATTTAGTCTACAACAAAACAATGCACAAAAACTTTGCATATTCGATTTCAGCTACCCACAAAATAAACAATTTCCACTAAGAGACAAACACTGTAAACAATCACACACTAGAATAAAAAAAGGAAACAACCACAGTGAATCAATCGAATACACTTGATTGTTTCTTCAAACAACTTGTTGGCAATGAACAAAAACATAACCAAATCGCAAAAAGGACTAGCAGCACTAGATCCTCAGTCCATGTAATCCCAAACAAGCTTCAACCTTTAGCAGACCACATTGTTCATTCTTCATTCAATCGTCATATAGAGATAGATATAGAAGGTAAATTTAAGTTTTATGAAGCTTAAACCGGTTGGTAGTAAAAGTTAAGGTTTTTTCCCCCTTTTTACCCTTTAAAAATTTAGTACTGAAAATAGATATAATACTCGTTTTAGTTTTTTTTTTAAAAAATGGTTTATTTAATTAATTAATTTAACCCAAGTTCAATAGAGATTTATTTACCCTACTTATATATATATACACACACATACACACATCATAAGACATAATTAAATATAATTTACCAAATTTTTTTACACGCAATCTAAGGTGAGAAAAACCTCTCCTCGTTCTTTAAAGTGGTAGCCGCCACTGGTCACCGATGACAACAACAAGCCCAATAAGCTCTCATTTTATTTTCATTCTCCATTGTTCCTACTCTAGAAATCCTCTTAGATTTTTCCATGTCTTTGTAAAAAAAACTAGTTAGAAGAGGGAGCAAAAGGGGGAATGAAGGGGGCGGCAAAGAGTGAGGAAGAAGGGGGAAGGAGGGGGTGGTGTGAGAAAGGGGAGAAGGGAGGGGGACAGCGGCATGAGGGGTGGTGGTGGTGGTGGCTAAAGGGAAGGGGGGAAAAAGTAGTAATGGTGGCTAAAAGGGATGAGTAGCGGTGGTGGTGCTAAGGTTGGGGAGGAAAAAAAAAGAAGAAGGGTGCTAGAGTTTGGGTAGTAAGGAATTGGATAACGGTTAGGGTTTAGAGAAAGAGAAGAAGAATGTGATAAAATTAGAGTTATAGTTTTTGGGTAAAAGAGGTTATATAAGAAAGGGGTATTTTTGTAATTCAACCCTTATCCATATTTGCAATTAGGTTCTAAGGATTAAAAAATCCTAAATTTCCCAAATCCAAACACCAATTTTACAAATTTAAGCAAACATGCTTAAGGTTTTCAAATTAGTTCCAAATGTTTCTAGGGTTTTAAATTTGGCCCCAAACTTCTTATAAATTCTATTTTGACCTAATCTTTTTAGAAATTCCATTTTAGACCTTAAACCTTATAGAAATTATGTTTCAACTCAAATTTCTAGATATTTCGTCCCTAAACGTTTTGAACCTTATAATTAGTCCCTAAACGTTTTGAAAAATCTAATTTGATTCCTAAAGTTTTTTGAAATTGCAGTTTGACCCCAAAGTTTTCCAAACTCAAAAAATATCCTTTTCATATTTTAAAAAGTGTCCCCAAACCTTTCAAAATGTCAAATATTCCCTTCAATTTTTCAAAAAGTTATTTTTGCTATATATATTACATTTTTAAATACCCAAATATTGTATTCATTTCAAGGTACTAATCCAATTAAATACTTTCATTGTAGAAAATGAAGACTTAAAAAGCTAATTTTTTCACGCAATTTACCTCACACTCTTATTTGCTTTTGAGGTGGAATTGCTAATCTTATTTAACTACTTATTTATTTTTAATTATATGTTGTATGTGCTCTATATTCTATGCTTAATTGTGCAAAATATGGATAAAAAAATGATAGAAGGCTTAAATCTAGTTTGGGTAAACAAATTTCTCCAAGAAGAGTACAGTTCAATCTATAGAGAACAGGAAGAGATATTTGACCAAGACAAGTTTTGACAAAAGCCAAACCTTGATATGGCTGGAAGACCATTAAATTTGGAAAACTTTCAGTGGAGAGGGAGAGAGAGAGAGAGAGAGAGAACAATCCCTTGATACCAAAGATTCACAATCAAGATGTCTTCTAAATTAAAGTCAATAACATAGTACTCTCTTCGTCAAAAAATATAAGTCGTGCATCTAATTTTACACAGATCAAGAAAAAAATTGTTTCTAAAATACCCTTAATTATTATCTTTTGGAAATAAAAAATAAAAAAGTTTGTTTTGATAATAAGAAAATATAAAGGTTTTGTCTTGAAAATAAAAGAAGATGAGAAAAGAGATTAAAATAAATAAAATCAATGGTAAAATATTCATAAAATTTTGTAAAATGACTTATATTTTAAAACAGTAAAAATGTTATCCAACGAATTATATTTTTAAAATAAATGGAGTAATTGTTAGATTGAGAAACTATTGTAAATTAAAGTCAATAACACAGTACTCTCTTCGTCCAAAAATATAAGTCGTGCGTCTAATTTTACATGGATCAAGAAAAATATTGTTTCTAAAATACCCTTAATTATTATATTTTGGAAATAAAAAATAAAAAAGTTTGTTTTGATAATAAGAAAATATAAAAGTTTTGTCTTGAAAATAAAAGAAGATGAGAAAAGAGATGAAAATAAATAAAATCAATGGTAAAATATTCATAAAATTTTGTAAAATGACTTATATTTTAAAACAGTAAAAAAGTTATCCAACGAATTATATTTCTAAAATAAATGGAGTAATTTTTAGATTGAGAAACTATTGTAAATTAAAGTCAATAACATAGTACTCTCTTCGTCCAAAAATATAAGTCGTGCGTCTAATTTTACACGGATCAAGAAAAAAATTGTTTCTAAAATACCCTTAATTATTAACTTTTGGAAATAAAAAATAAAAAAGTTTGTTTTGATAATAAGAAAATATAAAGGTTTTGTCTTGAAAATAAAAGAAGATGAGAAAAGAGATGAAAATAAATAAAATCAATGGTAAAATATTCATAAAATTTCATAAAATGACTTATATTTTAAAATAGTAAAAAAGTTATTCAACGAATTATTTTTCTAAAATAAATGGAGTAATTGTTAGATTGAGAAACTATTGTAAATTAAAGTTAATAAGATAGTAATTGTTACAAGTCAGAGCTTATTCTTTTTAGATCCCATTATTCTCTTTAGATCGTAATCGGATTTGTTTCGAAGTCCTATAGCCCGATTAATCACATGAAAGGTGCACTGATAACATGTATTAAAAAAACTTATGTATTTTTGGTAATTAAGAAATGATTATGCATGTATTAGTAGTGTGCTTCATTTCAATTACATTAATAACAGATATTTTTGTCGTCTTTGACTTTGACCCATTTCTATAAATGATATGTATGACTGTTCCAAAAATTGGTCTTGAATATTTCACAAATGTGCAAACATTGAAACACTGCATTTACATATCATTGACTAAATGTCTTTATAAAGTTGACCCAAACAATGTATACCCTGCTACAATTTATTTTGAAAATTTCATCCTCTCTCTCAATTATGCCATTGTTTTACAAGAACACGTTTTACATTTCCTTTTACCACTCTAGTCAAGGCATCATCATCAAGCCTCAACCTACATTTTCTAACTCCACTTCAGTGAAATGTGACACCTAATCCAAGGCACTGACCCGAAATGTGTTAGTATAACCTTCATCTGTCACAATCCCAGTCTTTGGATTCCAGTTTACCATATTGAAAAAATGGTACTCAGAAAATGACAATAGTCAGACCTCAATGACTAGAAGACCAGCCATCAAAGCCTCCAACTTAGGACATCATAATGAAACACACAAACATGCTTAGAATACAAACATACTTGATAACAAACCATAATCCTTTTGGCAATGGGAATCCTATACTACACATTAACCCCACCACAAAATATATACAATAATAACTTAATCATATTTTATTGAAACCACAAGGTCGTGTGTGTGACAAGAGTACATATAAAAGTCAAGGCAAACACCAATAACAACATAAACTATAGGAATCTCAAAGGTATGGAATATATACATACCCTTTAATCATCAATGTCCCCATAGGGAAAATCCCATCACCCTCAATGAATTTCATATATGCTATGGTTTCTTCATCTTTACCATTTTCTCTCTTTTTTTTCTTTTTTCTTTTTTAAACTATGCACAAGGGTTTAAAATATCTAAATCAAAGGGATGGTACAACCAAGATATTACAACAGCCCTCCTTAGATTGAGGTTGAACCCTCCTCAAGACCTGATCTGCTCCGGTGGTGTCGCTTGCCACGGTGGTGGTGACGTACACTTCCAAAAGTTACAGGGTCAAATGCATGAAGGCGTTCTTCTTCCTTAGGATCAATGACACATTCAGAAGAAGAAATCTTGTATCTAGTTCTGTCATAGCAATAGGAATATTGCATATGCTTCTTCCTGAATTTCTCCATTTTAAGTCTCTGTTCAAATGTGATACCAGTAGGGATTGAATAGGATTTTGGATTAATGTCACACTTTGATGAATGCTGATCAATTGGATCAACTGCACAGCCATGAAGCACGAATTCTGAGAACTTAGCAATGTATGGGGCATATTTATAATTGACTTTGTATTTTCCTCCATTCGTAGCCCAATTGGATCCATCCCATATTGTGGCATACAAAGACATTGGCTTAGAAGGAAAGTCCCCTCCCATTGCTTCTGTCCTTTTGATCTCTCTTATGGGAACATTGTCAACATAAAAGCTGCAATAGAGCATAGTACAATCAAATGAAAAATCATAAATAATCAAAATCTTTCATCACAAAACACCAAAAATGAAGATTAGATATCACAGTCTGGCCCTACATGCGTCAGTGTTCTTTTGTTTGATGTGGGTAAAACTAAAGATCAAAAGAGAGATTTTCAAATTCAGCAAAAACTCTGTGCTCCAAGGTCCGTGCATTTCTCCTTTTATTTGTTCTTTCAGCATAATAGATTAACCACATATTGATATGTGTGTGCAAAGAGTTCAGATTATTAATTACAAGAACATTGTAAAAATCTTAAACATCTTCCTTTGTGTCATAACTTAGAAACTGCGAGTATATGATATATTGAAAGCATAGCTACGGCCTATGAACAAAACAGAACAATTATTTAAGTCGTCAAGAAAATCTCTGCAGAATATGTGAAACTCCCTTGGAGTTTAAGCAATAAAGAACGTGATCAAACTGGTAAATACAATTTGATAAAAATTTTAATACAGGAAGGTAAAAGTTTTAGAAATTAACATACTGAATCAGATCAAGATAAAAGCGCTCTTAGAAAATGTAAAGTACGGACCCAAAAATATAAATTTTTCATGCAGTTTTTTTATGCTTACATTATTTGATTCTCAGTCCAAAGGATACTGTATTGATGGAAATCTTCAGAAGGATCAAACCAGAGGCCGTATCTTTCTTCTCTGCCAATGCTTGTGCTACCATTTCCATAAACATTGGTTTGAATTCTCCAGTCCTTACCCCTTATATTTCCCAGAAACTCAAAATCTATCTCATCATGGTTCTTTTCAAATATGTCGCCATTTGACATCTGTCATCCACAAACCATCACAGTTAATAACAAAAAAGAGAAACATCCAAAATCCTTGTAAAATCTAAGCCCCAATGCCAACACAGCAATATGCTCTGTTTTTTTCTATAAAGTTAAAAATTAAAATTAAAATTAAATTCCAAGAAAAAAATATAGTGATAGCTCTGGCAAGCGAAATATCAAGATTGGCATCAAATTTATTGGACAAAGTCAGGAAATAAAAAGCCACCTAATCCATTTTTTCTCTTCAGAAGAAAATAAATTATGGTAGTTTTTTTTTTCCTTCTAATTCTAGAGTAAAAAGAGAGAGGGAAAAAAAATCCAACTTGGCCTCGGTAATCGCATATCAAAAGCCACCCTAAACAGTGAGATATGAAAAAATCATTTACAATATTTTTCAGTGAAAAACTTTCTTGAAATCCCATGGAAGAGGTGTGATCATATGCTGGCTGCCATCCAAAAGCCGAGAACAGAAACAGAGACATGCACAATTATACAAAGAGTCATGCCGATACCAAAAATAAAAAGATTGATGAACATAAAATGTTCATTTAGTGTCAAATTAAGAATGAAAAAAAATCAAACATTTACTTACATAAAATGCCACAACAACACCAGCTGTGTAATCTGCTGGTAGCTTTATAGAAGCACTGAAAAACCCGTGAAGGTAAAGGTCTTGCGAAACAAATCCAGAGCCTATTAATTATATTCACCATCAAAATTTGACCAAAAAAGAAAATCACAACGTAAAAGGAAACAATTTTTACACATCAAACCACAACAGAATAACTGGAAAAAAAAAAGACCTGTTCTTTCGTTCAAAGATATATGAACCGATTTCCCTTCTTTAAGGACCATAAGATTATCATCGCCAAAAAGCTGTGAGTACCCTTCATCAAAGGAAAGAATTGGAAGGTTTCTTGAAGACCCAGAAACTAATACAAGAATAGATGACAGAACCAACAATCCCAGATGAAAATTCACCATCTTGTTTTCCTTTTTTTTTTTTTTGTTTTTATTTAACGCATAAAAAATAAGCAGTAATTTTTGGGTTTTCTTGACTAGCTAGAGAAGTGAACGTGTGGTGGTGCACGGTGTTCCTAGCACTTGCACTTGTATATGTGAGAAGGAAAGAGTTGTACTCTGTAAGCAAATGTGAGAAAAGAGAGGCCGAAACTGAAAGTGAGAGCAGGGCGTCAATTTCTACAGAATATAAAGGGAGAGAAGTGAGAAGAGAGAGGCAAATGCCAAATGGGGTGGGAGACAAGGAGAGTGATTTTATTGGGTACTGAGATTGATTGGTGTGAGCTGTTTACTACCATGGCCAAAATTTCAGTTGACAAAACTTTTCTTTTTTTCTCTTTTTCTCTTTTCTTTTTGGGGAAATTGGCAAATTTCTTCCCCAAACACTTTTGGTTTGGTGATTTGAGTCCCTAATATTTAATTTTAATTTTTTGAATTTTAAAACTATTTTTGAGCTGCAAATTGAATCCTTTTAGTCGGACAATTGAAAACACCGGCCAGCCAAAAATATTTGATCAAACATAGAGGGACATTTTCGTCCACACACGTTCTTCCGTTATTCTAACGAAGACGGCACAAAGTCCCAACATTCAAGCTGTTAAATTTTCCTCCAATCCAATTCCTAATTATCAAACAATTCAGCCTAATAAACAAAGCATAATTCTTGTGCATTTTCATGCACAAATAACTCTGATTATTCTGCCACATCTATAATAAAAGTATAAAACCCAGCTCACTAAGTTACAACCGTCAGTACTTTGCAAGTGTGCCAATTTCAGATGATTTTTACACATCAAGTTTCCATTCTTTCTTTCACAATCTCCCTGTACTCACAAAAAGAAAAGACATAAAAAAGAAGTCACATAAAAAAAGAAAGAAATAAAGGCATTAGTTTATATTACTGATTATGTGATTCATTTGTCAATCCATCATCAAAAATCAATGCCAATAAGAAATAAATTAAATATCATTTTCTTGTGGTAGTCGGATGTGCCTTGTAAACTCCTGCATCTACTCCATCTTTGAGTGGGTGAGCAAAAATAATGTGGTGCTTCTGAGTTGAGTCGGAAGAAGGGGAAGAAGATGAAAATGAGAGCGAATCATCATCATTGGACTCGACCGATCGAGTTGGGGGCAACCTTCGAATCGGAGCTCTCCGATGAAGAGAGACTCTTGTGTTTGTGGGCTTCTGAAAGGGAGATTTGAGCAAAATTGTATTAAAAAATCGATCTTGAGAATGAAGAAGCCATTGAAAGGGCAATGCTCAATTGAGGAGAAAAAATTAATTTCCTTTTTTTTTTTTTGGAGAAAAAGTGGGAAAAGGTAAATAGTGTGTGGACAAAAATGTCCCTCTACGTTTGACCAAAATGTTTTTTAATTGGCCGGTGTTTATAATTTTCCGGCAAAAAGGACTCAATTTTCAGGTTTAAAATAGTTTTAGTATTCAAAAAATTAAAATTAAAGATTTTGGACTCAAATCACCAACCGAAAAAAGTTTGGAGACCAAATTTGTCAATTTGCCTTCTTTCTCTTTCTCTTTCTCTTTCTTTCTTTGTTGCCTTACTATTGTGATCAAATAATAATTGATTTTCTAATTCACTCAACTAAGTGGTTGGTACCATTGCTTTTACACACAAAATATCCATTCATAGCATTACTCAAAAAGTTGAATTGTGAAAGAAATTGAGAGTACTAATAAAGGTAACATTGGGGTAATATTAAAAATATCAATAAATATTTATATAAATATGTAAAAGAGGTTATGTTTTGATAAAATGATGTCATTTTAGAAGGATTTAAATTTATTTTAAATGAACATATGTATTATTAATATAAAAAAATTAACTGAATTTGATCCCATGAACTATAGATATTAAGTAATTATATCATATATATTATATAATACTTCATTCATCTCAAAATATAAGTTGTTTGATAAAAAAAGAAAAGAGAAACATTGGTTTATTCTTCAATATTTCTCATAACTCCATTTTTCTTAAAAAAATAAAAATAAAAATCCAAACCTTCTTAATGCGTTAAAAAAAATCAAATATTTAAAGTTTTGTCTTTTTGAAGAAAAAGCCATTAGAAAAGAAAAAAGAAAAACAACTCTAGAGAATGGGACAGAAACAGAGAGAATAAGATATCCTTTCTTTTCTTTTCTTTTCTTTTCTTTTTCTCGAAGCAAAGAGATCCTTATATTTAAAACTTATCTACATTTACAATTTCAATTTTCTTTTATGTGGTGAACAAAGCTGACAAATTATCTATTAAATTAATTCCAAAAAAATATTTATTAAGTGAACAAATAATTTCAAAACAAGATTACGTGTTCAATTTTTGCATGTGAAATTATATTAAGAATCAAAATTTATGATTATAATTCAACTTAAATTTGAATTAGTCTCCTAAAAGTTCAAATATAAATGTTTTAATAGATAAAAAATGTTATTGTGTAATTGATAAGACTTTCTCCCATTAAAATAAAGAATATGTATATTTAAATGCATGCATTCGCTTGATCACTTAGGTTGTTTGCATTAATGTTAGAGGAATGTTTCATAACCTGCCATGACACAAATTTTATATACAATGAATGACAACTTGTAGTATTAGTTAATTCCTCTTGCTCACATTTATTCTATTCCCCCCAAAAAATATAGGTAAAATTGAATATATAAAAAAAAAAAAAGAGCTATACATGCATCATTTGGGCCAAAAATCAATGATAGATAATAGTAACTTTTGAGATAAAAAGATTTTCAGCTTTTTAAATTTAATTATTATTTCTGAAAAAAATTATGTACTTTAATAAGTAAAATACAAAAAGTATGTTTAAAATGTTCTTTTAAAAATTAAAAAAAAATAAAAAGAAGAAGAAAACAAATGGGATAACTGGTCAGCTACTTTCATTACTGAACAGGTAACCGCCCAGGCGCCGTCCCTTTTGGCATAGTGGTGTTTAGGACAAAAGTGACCTTATAGTTCCATTAAAATTACAGATTTGCCCTAGTGGCAATGCAAAGGGAGTATTTGAACTCTGCATTGTGCGGAGCGGAGAAGTAAAGGGCATTTAATGGAAGTGAAGAAAAAGTGAAGGATAGTCTTGTCAATCAATTACGCGTGAACTTGGGAGCGTGGGGATTCGGAACTAAATAATGATCTTTCTACAAAAACACTCTATCATATCTGGTTTTTCCCTTAGAAATGGAAATGAATTGACTAAGGTGAAGGAGCTTATGGTCCGTGACCTAAATTGCTAGAATTGGGATGTCATCTGCAACATTTTTCCACCGGAATATTGCTAATGGTTATCATGAAGATCTATATTTTGAAATTATTGGAACATGACAAATGGATATGGGTTCTCTCCCAGTCAAAGAAAACTCTCTTTGAAATCTTTTTTCAGAAGGTTCCATTGTTTGCTAACATGAATGTTAGCCGCAGTAAGTTGAAGAGGCTCTTGCTTAAACTTCATGGGCGACATAAATAGTTTTCTTCAGAAATAGCTCTCAAATATTTTACTCTTTTCATAAAAAAAAATATAAATCGTTTAATAATTTTTATGTTGTCTCATTTTACAATTTTTTTTGATACTCTAATTTCGCATCGAAAAAGTATGATATGATATATGATAATGAATATAACTATACATTCTCAATTTGGAATATACATTTTAAATATAGCGATCACGATTGTCAAATAGTTGATAGTTGGTATTGTCAGACTCATAGTATTAAATATACATTTTTAGTGATTTTTTATTGACTCTTTTCAATATTACTTTTATTTATAGAAGATAAATAATTGAAGAGAAAAGATTAATAAAGAGAATTTTAAGAAAAAAAATAATAAATAGGGTCATTTTAGATGGAATTTTTTTTTTATATATATATAATTTTTAGTCAAACAAGCTTATATTTTAAGACAAAATGCAACTAAACTAAATAGGGTAACAATCATCCCATCCCTATGCACAGGTGTACCATACGATTCCTGCTATTGTAGTTATGATTTAGGAACCATGAGGGGGAGCGTTTGCAAGCATTTTGTACCATTAAAACCCTCACCCAGATTCAACAGTTTGCAAATTGAAGTTGAGCTCCAAATTCAAGACGCCGAAATTGAAGATGTTGCCCTTAGTGTAATTCTTGCAGTCAAGTCAAATCACATAGCATTTGGTGAAATTAGATTGAGGTCAAATTAAATTTAGTGAAGTTGAATTCAAGTTCATTAAACTAAATGATCGATTTTCTCAATTTGCTCTATATAAAGTAACTAGACAAAATTCAACTTGAAGATATACTAAATTGATTACTCCCCCTCCCTTTTTATAAAATGAATTAAATAATTTTTATTATCTATAATTATAAGATGTTTTGTTATTTTTTATGATTATTAATATTATTTTCAAATTTATTCATACTTTATTGAGAAAGAGAACAAATGCTTCATTTTTCAAAAAATACTCAAATAAATAAGAGTATAGTGAAAAATAAAATAATTTATTAATTTGTATGAAATTATCTAAAATATTTTATAAAAAAGGATAGTGATAGTGAGAGTAATTTAAATAATAAACTTAATTGGGTAAAAACCATTCAAACAATTATTTTAGCCTAAGTCCCTTTTAGTGATTAATCATTTAATACTTATAAAAAAATTTAATCATTTACTAATAACTAATAAGACTTTAAAGTTTTTGACAGATTGCCTGAAATGCTTTTAGACAATTCTTTAAACACAAGTAGCTTTTTCTCCTATAAATAAATTACTATTTCTTAAAGCTTGATTCAAAGTAAAGTCTTAAGGAGTTTGCATCGACTTCAAGTATTCCATTTGAGATAATAATGAACCGTTTTGTTGGGACGATAATCAAATGCTCATAAATAACAATTTATTAAATTTGAGATTATCATTGAATCAATGTTAACTCAACCATGAAGTTGTTGGCCTTTCAAGTCTTGTCAACATTCAAACTATGTTAAAAAGTTGTCGATACTAAAAGTTAGCAAAACCCTTGAATCAAGCTTAAATCTTTAATGCATGTGGTGAAGTAATTAATTTTGTTTTTTTTTTCTTCAAACTGAAGAAGGTGCACATGTTATTGATTTGGAATCAAGTTATTAATAGGCAAAGAGCAAGTTATGTGGTGAAGGCCTCAAACGAAAAAAAAAAACATTGATATATCGAACAATAAATTTGAAAATAAACGGAAAAAAGAAACATATTCTAAAATTTTATAATATTATTGAAAATTTCATTTAAACACTGCATGTCTTTTTTTTTCTTTTTCCATTCTTGTTTCTTTGGAGGAGTGCAATTATTAAAAAATTAGTATCTAAAATGACTTACAAAAACAGTTCTAAAAATGAAACTTAATAATATTTGGGCCCTTGAAAGTAAAAGGAAATAAAAATTAATTAACTTGGTTCAACCAAAACATTGAGCCCCTAACATTATTGAGCCTGAGGTGCCGGTCTCATTTGCCTCTAAATAGAATTGATCCAATCTAACACTCAAATCAATATCGATATTTTTTTAATATGAGAATTGAAAAATCTCTTCTTATTCTTTTCAACATTAGAAATATTCTTTGAAAATTTAAAATGTGCATTCAATGTACATAGACTTTAAATTAAAATCAAGTTCAATTCACATGACAAAGTAATTAATTTTCTTTTATTACATGAAAGAACACAAATATCTCTTTAGTTTGGGATTAAGCTAGCAAGGCCTCAATTTGATATTTCATGAAAAGAAGAATCGAAGTATCTTTCAAATTAATCATTCATTATTTTTTATCAACAATTAGAGGCCTTGAGATAATAATTCTGTGTTAAAGCTTGATAAAAATTCATACACAGAACTTGGATAATTTAGTCAATTAATACAAATTGAGGTAAAACTAGAAGAAGAAAAAAACCGTCTTAATTTTATAAAATGACAATTATTTAAACTAGAAAATGATAAAAATATGACAATGAAAAGAGTAACCAATTATTATTTATTCCTATATATTAGATATTTTATGCCAATTATGCTCTTGCAAGCACAATAGGATGCTCACTATTCCGTTTAACTTGAAAAACATAAAAAGAATAAAATAAAATATTATTTTAAGTTTGATTCACCAAATTGCAGTTCAATTTTATATTATTTGGATTTTCTAGTTTTTCAAGAAACGTAAAATTTAAAATTAAAATTAAAATTTTTTATTCTGAAAATTAAATTAATTGAAAACTGAATACTTTCTTTATATTATATATAAAATATAAACTATTTGTCACCTCAATTCGTTTCAACTAAAATTTACCTCAATTTTTGTTCAATTATATAAAAATTTTAATTGACTTTATTTTATCCAAAATTCGAAAAATCAAATTACAACTGAAATTTAAAAGAAACTAACCAGTCGAAAAATCAAATAGACAATTCTAAATACAACAAAAGAGTATACCATGCTGGGTAGATATACCTCCCGCCACCCCCAAAAAAAGAAAAAAGAAAAAGAAGTAAGAGATGGACAATATTACCCCTATAGTTGGCATGCGAACTGTAGTGCCCATGATCCAAAACGTATACCGGCTGATGATGATGTCAGACATATAACCGTTGGATCTGGTTCGCGGGTCCTTTTCCAGAAGGGTCAGATCAGGGTCAGACTTTCTATGGGAACCGAAATTTGTGGGGTTACATTTTTAATTATTATTTAGTACGTTGTTAATGCCGTTACTTTTGGTAATTGATTTTTGTCTGGGAAAAATTCCTTACTAATCATCAAACGGTTAGATGTTGAAAATAACTCACACACTCCTCCTATTTTATAATAATTATTTCATCTATTTTTATAATCATATATTAAATAGTTATTTTAATTTTTATTATACTCTTATTTATTTTAATATTTCTTAAAAAATTAAGTATGCATTCTTTCTTTCTCTTTCTCAATAAAATAATAATAAATTTAAAAATAACATCCACAATAGCGCTATAAGAAGTAACAAAATATCTTATAATTAGAGACAAATGAATTTTCTTAATGCATCTTATAAAAAGAGACGAAAGAAATACTATATATTACTGAAGATTTTTTTTTTTTCTAATTTTAGATTGAGGCAAGAGTAGACAATTGTGGAATTTTTACATGCGATTAGATTAGTAGATTCACACATCTTGATCATATGGTGTTTGAAGGCAATTCATAATTATGCCAATCTAATTCATCATGTGAAATTTCCTAGTATATTTTTTCTTGTAATGGACATTTTGGATGTTGTTAATGAGTTAATATGTTTGTTTACTTTGTGTGAGTTTACATCCATGCGAAGAGAATGAAATGTATTTGCTCATTGTTTGACATGAATAGAATCCTCGTTCTCCGTTTCTATAGAATGATACAATGACTATCCTCAAGATGCAATCAAACATTCAAATTGATATTTCTCTTTAGGAAAATTGATGTATTTAAATACCTATTTTTTAATTTCAATTTTTAAGATATCTAAATATTTTTACTTTGGTGATTAAAATACTTTCATCAATAAAAAGATTAAGTAGTCGTTTGACACCAAAATTACCAAAAGCATTTCAATCAACCCATTAAAATTTTGACATATTTAGCACATAAACTAAAGCACACAAACCTTTTTAGTTTGGTAATTAAGACACAATCTTTAATTTTGATTTTTAAGATACCTTAATTTTTTTTATACCAGTTATTAAGTCACTTTCATCTATAAAATCATTATGAAGTGATTTGACTATATTTTACCATGGGGTAAGTGATAAATTAAATGGACCAAAATGCTCATCGTAAATTTAATCGATTGACTACCTAATGATTTTATAAATGGAAGTATTTTAATAACCAATATAAAAAATTTAAGGTGTCTTAAAAATCAAAACTAAAGATTATGTTAATCACTAAACTAAAAAAGTTTGTGTGTTAAATATGTCAATTTTTTAGTAGATTAACTGAAATTCTCTTGGTAATTTTTGTGGCTAATAGCTACTTAATGCTTTTATAGATTAAAATACCTTAATCACTAAAGTAAAAAAATTATGTATCTTAAAATTAAAATTAAAGATTAAATATCTTAATCTCATATCTAAATAGTTTGTATGTAAAATACACCAATTGACCCTTCTCTTTAATAGAATTTTATTTATTTATTTTTTTAAATAAAGCATATCTTTCCTAAACTTCACACTTAAGAATTCAAGGATAAGATAATTCTTGAGGTCCAATTAGTGAGTTGATTAAATGCTTGTTTACGTCAAAGAGTCAAAGTGGATCCCACTTTGGAGAATTTCACAGAAAAAGAACATCTCAACACATAGGGTTTATTTATTAATAACAGTAAATCTATAAAAATTTGGTAAAAAGCGTTGGCTTTATATGGGAAAACTCGTGTCTGCATGGGAAAGGACTCAACGGCTGCCGGGGCGCACGTTAGGCAGGACAAAGTGGGAAGATACTAACGTGCACGGTTGATGATGCTTTCCTTTAAATGCCCGGTGGTGCATGTAGGGATGTAAATTGAGATTCTGACTCCACTTTATGTCCGTTTTGTACTAATATATACTTTATTTAATTATAGGGATGTAAATTGAGATTCTGACTCCACTTTATGTCCGTTTTGTACTAATATATACTTTTATTTAATATAATTTAAGTGTGTATATATAAATACAAAGTTTTTTATTTTTACTAAGTTAATTAAACATTTTGAAGAATAAAATATAAAACAATAAACATTTAAATGAAAAACATTACATTAAAAACATATTTTATTAAAAAAATTACATTAAAAACACTTAACATTAAAAAAATTTACCTTAAAACATCACATTAAAGGAGACAACAATTTCGTTTACAATTTTAACTATAAAAAAACTTTATTCACGTTTTTGTTTTACATGTTCCTATTCATGTTTCAGTTTATTAGATATATATCGAGATCAAATTTTGACTAAAACCTTCCAATTTATCTAACAAATCATCTGTTGAGGTTTCTACAATAAGAATACTTTATCCAATAGAAGATAACAATCTATATTCAACGGTTAAATTAAGAAATGATAGTAAACATTCAAAGAAATTATCAACATTTAAAATGCTAATTGATTTAGTGTGTAATTTGAGGTTGGACTAAAAAGTTGTATTAAATAATTGTTTCAGCATATCATAACTGAAAAACCTAAGATGGGAGGGTGAATTAGGTTTTATCTGATTTTTCTTAACCTAATTAAATCAATACCTTATAAGACAACAAATATCAAACACTTGATGCTCAAACAGTATGTGAAATAATGTGTTCAAGTAGTTAGCAAAAATAAAGCAAAGAACACAGAGATTTATAGTAGTTTGGTTTATCCAACAAAACCTAATCCACTACCTTGAGCTATCTATGCAAGGATTTCACAAAACCTTTCACTAATTTAGCACAAGAGATTACAAAAGAGGCTCACCCAATTCACCTTAGGGTTTTACAACACAAACATCTTACCCAATCAAGGTTCATCCAACTCCTTGAGTTTTACTATACAACCTTAATTATACACTTATATCTAATACAACAATTAATGAAATAGATACACTTAAGATAATCACAATTATCTAAAATTCAAGGCTTAATCTAACCCTTAGAATTTTAAGTTCAATGCAACCTTGAATGAAACTGACAAGATGAGAATAAGAAGAGTTTGATATATATGTCACGTTAATGTGAAGATATATCAATTTGAAACACAAACACCTCATTGAGTAATATGTTTCTCTAGATTGTTCAAGAACACCAATGATTTAGTAAAAATCTTTCTTGGATAATTTTCACAATGTAAATGTTATGAAAGGGTTTCAAAATGTTTATAAGATGTTTTATATTGAGTAAGAATAAGGTTTTTGCTCAAAAAGTCATGGTAATAAATTTTTTAAACAATTTGGTATTTATATGTATGCTCCAACGGTCATAAAAATGACTGTTTGAATTCCATTCAAGAGACTTGCGATCGACCGCATCTCAGGCTGGTGGTCCGCACTATCATCCGCAAGTGTATCAGAGAGCTCTGGATATTCTGCAGATGATGAGTTGAGTAGTCCAATCGACCGTATGATCTGTGTTTGACCTCACATGCAGTTAGGTCGACCGTACATGCAGTCAGGTGGACCGCACATGCATGTAAATCATGCAACACAAGATTCCAATCAACTCTTAGAGTTGTTGAATATATTTTATAAAATTTTTAAGCATATGCATGTATTTTGAAAACCATTTCAAATACCCAAATTATTATTTATCTTTATGAAATGCATTTTGAAAAACGTTTTATTTTTATTGAGCAACCTATATAATTTATTACTCATAGAAGTAGACCTAGAGATATCTAACTGATATCAATATTTAACACTAAACATCTAGATCCTATCTAATTCAAAAAACGCTTATCTTCAACTCTTGATAGCATACGATCTTTCCTGAAGACTTGAAACTTTGATCTTGCATGGATTAAACATTTGAATCCTAAAAGGCCATCACTTATACAATTAATACATTAGTCCTCATCAATGTTTGTCATTAATAAAAAAATAAGACATTAAAAAAGCTTTACGACTTTCAATAACCTCTCGATAAAGCCATGAATGCATTCAAGACATTGCATCATGATATCAATTCGTTCATATATAGAGTTTGTTTGTATTTCAAACTCAATTGTCTTGTCATAAGTGGTACTAAGTATAGTTGAAATTATATCTACTGTGAGAGCATTCATATTATGAGTTGTTTGAGCAATTACTCATATTATTTCATAATTGCCTCATCCATAAACAAGACAAATATTTTGAGTGGCTAATATTCTTCTCAATTCCAATGCGGCAGACACATGAAAATTTGCTCCAAACTATCACACGTCCAAAAAGACAAATTGTTTTTACTCTTTATTCCCAACATCGTTTGATTTTTTTTGTTCGTTGAGAAGTTGAAAGGTCACGTGTTTGCACACGTTTGAATGATGTGTGATTAAATGTAAGAAAATAAATGATAAATAACAAGAAGAAGTATAGAGATCTTGTTGATTTGTAATAAAAAAAGAAATAAAGAAGGAATTTTTGCAAATTAAAAAACTCTCTATATATAGAGAAACATACACACACACACACACATTTATTATATCACATAACTTCTTTTTTCTATTTATCTTCTACCCATTTTTTTAAATCTGTTGTATTATTATATCCAATCACTTCTTTTTCTTTTTGTCTTGTACCCATTTTTTCAAATCTGTTGTATTATTATATCTCATCACTTTTTTTTTCTATTTGCCTTGTACCCATTTTTTCAAATCCTTTTTATTATTATATCTCATAACTTCTTTTTCCTGTTTGTCTTCTACCCATTTTTTCAAATATGTTGTATTATTATATACCATCACTTTTTTTTGCTATTTGTCTTCTTCCAATTTTTTCAAATATGTTGTATTATTATATCTCATCACTTATTTTTCCTATTTGTCTTCTACTCATTTTTCAAATCTGTTGTATTATTATATCACATAACGTTTTTTCCTATTTGTCTTCTACTCATTTTTCAAATCTGTTGTATTATTATATCACATAACTTTTTTTTCTATTTGTCTTCTACCCATTTTTTTAAATCCATTATATTATTATATCCAATCACTTATTTTTCTTATTTCTCTTATACCTATTTTTTCAAATCTATTGTATTATTATATCTCATCATTTTTTCCCTATTTGCCTTGTACCCATTTTTTCAAATCCGTTTTATTATTATATCTCATTACTTCTTTTTACTATTTATCTTCTACCTATTTTTTCAAATACGTTGTATGATTTTGTTCTTCTTTAAATAGCCTATTTTTTTATTTCTTAATCTTCATCAAATTACTTAGAGATATATATTCTTCTTCTTCTTCATCTATAACTAATTTTTTCTCTTCATATTTTTTCCTTATTCTTATTTTCTTTTCAAAATGAATGATTATGTTCCTAAATTACAAAAGTATTACTATATGCTCTCTATTAATGCATTAAGAAAAATTGAGTGAATGAGAATATGGTGATTGAAATGTCTAATGTCCAAATGAATGCCTAAATATATAGATTCTTAATTGAAGACAAGGTCCGATGAAGTGGTGAACATTTACATACATTTTGCAAGCGTTTACCTATATTGGATAAAAGTAGTTTTGCAAAGAAAAGAAGAGGTAAGCAGTTTGAAATTTGTTTCAAATGTGCAAGATGAAACTGTAATACACAATGTTGTTCACACAAATTTGTATCTAGAAATCAAGAAGATAAATTAAATTCATAAAGGATGGACTTAGAAAGGAGTTATTGGATGATATCTAATTAACTCTTGAGATGCATCCTTGTGGACATGTGCAACGAGAAGTTCTCAATCTATGAAATAAATTCAAAGATGAAGAACAACGTTATAATCACAAGAATTTTACTTTAAACGATCATGTATGCAAATTTATACAAAAACTAAATGAGAAGAAAATCAAATATGTAATGTAAATGTATTTTATGAAATTAGTTTAATTTGTATTTTATTAATGTATTTTATGGGCATTTTACATTTTTTAATGTACTGATTATTTTTTATATATACATTTTAAAGCGGGTTGGGATATAAAAGATATTGCATACCCATGGGGACAATGGCTGCCTGTGTCCTATTATGGTTTAATCGGGAACGAGGACAATATTTTCCCTCTTGGACGGAGTTGGAAATAGGGTATCAAACCCCTTTTGCCCACAATGCCATTCTTTTATGGTACCTAATTCACATGAGCTCCAATTTTATTTTACTTTTACAAATAGATAATTAGCCATAGAATCATGGCTAAAAATTACAGAATTTGGACAAGAAGTTTTTCTCAAATTCATCATTTTACATAAAATCATATATCAAACAATTTTTTACCTCCAAAATTTCTATCATATCAAAATTTTAAATGCTCTCTTACCTCTTAAATGGATTCTACATATTCACATAAATAATGTTTTTCCATTACTTTTTAATTTAAAATATAATCTCAAATAATTTATTAATTATATTATATATATTTATACTATTATTAATAATGTGAGACACAAAATATCTTATCAAACTTTCAATTCCCTAGGCTACAATTTCCTTTTCTAGGGATGACGCTATCTACTGGAGATAAACTTTCCCTTTTAGGGTTCTCTTTGCAGCCATGGGTAGGACCGATCTAGACCTCATTTTTCAATCTTTATCTTTGCAACCTCCTTCTGAATGTCCTATGCACATCACCGAAGGTGAATTTCTAAGGGATATGTTGAGTGCACCAAGTCTGTTGTTGGAAAATTCTAAAGCAGTTGTGAATTTCTTTCCCATCATCTCCGCCCAGCGATGGAGAAAGCCTGGCGATGTAAAAAATTCAGCTTCACCAAATTACGTCCCAATGCTTACCAATTTTTTTGAGTCACAATTCAGATCTAGATTGAATTCTTGAGGAAACACCTTGGTGTTTTGATGACGTATTGTTGGTGGTCAAATGTTGGGATCGTACAACAATTCTATCCGATGATACGTTCCAGCACACTTCTTTTTTGCTCTATATTCGTGGCTAGGGGTGGAAATTTAAGCCCAACCACTGTGGCTCGATTTTTAGATCAGTCTGGACTCTATAATAATAGGTTAGTGAAAATTTGGGCTGACCCGACTCAACTCGGCCCGGCATTTCTACCTTGGCTCAGTCGATCCGACCCACTGGCCAAAAGAGAAAATGACATTTTTAGGTAAAAAACGACATCGTTTTGACACTTTCGGGCTGGGCTAGCCCATGTATAAATCCGAGTTTGGTGTAGGATTTTAGGCCTGTGAAAATTCGAGTTGGCCCTGCTTGACCCAAATTTCTACCTTGGCTTGGTAGGGTTGGGCCGGACAACTTGTTTTGCCACCCCTATTCATGGATTTCCACGAGAAAGCATCATTGTGGCTGTGCGTAAATGAATCATCTCTTCTTACTGATTGTGATACTATTATGATACAAGAATTTAATGATACTAAAGAAAAATATTTATGTGCAAGAGCTTCCATTAATCTGTCTCAACCTCTAAAACACGGGTTTATGGTAGATTTGTCTTTCTATAGTTTAAAATATATAGTGAAAAACCTAAGAGGAGGTTGAATTAGGTTTGTATCCGATTTTTAACCTAATTCAATAAAACACATATTTGACAACAAATATCAAATACTTTGTATGCAGAATGTGTGAGTAATAATGTGCTCAAATAATATGCATAAAGTAGAATAATGAACACAATGATTTATAGTGATTCGGTTTATCCAACAAAACCTAATCCACTCCCTCGATTTACCTACTCAAGGATTTACTAAATCCCTTCACTAATCAAATAAATGAGATTACAAAAGAGGCTCACCCAATTCACCTTAGGGTTTTACAAATAACCTTTCAACCAATCAAGGCTCACTCAACCCTTGAGTTTTATAGCACAACCTTGATTATATAATAATCTTACCAGTCTCCTTAGTGAAGTCCTCACAATATAATTCAATTTAAGGTTCACCCAAGGTATTACAATTCAACTTTGAATACAAAACAACCCACACAAGGCTCACCCTAACACTTAGATTTTATGCTACTTGAAACCTTGAAAATTACAATCAATGATAAAAGATAGAGAGTTTGATAGATATCACCTTAATGTGAAGATATATGAATTTGAAACACAATAACATCTTTGAGTAATGGCTTGCCAAGATTGCTCAAAATTCACATTTGAATGTAAAAACCCTTGTTGAATGATTTTAACAAGATTGATGTTTAAAAAGGGTTATGGAATGTTTCTAAGATGTTATAGGATCAATATATACAATATTTTTGCTAAAAAATTGTTCTTAGAAAGAATTCCAAAGGTTTTGGTATATATAGGTTTGTTCACAATGGATACAAATATAGCTATTGGAAACCCACTAACAATTTACAGTAGACCGGTGCATCATTCGCAACATTATCCGCAAGCTCATTGGTCAACTTTCAGATGATGGTTTTCATATTGCAGTCGATCACAGGGTCATCCACAAGTTGACAGATGAACAAATTTGACAGCATATGCATCTACAAGATAAACCAACTTGTGGACGATACCTGGATCACTTTAGGTTGACCGAAACATGTTCATTTGTGCATCCACAATACTCTAACATACAACTGATGATTTCAATCAACCATATAAGTTATGGTATCAATCCAACAATAGTTTATGTAACATTTAAGTTTTGAAATCACGATGCATGGTTTTCGAAATACCCAAAACATATTTTAACATATCAAAACCATTTTGAAAGAATGTTTTAAGTTCAAAGAGTAACCTATAAAAACCATTACTCAATTAGAGATAAAACTAGAGATATCCAAAATATATTAAACTCTAAAACTATACATGCAATTCATATCTAATCCAACAAATGCTTATATTCAAATTTTGATAGTCTTGACTTGTATACTTCCTTGAAGACTTGAAATCTTGTCATTGCATGGATTAAATGATGAATCCAAAAACTCTATCACTTGTACAATTAAGACATTAGTCTTCATCAATGTTTGTCATTAATCAAAATTAAGACATTAAAAGCTTTAGAGCTTTCATATAGCTATGCAATATGAGAAACTTCCCAATTGTTGTTTTAATTGTGGTTTACTTGATCATACCTTGAAATATTGTCATTCATTCATCCTCATTAACTTCCCCTATAGCTTTGAATACCAATTCTTCTAGTCCAAAAAAAAAAGAGGCAGGATGCCCAAAGCTAAATCTGATTCTTGAGTAGCTTCGGGTCCAATTTTGAGTCGTGTACCTTTCTCTATTGCAGGGAAGCAATTGAATCAAGAACCCATTAATGAACCAATTGTCACTAAAAATAAAGGCCCATTGTGATCTCTAACCGTATAATGGCGGAGGTTGTTATACAACCCTGCCAAGAGCCATCAGTATCCTTAGTTGGAACTGTCAAGGGTTGGGGTAGTCTTGGACAATTCAATCTGTTGCTGCTCTTTTTAGAGAATATAATTTTTTTTTGTGTGAAACTAAATTGCGTTCTACTATTTTGAATAAATTCGGTGTCTTTTAGGTTTTTTTGTGTGGTTTTTTTTGTGGACTTTGTTGGATGGATACAAATAATGTTTCACTTAATAGCTACTCAAAATAGCATATTGATGTAACTTTTTTATCCTCAAACAATGTCAAATGGAGACTCACAAGATTTAGGATAACCCCAAACATGAAGATCATAATCATTCTTGGACTCTTCTTAGGTATCTAAACTCTCTCTTATTCCTTCCACGAGTTTCTATTGGAGACTTTAATGAACTCTTTTATCATAATAAGAAGGCAGGCGATCTAGAAAGGCATCCGTCTCTTATTGAAGTATTTTGAAGAGTAGTTGATGACTATTATTTGATTGATCTTGGCTTTTTTGGACCTAAATTTACTTAGATCATAGCGTTGCTACTCAACCATGTATTTCTTTATTCCCCACTTTTTTATGTTCATAATCTTGGTCACTATGGTTCAGATCATGTGCCAATAACCAAATTATATCTAATGGTCATTCCTCTAAATTTAAAGTTTTACCAAGATATGACTTATTCTGTTTTAGAGATAATGAATTGGAGGTTCAATTTCTTGTTGCTTGGAACTCTCATAGACCGGTTATGGCTTCATCACTTTTTATC